>JANKKI010000126.1:1800000-2258804 GCA_025175665.1 Cinchona pubescens
CACATGTTGAATAACTATTGATTCTTGTTCATTACACCTTCAGCTTCAAACATCACCATTAGCCAATTAAGTCTATGACCGCATAATGTGGGGTAGTTAGGAGCTTATCTATTACAATTGCTACGGATTTTCTGTCTCTCTATTTATTCTAATCGGATGTCTCGTATTTCAGATGTTTAATTTATTACGTATGATTTGATTTATAAATATTATTATGTCAAAATACACATGATAAGTATACATATTGTAAAACAAGAGATTGATATAAAGAGTAAACGAAAATCTTATGCCATTTTATAATAGCACGTAAGCGATAATGCCCGGCTAATTTACCACCTAAACTAAGTAGGAAAGAAAGCTCTTAGTACAAAAATACTTTAAATGTCTAATCTAAGAGCTTATGACATTAATATTACTATTGAGGCTAGTTTTAATTGGTAATTCGTCCGTGGCACCCACCTAACTCGTTGCCTAAGGTTTCCTCAAAGTAGCAAGTACTAGCTAGCATTGTAGTAGATTTAATGTTACCAGAACCTTTAATTCTATTAATTGACATTTAACACAGAAAAATTGGTTTTGCACTTTTCTGCCAGTTTTCTGTTTCTTCTTTTCAATACCATCTAGCAAAACTCAAACGTACATATGGAGCTCATCCTACTACTCATTAATGCAATTGCTAACCAAGCTACACATTGAATGGCCAGCTTGTGCAACAGTATATTTAAGTGTATCGATTTTATTGCAAATTGGGTCTTCGAAAGTAAATATATCCATGTTAGCTAACTTTATTTGGGATCACTTTTTAGTTGAGTCCAGTGCAGAGTACAATAAAAAAGACAACCATATTAATACCATCCCTCACATCTTTTAGCTGGTTTTTGGTGAAAGTTAAATGGCAAATGGCACTAATATGACGACCATAATCTTTAGGGGTGTTCATAAACTGGGTATATACTCAGGGAAATATTTAAACCGGTTGAATTGGTTCAATAAAAAATTAAATCGTATCCGATCCATATTAATAGGATAACCGGTCAACCGATTACTCACTAAAATCGATTCAAAACTGTGGGTACCCGAATCGGTAATTTTAGTTATTATTTATTTTCTTCATTAATTTTTCAATAAAAGAAAAAGATTCAACTACTAATTATATAATTGTCCTTGTAGATAGAAATAGAGTGAAAAAATTAAGGAAAAATTACATAAAAATCTCTTGACATTAGCCTTATTTGTAAAATTACAAAGATACCCCTACATACAGTCTGAATCAAATACTCGCTGATTCAGAAAAATATGAACTGCTATTTGAACCAATCTCTTACTATTTGAGCAGGTGTAAATTACCAGTTTGGATACCCTTCATTTACGGTTCGAAATGGACCCGTTTCACTGATTTTTTAGTTCATCAGATTTTTTTGAATACCCTTAACAGCTACGTACGCAAAATACACATGCTCAAAAAGCACGTACAATATATATTGTAGACAACAGAATTTTAATCTGATTGAAAATTTTAAATTGCTATATTAGGATGGTATCCTAAATTGAATCACATCATGTCATTAACATGTATGGCTTGATATTTGTCCCTTATATTAAAATTTGATAAATGCCCAGTAAATAAAGGGATATGGTATTACAGGTAATTAAATTTCTTATGTATTTATATTACTCTAGAAGATAATACTTTATGGAAACTAATTCTCTTGCAATTCTAACTGTGTGAGGGATATGCTATATTACTCTAACCTCTCCCATTCTATATATATAAATAAGGTGAAATATGGGGTCACCCCTAAGCATACAACACAACACAACACATATTCTTGAAAGTTCTATAAGAATTCCAAGAGCCTTTTAAGTTCTCCATCAAATTCTTCAAATCTTCTATAAGTGAGGTTCGAACAAGTCAAAACTCAATTTGAGATCAAATTGAATAAGCTGTCAAGTTCTCGTATCAAAGTTTGAGATCAAGTTGCAAAGTCCTTGATCAAATCAAAGTTGATCGAGAATATATATATATATATATATATATATATATATATATATATATATATTCTCGATCAACTTTGATTTGATCAAGGACTTTGCAACTTGATCTCAAACTTTGTACATTATATATTTATTTTTTTGGATATATGACACTTTTAACTCTTAGATTTTATCTATTTCATTCTAATTTTTAATACCGTTACCAAAGTTAACTGATATTCCAATCGTGTATACTACGTACTATAATTGAACCAAAGTGGGATGAATCTAAGAGTTAGGGAGCAATATATCCAAAATTTGGAATTTGGAGTGCAAAGTGAGAATTGATCAAAATTTAAAAAGTGTAAAGCGGAATTTGTCATGACTACTTCCATTGGTACAATACATACTAAGTAAGCGCGTAGTATGCATTTACTTAGCATCTATTAATTTTAGTAACGACGCTAAAAATTTGAGTAAAATGTGATAAATTTGAGAATTCAGGTTATAATATGTCTCAAAATAAGTATAGAATGCAAAATAAAAATCAGATACAAGTTAAGGGGAACAAAGTGAGTAAGGCCAAAGGAAACCCATGAAATAGAAATTTTTTTTCCCCACTAAAATGAAAATGAGTTTTATCCCCTTCAATTAGTTTTTTTTTTTTGGGGGTAAGTGTCCTTCTTTCTCCTTTCTATCTTCTTTACATTTCATTTCCTTTGTCCTTCTCATAAAACCCTAGCTACTGTATTGCCCGTGGGCCGTGACCACCACTATAATTTTTTTTTTTTTGTTTTGTTTTAAAGCGCCACCACTATAATTTGTTTTAAAAACAAAGCGGTCTTTCATAGTTATTTTAACTCCACAAGACAATAAGCAATGTCTCAAGTTAGGGAAAAAATAACTCGAGCAAGGATGTTGGTTGTTTCTTTTTTAGTGAAAGTTTGTGACAAGTACTTTTTAGCAAAAACACTAAAATAAAATAATAAAAAAATCAAATAAACTAACGAGGAAAGCTGTTAAAGATCACTTCAACTTGGGATACTTCACTGTCAAATGTCAATACAATACTGGATCGTATACCTTCCATTTTCACTTGACCATACACATTCTAATTAAAGAAACTTTTTACTCAAGAAAATGAACCCAATAAGTACATTAAACCATGGAAAACAAAAGTATAAGTAGTTGGAATTACTTTATGCAAAAAATAATAATAATAATAAACTACTTGTACAATTATTTGGTTTTAATAATTAATTTTCTTAAGGCCGGGCCCACGTCACAAACTATCCTTGATTTTCTCTGTGGGGGAAAAGCTACCAATAAAGCATGAAAGGTCTCTGACAGGCCAAAATAAGGCCAAGGTACTACTATCTCTCTCTCATAAATCTACTGTTCCATTCATACACATCTATCCCCCCTCCCCCCTTAATTACTGTCTCTTATACCATCTTATGTGTACAAAACTTCAGTTTCTTGCATCTACAACAAGATTTGCTGCTCAGTATTTTTTTTTTTTTTTTTGGTAGAGTGAAACTTTTAGGACAAATCTTATTACAAATTCTCTGGTAAAAGTTGGAAGTCTAGCTTTTCAATATTTGAGCAAAATTTTTTAGGTCTAGAGAGTTGATTTTTAAAAAAAAAAAAAAAAAAAAAAAACTGTAATCTTTACTTCTTTTTTAGTCTTGAACAATTGTTGTCTTTGTTTGTCTTTATATTCCGCTGATCTGATTTTGGATAGAGAAGTGTCGGTTGGTTTTGTGGGATCTAGAGATTATATCATCAGGAGTTTTTGGGATCATCATCATCAGCAGCAGCAGGTGTAGCAGCCTCACATCTGATAAACTTTCTTGTAGTTTCTTGATAAGGTAGGAAAAGAAGGAGCAAATTTGAAGGTTATAAGAGTGTTTGTGCAGAAGGGAAAAAAGGGTTAGATTTAGAGGTGAAAAACAAGAAAAGGGTTTGAGGAAAAAAAGATCATTTCGAATCTGGATATCCAGTGGAATTTTCAGCAAGAAGTGGAAGAAAATAGTGCAAAATTTTCATCACAAGAAGAGGAAAGTCAAAGAAGCGTATATAATCATCAATATCAGCATCTACAACTTCTTCAGCAACAGCATGAACAAGCCTTAAAAGCAAATCCCGCAAAAGCCACTGAATATGCAAAGGCTGGACCGCCTATAAGAACTGCGATGAAGCGCGGTGGGGGAGGAGTAGGAGATGGCCATGGAGAGATTATACAAGTCCAAGGAGGCCATATTATCCGGGCCACCGGACGAAAAGACCGGCACAGCAAGGTATATACTTCAAAAGGTCCACGAGATAGAAGGGTTAGGCTGTCTGCCCACACTGCTATTCAGTTTTATGATGTTCAGGACAGATTAGGCTATGACAGGCCTAGCAAAGCTGTAGATTGGCTCATCAAGAAGGCAAAAAACGCTATCGATAAGCTTGCTGAGCTACCTCATAATCATCCAAATGAAATTACAACGGCTGCTCCGAGTACTGATTCCAACCCTGGTTCAAGTGGCCAGGGGTTGGAACACCGGTCAGAATCTTCTTCTGTTTATGCAATTCAACACTGTCTGCATGATAATCCGAATGGGAATTCAGGTGTTATTCCATCGGGGGTTAATACACAATCCATTGCGGATACCATGAAATCATTCTTTCCAGTGAGTCCATAAGGGGAATTCTTTGATGAATATGCAAAGTTACCCGGATGATAGAATGTCAAGACAGCCTTCGATCCAGACAGAAGATCTTGGTCTTTCACTTCATTCTTTGCAACATCAGAATTTGAACCACAGGTCTTACAATGAGCAAATGCTTTTTTCAGGGTCAAATCAAACAATGTTCGGTGCTGATGAGGCAAATTATCAGCACAAAACTGAGTCTTGGAGTACTGGAGCTGCTGCTGCTACTGCAGGAGAAGGAGAGAATAGGAATAATATTATTAATGGATTTATTTTCAACTCAATACATTCAATGCCACAAGAACAACAGCTACTCTTCAGCCAAAACTCCTCCTCAGCATTTTCTCAGAGGGAATCCCTTCAGTCCAATTATTCACATCTTTTTCATCATGCCTGGAATGATCAAAGACAAATGCCCTCTGTGGATCATCACAATAATGCTCAGGCAGCTATCACTCAATCTCCAATCTATAACATCCATTTTGGCTCAGAGTTTTCAAGTTCCAGCTCGAATTCGCGGCGATGAGGAGCCTGGGGTGGTATCCCTCCAGCCATCCTCAGTTTCTCCAAGTTCACAACATTAATATCAAGAATACATATCAGGTAATTAATCTACCAAAAACCCTTTATATTTTATCTATTATGACTCCTTTTTTTCCAAGAATTTTTTTTTTCCATTTTATTTGTTATTAACTCATATTGCAAGAATAATGATCTTTTCAGGACAAATGGCCGTGATTGTATTGAAGACTTGGAGATTTTTAGTCAGCTCAATCAATTGATTTTCATTGAAGACAATTCAGAAGATTGAGTTCATTTATTTTTGGTTTAGAATGATTTTGCTTGTCTTAAAAATTTGGTTGATAAATTCTTGTCTGGATTATTAATTATATATTTATCTCTTCTGAACTTTGTGTTCGTACTATATATTGTTAAAGTTCTTGTGGTCCTTTCTCGTTTCCAATTGATATGTTTAGTATTTTTGTCTTCAAATTGTTTCGTCAAAACAGAAGAATATGATTCATCTAATTCTTTATTAATTAAACATGATTTTGATTGAGTTTATGATCGATTTGGTGGTTAGCATTTCCATTCTCATTCAAGGCCATTTTGTCTCTTCTACCATTTCCTTGGCAATATGTTGGGCTTGGGAGGGAAAATATATAGGTGCACAAAATGTACAAATTTGGTGGAAATGAATACGTACGACTAACAATTAATTATGCAATCAAACATAAAGTCTATGTTAATCTATTAAATGCAATATATTAGTGCTTAATTATTAAATAGCCGACCTTGATTGGTTAATCCTTTCTTAAGCACCTTAATGAATAACCTTCACCCCAACGCTTTTATCATGAGATTTGCTATATTAACAATGCAATGCGTTTTACCTATTAAAAAAAAAAAAAAAAGACAGATACGATGCGCTCTTTAAACATAATCTTGATAGTATTTCTTTCCAAAAATTTTATAGTTTCGTTAGAGCATATTTTATAAGGATAGATTTGTAGCCGTAAGATAAAAATTTTGTAGAAGAGCTTTAACCATTCCAGCAGCCAAATTTCACTGTTTTGTACAATATCTGATTAATAAACTCTGTGGCTTCTGAGGAAAAACATTTAATGCCTATACGATTAATGAATAATGTAATACATTGTTTTTTTTTTTTTTCAGTATTGCATGAATAAAATTTTTAGTAAATTAGTCAAAAGTACTCCCACCATTGAGAATAATTTTAAAAACAAAATAGATGTTCATGCTTATGAGCGTTTTCTTATTTCTCTCTATAAAGACTCTGATTGATTACTTCTTATTCATGTTGCACATATCATTTAATGGACTATACATAAAGCTATATTTTAGACAACATTTTTGGGTGGTTCCAAGACACTAAACAGATTTTTTTTTTAATTTTTGCCAAACAAACAGCATATTTGTTCATTGCCAAAAAAATGTTAAGGTTTTAATATTTGTCTTGAGCCTAAAATTTAGTTGTTGGTTAAACTACTGCCATATCAACTTCATGTTTCTCCAAAGGAATTGGGCTCCCCGAGCAGCCCACAAGACTTAACAGCTCAAAGAAAAAAGGACACAAAACTTTCCCTATGATCTTAACAAATTGACAGCAAATCGAGGCCATATGACTTGATCTACTTCCCAAGTGACCCATTGGGAATTTGGGTTTGATAAGTATGGACCATTAAACAAAGCCCAGTTTAGACCCCCCCACTCTTCGTATTTAGGTAAATGGGAAATTTGGATTTTTGTAGGTTTAGGTTCGCTACATGCATGGTGGGAAGTCAGTGGAGTCTCTCATACCCATTAATTTGTTTACTACTAAAACGAAATATAATTATATTTTTCATTTTTTCCCCCACTTAATTAGACTTTGGCGTGAATTTTTTTTTTTTAAATGACGTTGAATTTGCTTCCATTGTTCTAAAACAACTAAAATGTGATGTAACATATGTTTAATTATATTAAAACAGTAACTTCAGCAAGATTTGTTTTAAGCATCCAACAAATTAATTAGAAATTAGAACCCATCACATATTTATGTTAAGATTAATATGCTACGTACTCTGTGGGTGTAATTTTTTTTTTTATATATACAATTAACATTCGATGCATAATATTTTTCTAAAATTAACATATAAAATTTAAATAATGATTTGTAACATAGATCTAAACTCACTTGGTATAATAAAATATATATGCGATTATTCCTTTTAATACTGACTGGGCTTTGAACTTCTTTAGATGAAAATGAAATAGACAAAGCTGTTTAAATGTTAAATTTGGTGTATTGGAAATTTGTGGAGGGTAAAGAGGGTTCATTTTGGCCTTTTGAGGATTGGAATTAAACTATTTTCCTCTCATGCAAACAGACATAGTTATCCATTAATTAAACGTTTCAAAAGCCCATTAATTACTATTACTAGATTTATACTACTACTATTTGGCTCCCAAATCCAAAAGCCTTCCCCGCGAAATCATCAAAACTCCCAATTCCCCGCGAAGAAGGTATTTAATTGGACCACCTCCAACCTTTATTTATTTATTTATTTTTAGTTCAAAATCTCCCTCTCCTTCTAAGATGGATTCACATACTCAAATTTCAAAGCTATAGATCTCTCCCTCTCTTTCTCCTTTTCCATGAAAACATTTCAAAATCAACTACACTATACTAGTATGTAGAATTCATCAAAATTTGAAAGATATAGTGAAAAAAGATGGTCACAAAATGAATTTTCAAACTTAACCCTCCAAAACTTCAAACAAAATCTTTCAAAACCATTCACTTCTTCTACCTACAAATACCTCAATGAAACATTTTGTTAATCTCACTTCTTGCTAAACACCCCACCCCACCCCCACCTTCCCCACCCCTCCACCCTCATTTTGTTGTCCCAGATTACACATCAAGAAATGGAGGCAACTGTTTCACACATTGAAGAGCATGATGATAATAAGGAAAATTACAACATCATCATCCCATTTGTTTCCACAAAAGAAATTTCCAATGCCCCAATTCTTGTAAAGGCCAAAATTGCTGTACCAATTGTTAATAGAAGGTTTAGAAGGCCACTTCAAGACATCACTCGTTTATTCATTACTACTAATTCACTGCCACCACTCCTCCAATTATCTGATTTGGGATTTTATTCTCCTTTGAATTCAACTGTTGCTGCTGTGAATTCTCGAAAGCGAAAAATATCTGATGGTAATGAATTTGATGATTCAGTGATGAAGACTGCTTCCAAGATTTTGAGAAAAGAATTCAGATAGTTTTTATTATTTTTTTTTTTTCTCTAATTTTAATTGATAACATATGTTACGTAGGCGAAAAACGTTAGGAAAATACATCGGCCTTTGGTCGGTTTATTGGAAAATTTATTTTCGGGGTGTAATCCGAAGAATAATTTATGTTTGGGTCATTATACAGAAATTTATATTTTAAGTACTCAGTTTGATTTGTCATTTGTCTTCCTTTCTATTGTTCATTCTTTTATTAATTAAACTTGAAGCTTTAGCCATTCTTTCTATTGCTAAGGGGATTATTTGAATACCAAGAAACATGGGATGTATACACTACGTGTAATGGTCATGTGGTATTTATGAGTAAGTAAATTTTTTGTTTGGATGTATGCATTGTGGTGACACAATCTAGACAAGAATTTGCCAAAATTATAATAGAATAATATTATATCTGATAATTTTATCACTTATTACACATATTATCAAATTAAAATGAAATGATTTTTCAAAAGTTGATTAAATGAACTTTTATTTTCAAGTTTTTGCCTACGAAATGTAATGAAGTGCGTTACTTTGATGATCTTTTAAAATTTATCTGTATGATTTTTCTAAAACCAATATGAAAATAGCCATATATACGAGTAATAGTACTAATTACATGTGCTATATATCAAATGTTTCCACAAAGAAAAATAAAAGTACACTATATGAAATGGGTTGGGCTCAGATTGGAATGAGTGTATGATGACATATGCTTGCCAAGAATCCCCTCTATGTTTCTAATTCATACGTGTCAAAAAATTTCATAAACTCTTTGTGGTTAAATTCCAAATTCAGTAGTTGGAGGTCCAAATTTATTCCGGCCCAATACTAATTAAGAAACTAGTCTAAACTTCAATAGTCCAGCCTTCGTTTTTATTGTGAAAAATCTCTTATATCTGAGAATTGTTATTATTTTGAATTGTGAAAAAGTTTGCATTGTCTTACAATATAAAACATGTGTGAAAGTTTTGGTGTTTATCATTTTAGTAGGGGTGTTTATAGATCGGATACTCGTCCTTGAGTCTGTGAAATGATAAGAAACTTCACTAATTTTTTAAATTGTATTCAGTCTATACATTTCGGATAACCGATGACCGATTACTTGATTGAAGTGGTTCGAGACTCGCAGATACCCGAACCGGTGTAAAAAAAAAAAAAAAAACTCCCCCAAAAACTCTAAAAATTAAGGTTCATATCAAGTCAACTTAATGTACTTATAAAATAAAATAAAATTTCTTTTTCCAATTCTAGGCAATTTATTACAAGGAAATATAACTAACTAAAATAAAATTAACAATTTTATAAAATCCCTTTTCCAAACTAAAATTATAATTTAAACAAATATCTTTTTTCCTTAAATTATCAAATATCCCATTAGATAAAAAAATATATAATATAACTCAGTCATGCATATGAACATAAAAAGGAAAAAAAAAAAACCTACTATCAAAATAAATTATCAAATATCCCTTTAAGTAAATTATTAAAAAAAAATTGAATTATCAAAAATCCCTTTAAGCGAATTTATAGTTACAAAATGAATCAATAATCTATGATATGAATAGAAAAATTTAGTCATATTAGGTAAAATTACATAATTGCCCATGATTATGGACTAGTTCGGGTAATCTGCGGTTCACCAAAGAGTGAACTGGTACTCGAATTGGTCTGTATGTGGACCGGTTCATTATCCGAATTGGTTGTTTGACCCGGTTCAGATACCCTTCTTTTACGGTTCAGAATGGATCGATTCTATCAATGCACTTTTCAAATCAACGAATTATTTTGAACACCCTTAATTTTTAGTATTGTCATGGATTGGGTCGGCCCGATCTCGGCCGACCCGACCCGACAAATATTATATATGAAGATAAACTTAGTATTTTATCCTTCCTACTCTATTTATATCTTTTCATTAACTATTGATAACTTTTTTCCTATAACTCCCTTTCCACCTTTCACTCCCAAGTCCCTATATTATGCTTTAAATTTTTTATTAGCATTTGTACTCTCTATCCTTTAAAAATATATATATATTTGTGCAATTTTTTTAATTCAAACCCATATAGTTTGCCTTTCCTACCTTCTTTTTTGTGTGTAAGTGCAATTTAAGAGGTAAGACACTTCTCTTATGACTTATTAATCATATGTTCAAATCACTAGAAGGTAAGGGTAGAGGTGAGGTTTATATACACACATAACATAAGCCCCTATTTAGTGTGATGTCATTTAATGAATTTCATTTTTACCCCTATTTGATATTATAATTTCAAATAGGGAAACACTATATTAATTGACACCACTTATAACTAGCATTTTAACTCCTTTCAATTTCTAACTTATTATTATTTTTTAGAAATCACACACATAATGTGCATCTTTCGCACTAGTTCTTGATTAATGGTGCAAATGTTGAACGTGGCTCATTAACAACTTTACGTTCATCATTAAAAGGAGAAGGGAAAAATAACAGTGAAACCGGAATTTGGATCATCTCCATTTCTTTTTTTCCAATTATTTGTCCATTAATCAGTATCTCAATACCTAAAAATTAAGAAAATAATTGTCACATACCATTAGTTTTTATCTCAATGAATAGATCATTATATTCAAAATTCAATTTATTCGAAAAAATTTCATTGTTGAATTAGGTATCACATTTGGACGATATATAAATTTTTCAAATTTTAATGAAAAATAAAATTGCATAATCAAACAACAAAAATTTATTATTTTCTTTTTATTTTAAATCAAGGAATTTATATAAAACATGATTTAAATTATGAATAATTTTAATTTTTTTTTAAATTTATTTTTAAGAATAAATGGAGACTCCTCCATTCACACCTAATTGGAAATATGGATGGACCATTAGAGGAACGGCCACCCCTCCAAGAATATTAGTTACAACATGTGATATAAGTGTTGTATGCATTTGAAAAGGTTTCGGTAGTAAAATAATAATGGCTCTTTTTGAATGGCTTTTTTTTCATTATTTTTCAAATAAAATTTTATAATTTTTATTCAGAAATATTTTCCAACCACTTTTATTTATTTATTTTTAATCTCACATATATTATATCTCAAAAATAGTTTCAATATTATTTCAAATAATACTCAAAATAATATTTCAGATGGTGGTTGTTCAAATGAAGCATTTAATACTTGCCCCCAAGTTTTTTTATTTGGTCATTACTTGTTAGCCTTTTAAAAAAAAAAAAAAAAAAAAAAATTGGGATGCAGGTGTCCATGTCTCTTTATCATTTTAGTCCATTATTTATGTATTAAGTTCAAGAACTTATTGTTGGTCTAGCTTATTTCTTCAAATCTATTTCCACATTTTCCCAAGCTTCAGGTTATTAATGTTTAAATGAATTTCTGTTTGCGATTTTAATTGGGTTTAGGGGAAGTTCAAAATTTTTGTCTTTTTTTTTTTTTTTCCTTTTCAAAACACTCTTAAAAGGTTGTAAATATTTATCATAAAAGCCCACCTACCTATGTATTCCACATTCTTTTAGTGAATGAAATAAGTTTGTATTTATTTATTTTTTCTTTTTGCATCTAAAAAAGTTTAATTTCTTTTAATAAATATTCACGTTATTTTTTAGAAGTCAGTCGTTAACTTGCTCTCCAAGTGAAATATTTGACATGTAATTGAAATTCAAATAAGTTAATGTATTATTATTTTTTATTTTATTTCATTCTAAAACTTAGAATTCATTATTTAAAATTTGCCTTTGGTTGGAATATTTAGGAAGTCAAACTTGAATTTGAAGTCGAGTATGCTTGATTCGATATTGAAGTTATTTGAGTTATCGAGCACGAACTCATCATAGGTATGCCGAACCTAGCACTATTGATCGAATTCAAATTCAAATACTTATTCTATCAAATTTGAATTTTAACATACCGTATTTAATTTCAACTCAACTTATTTACTCAACTTGTCACCCTTACATGGAAAAAATTCTTTGTTACTCACTCTACAATGTGTAATAAGTATTACAAATTATTGAATAATTGAAAATTGATGGAACCCCCTACTTTTTAGCTATTTTAACGATTGTTATATTCATTTCACATTATGAAATGAGTAATTAAGATTTACTCCTACATGAACAGGATTGTTGTACATGAAACCGAACGACAAAGGTGCATGCCTAAGATAAAAGGAAACTCCTATGACTACAGAAGAATAATTAAGAAGTATTTGAATCAAAGAAACAGGTTAAGAATAGATTAATTAGGATCTTCTCCAATTTAACATTATGTTTAGGTTATTGAAATCATCTCTATTCTCAACCAAACGAACATAAATTGCACAACTAAGGATTCCAATTGATCAGCTAATACAACAAATAAAGCGACTGAGTTTGGAAGTGGAATCTAGTTGGACTAAATTGACATGACTTTGGCATATCTTACAACCTAGGATATATAAATTACTATGCTGTCTTCGTCTTCTCTTCTGTCCTTATGTATCAATTGCTTATTAGGCCTATCAAATGACATAAAAAAGTTTTTCAAATGTCAAAATTTATAGGTCCATGTTGAACCTGTATAAAATTTCTAACCATAGTACCATATTTTGTTTTACTTCTACAATTTGGATGTTTCCCAGATAAAAAGATAATCACGTTTCATGTGAAGCTTTTACACCACAAATTCTATTGCGGGAGAGGCATTTAATGTGTCATCAGCTACTCTTTGTGATCACAAATGACAAATATGTTGGGATTAAAAATTAAAATTACAATATCTTAGTGACAATGACATTGAGAAAAGGTCACATTACTAACAGTATTGGAAAAAATTTGGAGTTGTTGATGCAGATACTAATCATTATTAGTGCTGCCAGAGGGGAAATGCGTTTGTAATTACTCGAGGGCTACGGTAGCGACAGCATTTTACTTTATGTACTCAGTTATTGTCATTGGAGTCTGCTTCCAACACGATCCCAGAATGATTTTCCATAAGAAATAATTGTATTGAATGTATATAAGCAATTGGAAGGCCTTAGTCATAAGATGGCCATACATTTAACCGTCTTAATCAATTGACGAGGCAAATTTGTCATAGGTAAACGATTGTCATTTTTCAAGTTGATTCCACAGAATGCATTAGAATACTAGCACTTTATTGCTAGCATTCGTCATCCTCAGCCTATGATATCTAATGAAAATGGAGTAAGCATATAATTGTAATGGTAAATCATTTTATCTAAAGCAAACACTACTAGTGATTCTTATAAGCACGGTAGGTGCACAACTGCACATTACTTCTAAATTCTGACCCAGCCTTCTATGTGTGATATTCTCAATTGCTCATGTCAAAACATAAACTTTCCATTAGCTAATCATGTCACACTCCATCCCATATCGATAATAAGAAGAGATATTATATTATTTATAATATTTTAAATTATGGGTTACTAATAATTTGATTTAAATATTTTAAACCTATTGTTTATATTCAAAGTTAATGGGCCAATTCAAAACTCAAGGTGTTATAGTTGATATCATAGCAAATTTCGTGTGATTTCTATACGAATGAGACTGGCCAGTGGTATTGGTCGTGCTACATGGTGAATGTGACATGGTATTAGGTTTCAGGCATTTCGACTTTGGGCTTTCTGAGGATGCAAAACTTAAAGGAGAGGTGAATGTGATACCCCGTCCCTCTTCACAAGTAGGAGAGGATATTATATTATTTATAATATTAAGGGTTATGGGCTACTGATAACTTTGCTTAAATATTTTGAACCTATTGTTTCTGTTTAAAAATTATTGACTCAGCCTAAACTCTAGAGAGTATTATAGTAGGTATTAAAACAAATCTCATATGGGGTGAGACTAAGACACAGCTATTAGGTTGTGCTAAGCAGTGAATGTGACATAGTACTGGACTCTGACTTTGAGTTTTGCAAGGACATAAAGCCTAAAAGTGGGATAATTGTAAAGTCACATCTCACATCAATAGTAGGGAGGGATTTTATATTGTTTATAATATTTTGAATCATGAACTACTAATAATTTAATTTAAATATTTTAAATTCGTTATTTATGTTCAAAAGTTATTAAGTCAGTCTAACATTGGATGTTACAGATCAAGACAAAATCAATTTAGGAAATGTGGCCGATACGGTTGGGTTTTGGATGACTTCCCCGGGCCGGCTTTTGGCGGAATTCACCTACACTAAATAACACATGCGAGTAACATCATAGTTTGTTTGTGTTAAATAAGAGAATTGATCCTGCCAGGTTCATAGCATTTTAGTGATCCTTGTGTCACAAAAAAAGTTCTAAAAATATTAGAGCCTCTTTGTGTAGAAAGTGATGTAACATCGTCCAAGTGATATTTCACAAGATTTATTAGTAAAGTGATGACCCCTTAGAGTATTTATTTTGATTCGTTGACTCGAAAATGTCATTGACCCAATTCACTTCATATCGTCAAAATAGTAATACTTGAGCTGGCCAATATTATAGGACTGAGTAGCGGGTTGGGTTTAAGATAACCTAGTCAAAATTTATGATTTGATGGGTACTTGACCCGATCTATACATAAAATTAATTGTGTAACTTTACATATTATGATATAATATTAATGAGTTTTTTCTCATTCCTTTCTCATTTATAGGAGTATTTACGTAACTAGTAGTCAATTTTTTATTTTTTAAACTAAAAATCTACAATGATTGGATTTGGTTGGGTAGCTGATCATTTAGCCTGCTTTTAGCCGATACTTAGGTTGGCTTTTTCTTGACTTAAATCGAGTCGGGTATTTGATCATATGGACTGAATATTAGATCCATAAATATCTCCCCTAAGGATATCTCTACTTATTTGATTACAATTTGTTGCAATATCAATGGACGATGTTTTATCTTTGATTCTGAATTCATTTTCCTTAAGGGAGAGTTAGGGCATTTTGGACAGAAGAGAAAATAAGAGAAAACTTGAGTTATGAGAAAAAAGAAGAGAAAATAAAGGAAATATATTTCTTTCTATTTTGTTTAGAAGTTTCGGAAAGAAACATGATGATTTTGGACTTATATCGTATTATTTTTTTTGTTGTTTAATATTTTGGGAGTAAATATAGTATTTTAAAAACTTTATTAGCCTTTGATAAACTTTTCTCTCCATTTCTCTCCATTATTAGAGAGAAAACTACTTAACCATTTAGTCTCATCTTTTCTCCCCATTTCTCTTATTTTCTTTCAACTTAAAGCTTTCAAATAAGTGGAGAGATTCACTTTTCTCTTTTGTTCTCTTCTTTTCTCTATAAATCTCAACTCCCAAACTAAGCCTAAACTTTAAATCTAAGTCGATAACTTATAGTCATCTTTGCAATCCTCTTTCATTCACCATATTAACTAGTAGGTCTTAGGATCTATTTTGCACTCTTTATCATGTACTCATTCCTTACTTTACATTTTATATATATTTTTGAACATATTGCATAACTGGACTCTCAATTTATCCCATTTTAGTCTGATCTTTAATACTGTTATCAAGGTTAATGGATATTACCATGCGCTTGTTTGGGAATATATTGCATAAAAAAAGTAGTCATTGACTATTTCCGCTTTACCCCCCAAACTTATGATCAATTCTCACTTTGTACATTGAATTCTAAATTTTGGACATATTATACACCTAGCTCTTAGATTCGTCCTACTTTGGTTCAATTTCTAATAGTATTAAAATTTGATGAATGTTTTACTTTTGGTGAATGGTGTACATGGTTGTAACATCGATTAATTTTGGTAACAATACTAAAAATTGATTTGAAATGGATAAATTTGAGAATTTAAAAAACAAGTATAGATTACAAAGTAAGAATCAGGTATAAATTAGGAGATGCAAAGTGGAATAAGTCCTAACTAGAAAATCAGATTCCGCAATAGCTGTATTAAAGATATGTTAAATGTATGTTGTGTACAATTAACCCTTAATTATAGGTCCTTAACTTTAGGTAATCATGGGTCATTTAGCTTTAGTAGTTTCCTTTTCCTTGAAAATATCAAGCTTATATAAAGCCTCCTATTCTAACATTATAAGCACAGAAAATACACACATGTTTTCTCTATATTTCTGTCATAGTATTAGAGCCCTACCTTGGGGCCTGAATTTTTTTTTTCTCTGTCAATTTCTGATAATTTTCTTCAATACCAGTTTGGGTTTTCTAACTCTTGTTCCTTGGGTTTCTATAGTTATTTCTTTCCCAAAATCCCAAAAAATTATTCCTAAGACCTCTCCCATTATTCTGCTTGTTTTCTAGTGGCCAAAAACCCTCTCACGTGCCCAGATGCGTCTTTGACCCGTTTATGACCTGTTTGGAAAAATGGAGTCTGCCTTCATAATGTTACAGACAATTACAGTCAGCCGCCACATCACCAAATCTTGACATATCACCATCCATGTGTCATCCACATCATCAACAAAAGTCCAATCTTTCAGCAACGTGTCTACTATATCATCTACCACGTATGTGACAAGTCATCATCCCGTGTCGCCCATATCATCACAAAGTTCGTATTTCTGCCATGTCATTAGTCCACGTGTGTAACACATCATCAACCACTCATGTGCCACATCATATCTTTTACTCTGATTAAATCCTGGTCCGGTCTGGTCCAGTTCATAGACCAGAAATCTATTTTCATCTAGCTTGGTTATATTTTATCCAGTTTCTTTCTGATTCAACCCAATTTTCCACAATTTTTGATATTATGAATCCATCTATCAACTCAGTTTTCTGAAAACCAGCTTCTAAGGTTCTAATTTTCTTTAATTTTTTATTTCTTTCTTTCGATTTATCTCTTATTTTGGTCCTAATAGCTTCATATAGGTCACTGTATATAATAGCTCTTACTTCTCCTCGACTCCTATAACTCACGATAATCTTCAATTGGTCATTAACCAGGTATTATCTAAACTAATTCCATCACACTATACTACAGATCCTATAATCTCAAGTTCAAGTTGGTACCTTGATTCTGCATGTCCTAATCACATGACATCTGACTTCACTATTTTTTCTTCAAAACAAAACTCACCCACATCATTCATTCAAACTGCTGATGGATCACTCATGCATGTTAATCACATGGGCACTATCTCTACGTCCTCTATCTCTTTGCCTGATACCTTCCATATTCTTAAGTTAACTTTAAATCTTATTTCCAATGGACAACTAGTTGAACTTGGGAATGATGTTTATTTTTCTATCATTGGTTGTCATTTATAGGACCATCAAATTGGATAACTCCTCGGGACAGTTCGTTAAGTTGGGCATCTCTTTGAGTTAGTTGATCTCAAACTTCTAGCATATATTTAGGTGCAATCTGTTGATTTTACATCTAAAATATTCCTTTGTTAAATCTCTATCACTCCCATCTAGGTCATGCATTTTTAGGTTATGTTAAATCATTAGCCTCTAGTGGCCAGTTAAAATCTACAAAATGACTTTGTTAATTGTATTTCTTTTCAACTTGGTAAAAATCATGCATTACCATTTCCCATTTGTGAGTCTGTTTCAACTACGTCATTTGATTTATACACTCTGATATGTAGGATCTTTCTCCAACACCTACTATGAATAGTTTTAGGTATTTTGTTATTTTTGTTATGATTTTACACGGTTTACCTAGATTTTTCTCATGAAAATAAATGTGAATTACCACAAATTTATCGTGACTTTGCCATAATGATCAAACCCCAATTATCTTATCCTATCAAAATTTTTTGAACTGATAATGTCATGAAATATAAGAAAACATCTCTTCTTCAATTTCTTCACCAAGAAGGCACTATTTTTTTATCGTTCTTGTTCAAGTACTTCTCAACAAAATGATCATACTGAACGAAAAATATCGACATATTCTTGACACCACTCTGGCTCTCTTACTCTTTTCCTTTTGTCCTAAGTGTTTTTGGGATGAAGCTACTCTTATTGCTGTCTATACCATCAATTGGGTTCCATCTATAGTTATTAATAATCAATCTCCTCATCTCATCTTTACGGCTCCCCTCTAAGTTATCAGAATCTGAAAGTTTTTGGTTGTGCCTATTTTGTTCTCTTCCAACCCGATGAACATACCAAATTAAAGCCTTGAGTTAGGTTATATTATTTTATCGGATACGGTACTAAACACAAGGGCTATCATTGTTGGGATTCTCGATCTAAACGTTTTCATGTTTCTTATCATGTTATCTTCTAAGAACACAAGATGTTTTCCTCTATGTTCAAGTTTAATCTCTCTCCAGTTTCCTCCCTGCCTCTACTCACTCATCCCATGTCCGATCTTTTTCTAGATACTCTTCCTCTACCAGATTTTCCTATTTCAATTCTTGAGGTCTTTTTTCCAGAAAACCCTGACATAATGTCATCCCACCCAGGGATCATTGTCCAAGTGATGGTCTAGCTGATAGTTCTAGCACTTCTTCTTCTCTTGAATCCTCTACAGCACCACCTTCGTTTCCTGATCATTCAACTAGGGCAAGAGAACCATCTACTCATTTTTGTGATTTTCAGTACTTTTCCACTATTCTTTCTTTACATAAGCCCACGTACTATAAAGAAGCTCGTTCTAATCCTGTTTGGCAGCAAGCTATATCTGATGAATTGCAAGCTCTTGAGAAAACTCATACATGAGACTTAGTTAATCTTCTCCTGGATAAATCACTTATTAGATTTAAGTGAGTTTACAAAATCAAAACTTGCTAACTTATTGGATGTAAGTGAGTTTACAAAATCAAAACCTACTCTGATAGCACTGTGGACACTACAAAGCTCGTTTTGTTGCTAAGGATTTACACAATAATATGGGATTGACTATGAAGAAACTTTTGTACCTGTGGTTCTCCTTACCTTTGTTAAAAGGTTACTGATGCATAAAAATTTGTTGCTACTGCACGACATTGGAAAATGTTTTAGATGGATGTTAAGAATGCCTTTATTAATGGAGATCTTTCAAAAGAAGTTTATATGCAGCCACTACTTGGATATTCCACTGAACACGGCAAAGTTTGTAAACTTCACAAGGCTTTTTATGGTTTGAAACAAACTCCAAGATCTTAATTCTCAAAATTCAGCCATACAGTTGAACAGTTTGGTTTCAGAAGTGCTCGTAAGATTCTGCTCTCTCTTTGCTTGCCGCTCTAACAATAATATTATTCTTCTACTTCTCTATGTCTAGTCGTGGACGATATGATTATTACTGGAGATGATCCCACTGACATTATTGAATTCAAGCTATATCTGAACCATCATTTAGGAATGAAAGATCTGGATTTGCTCAATTATTTCTTCGGTCTTGAGGTATCTTCATCATCTGATGGGTGTTATCTCATACAAGCCAAATATACATCGGACTTATTGTTTATGCTGGACTAACTGACAAACCAAGATTGCATCTATTCCTATTGAGGCGAATGTTCGTCTTGTTCCTGATGATGGTTCACCTCTCCAAAATCTCACTCTTTATAAGAGACAAAATTAGTTTGTAGATTAGTATATCTTACAGTTACTCATCCTGATATTGCTTATGCTATTCATATTGTTAATCAGTTATGACCAGTTCTTGGAACTCTCACTTTGCAGCTGTTTTTTGTATTCTTTGATTTGTGTGAGACACTTTATATCATAGCCTTTTATTCTCTTCTCATTCTTTTCTTGAGTTACGTGCATATTCCAATGCTGATTGGAAAAGAGATCCTACTGATAGACGATCTACTATAGGATTTTGCTTATGTTTAGGTAATTCTATTATATCCTAGCGCAATAAATAGCAGACTGTTGTTCTCATCTAGTACAGTAGCTGAGTATCGTGCTATTGTTGATACCACTCAAGAACTTATCTGGCATCCTTGGTTATTGTTTTATATGGGTATTTTTCCTAATTCTCCCACAACAAGTTCATTGTGATAATCAAAGTACTATTCATATTGTCCGCAATGATGTTTTTTATGAGTGCACCAAGTATATTGAGACCAATTGTCACATTGTTTGTCATCACATTTTGCAAAAGATTGTCAAACTTTTCCCCAATCCTTCTTTTGGTCAAATTACTAATATTTTTACCAAATCTCACCTTGTAGGGCACTTTCTTGATTTGGTTTCCAAACTCAAATTGGTTTGTGCTCAACTGCCTTGACTTTGAGAGGGGATGTTAAAAATACGTTAAGTGTATATTGTGTATAATTAACCCTTGATTATATGTCCTTAATTTTAGGTAATCATGTGTCATTTAATATTTGTAATTTCCTTTTTCTTATAAATATCAAACCTTTATAAAGACTCCTATTATAACATTACAAGCACAGAAAATGCACACAAATTTTCTTCATATACCTATCAAGCTCAAATTCATTTCTAAAGGACTTAATTAATTAAATTAATGCAATATAGAACTACTATCACTTACTATCATCCTACAATTCTAATCCTTAATTCCTTATACAAGAGCTAGTGGAGGAGATAAAGTGCTCAGACACCAAATTTATTATACAAAGATATTGACCTTTCGATGCTTCACAAGGGAAGTTCTCAAATTAAACTCCCTTACAAGGTCATTAATTCTTGGACCTTTTCGATACCACAAGTGGTTAACTAGGCCAAAAGCCGCTGACTAGATATACACATTACATTTCAGTAGAATCTTCATATATAGTTTCAGGATGATTATTAATTGGTTCAAAATGTTCTAGGTGATCAGAAAAATTTCTTCATAGGTCCTAGGTTGATTTTCTTGTAGTGATCAAGTTCAATGATATGGACTTCTCTTATCCTTTGAGAGATTGGCTGCATTACACTATTGTCTTCCACTTTGTGAAAACTACCTATATATACCAAGGCCTCATGAGATCGAATTATTATAGCCAACTCCCGCGAAGAGTATATTGGTTATATACTAGTAGCATTGAGGCAATGACTTGTTGGAAATTTTCTTGCTGTTTTGCTATTTTTCTTCTTATAGTAGTTAGATCAGGAGAAGCAGCTCGACCCCTTTTGCCGTTTCAAGAGAAAATGAATCAAATCAAACATTTCCAAGCATATTTTGAGAGAAAGAAAGTTGTTGAGGATGGCTATGATGATGATCAGTTCAAACCTGCGCGATCGAGTCCCGGAGGACCTGATCCCTACCATCACTAGTTGATTCCACAAGTGGCAGATATTATTGTTTTGGCAGAGCTGATGGAATTTAAGAAAAAAGATTTTCTCAAGTAGCTGATTCCACAGTTACATGGCGCTTTACATTATCTGTCACTCCCTGTTCTACTAGCTATCTCACTTCCTATATGTTAGTTATGTGTACTTTTACTTATTAATAATAACCGTATTAGAGTATGTGTGATAGGAAATTAGTACAAGAAAATGGGATAGAACATCATATCACGGGTTACCCGATTTGTTTTTGTTTTAATGAATAAGGATATATATGCAATTAATGGATGTGGACTTTTGTGTTGTTTGTATTTTGACTGCTTTATGATGATAGAGATGGCTTTTTTTAATTATGGCACTTTTAGTGAAAGCTGAGTTTATGTTATATAAAAGTATGATTTAACTAACTAAATATATGTGCTTGCTAAGAAAGTATTAATTAAAAATAAATTATTTATTCATGATTATCAAGTTCTTTCAAGAATGGTGCAGGTCAATTTTAGTATCTTATATCAAATTGAGTTCCATTATAATTAGTTCTGAAGTCAGCAACACTTAGTACGCAGTGCTTTTCTTTTTACAGAATATTAATGCATAAATATCATGACATAAAAAGGGAGAACTTATTAAGCCTTTGGATCATGAAAGGGAAATTTACACTGCAATTTATGCATGACAGACGGGCATCGATTTCTTGTCTTCTTTTTCCAAATAGTTGACTACTTTGTACCATGCACCTCTGGCCCGAGATGATAACTACTTATATTAAAATGACGTTTATAAGATGCGAGATTCTCTGAAGTTCAAAATTAGGAGCTCCATTTACAATTCATGCTCAAGTGGACTTAAAAAATATTAATGACCTATCTTATATTTTTAAAACTACTTTGCTACTTTAGGTGCTTAATGAAGCTTAGCTAATGGTACGCTGATAGTTACATGCAACAAAGTGGAGAATAAGATTTTAAAGTGTATTGCTGTGTACATACATATATACCATTAAGGTACGATATTGAATTAAGTAATATGTTAGAGAGGAAGCTCAAATTTGAAGCTTGGACATGCCATTGACAAGGCTAAACTAAAAGGAGATAGTTAGAGGTGTTCGTTCGATCTATGTTTAACTTTTTGATTTGTTTGACTTTCGAGTTAAAAATTTTAAAATTAAAATCTAGTCATATAAATCTAAAGTCAATTTCGTTTAAATTTACTTACTCGATCTGTATGTCGAATAAATCGAACTTAAATTTTCTTCCATTCTATTATATTTTAATTTCAAAATTTAGTATATCATCCCCAAATTTTATATCGTTTTACAAATTCAAAATATCACACACTAGATATAAAAGATAATACAAGCTCATAGTTAATACAAAAAAAAAAAAAAAAAAGTACATAACCAAATTGTAATCACATCATACGACAAAATATGCGTGTACCAAAATATAATTCATAATATATTATATGTACAAGTTTAACATAAATTATATTTACAAATTTACACATACATATCTTATCTCTGTATATATATATATATTTATATATATAATATATATATATGAATTGTCTTTGATAAATATATCCTGAATCTGTAACTCTGTAAATCATTTTTAATATATATATATATATATATATATATATATATGATATAAAAACTAATAA
Source organism: Cinchona pubescens (assembly GCA_025175665.1). Lineage (NCBI taxonomy): Eukaryota > Viridiplantae > Streptophyta > Magnoliopsida > Gentianales > Rubiaceae > Cinchona > Cinchona pubescens. Next base: position 1,823,310 of record JANKKI010000126.1, read on the forward strand.
ACATAGTTTATAGTGTGTATATATATATCTTATATATGTATTAAAAATGATTTACAAAGTAAAAAATGCAGGACAATTTACCAAAGACAATTCACATATCAAAAATCTACGTCACATAATTTATAGTGTGTGTATATATATCATATATATGTATCAAAAATGATTTACAAAGTAAAAAATGTAGGACAATTTACCAATATATATATCATATATACGTATTAAAAATGATTTACAAAGTCAAAAAATGCTGGACAATTTACCAAAGACAATTCACATATCAAAATTTTATTGAATCACCACAATCCTAATTAAGTTATATCCTATATAGAGGATTATATATATATATATATATATATATATTATATATATATATATATATATATATATATGATTATCTAACCTTATCTATACTAATAGTAAGTTTGTAATGCATTTAATATACTTGTCGATAGTAAAAATGTTACATTAATAAGTTATATAGTATAAGTAAGTAGACATCATGTAAAATATATTTTTATTACAAGTATAAGTTATTTAAATATGATAGCGTATGAATATCATGTATGTGTAGATATATTATATATATATTTTTTAATAAATGTTAAAGTATATGCTAATTACTTATTTCTAATATCTACATGTATTAAAAGGAACTTAGTGATTCATTTAATTAGTTTTTGAAACAAAAGTGTTATATTAATAAATTGTACAATTATATTAATGTATAAGTATATAAATTGTACATTATGTAAAGTATAATATTTACATTAATAACTCCAACAATTATACAAAGAAAAGATATCTAAGTAATAAGAAAAAATAATATTATCAATTATTAACTTATTTAATTATTAAGAATTAAAAATTTTATGTATAAAATATTATGTACACATATATTAATATATTATTATAATATATACTAAAATATCAAAAGAAATATAATTGTTTGACTTAAAATGACTGGTATTTGATCGTCAAAGTCAAACGGCTTGTTTGACCGGTAAATTAGTTAAATCAATCAATTTTTAAATCAGTATTCAATCGCTAATTTGACTTAGAAGTTGAAGTCAAAGTTGAGTTAAGGAGTTGCTTAATTAATTTGATTTCAAATCAAAATTTATCAAGTCAAAAGTCAAACAAAACAAATCAAATCAAATCAATTTTTTTTTCGACTTGATTCGATTCGACAGTTTAATTTGATTGACTTTTAAATACTCTTAAACTAAGCTATTACATACTCAAATTGAACTGAATTAAGTTCAAAATCGATTATCAATAATCAAGACACCAAAATTTTTATCTTTTTTTAATTCAAATCAAACTCAATTTTATAACATTAAAACTTTTAATTTATATATAAACAATTCAAACCATGGGGGGTGGATTCAACTTTGCCCCAACAAACAAATCATTATAGTTCACCTCAAAACATAAAAAAGTCAAAATTAAATGTATTTACAATTTTGTAAAAATGATCAACTAAATTTAAACATTATAGTGTTTGCCTTTGGTTCATTTTCAACAAGTTGCTTATTATTTTCTCGAAAGAAAAACATATAGAGTGCATTACTTAGTAGACTCGATATTTTGTGTTAATGAAACTATGTTTCATGTTCTGTTTTTGAACTAAATAAAACACATAGATTCATCAATTAGCCCATTTCTCCCCTTTTTTTTCTTATTTATTTCCAAAAAAAAAAATTTATATCAATTACCCATTTCCTCAAGTCATATGAGTCATGTCATTCTAGTGTAGAACTGCATGAGAAAGACAACTTCTATTGCAACAAAGAATTTACATTTCTTCAATGGTATTATCACTCACATCTCTTGTACTCAAAAGCTTTACCTCTCCATTCCCACCCAAAAGTACCATCAAATGTCATCAACCTTTATATGAAGAACCTATCACACACCAAAGACTCATTGACCTACTTCAAGAACCCACAAGGGTTCAATCAATCAACACAACCAAGGCCATCCATGCAGTCACCATCACATTGGATCCAAACCCAACAGACCCCGTTGTTCTGTACAACAATATCATGTCAAAGTACGCATCTTTTGGAGAAATTCTGACAGCTCGCAAACTGTTTGACAAAATGCCACAAAGAAACGTCGTGTCATATATACACTATGATTAAAGCTTGTAATCGTGATGGGATTTTCGAGGAGGCTTGGAAATTGTTTTGTGAGATGAGGGGTTTTGGATTTAATCCGACGCAATTCACATTTGGAGGCCTTTTGTCGTCTGACTTAATGAGCCTTACTCAAGGATTTCAACTGCTGGCATTGATTGTAAAGAGTGGATTTTTGTATGCCGATGCTTTTGTTGGAACTGCATTGTTGGGTTTGTTTGGGAGTCATGGATGTTTAGATGAAGTCATTCTAGTTTTTGAGGACATGGCTGTAAAGAACTTGGTGACATGGAATTGTATGATATCTTCGTTTGCGCAACATGGATTTGTTACATATTCAGCTCAGATGTTCCTTGAGCTCATGAAAAGTGGAATGGAATTGTCTGAATTTACTTTTGTAGCTGTTTTATCGGGTTTTGTAGGAGAACTTGACTTGGAGTTGGGAGAACAAATACATGGCTTAGTGATCAAATATGGATTTCAAGAAAGAGTTTCGCCATTGCTAATTCTGTGATTAATATGTATGCCAAGTGTGGGGAGATATGCTTGGCGGAGAAAATGTTCGAAAAGGTTCCTATTAAGGACATTGTGTCATGGAATACTATCATTGGAGCAATGACTAAAGGTGATAAACCAGAGAAAGCATTTGCAATCTTTTTGAACATGTGTAAAAATGGAATCTTTCCAAATGAGACAACATTTGTAAATGTTCTTAGCTCCTGCTTTAGCCTGAAGGACCTATCATATGGGGAGTGTATCCATGCTAAGATAATCAAGAGAAATTTGGACTCTCACGTATATGTTGGCAGTGCTTTGGTTGATTTTTATGCCAAATGTGACAAATTGGAAGTTGCCGTTCTTTGTTTTGACAAAATTTCTCATAAGAATTTGGTTTCTTGGAACTCTTTGATGGCAGGTTATTCAAATACAGGCTCTTCTGTTTCCCTTTTGCTACTTCAAGAAATGATTCACCTGGGTCATCGTCCAAATGAGTTTATCATTTTCTACTGTCCTTAAATCTTCCTTGGACCTAGAGGTGCAGCAGCTTCATTCGTTCATAGCAAAGATGGGATATCACGATAATGAGTATGTATTGAGTTCTCTTATCACTTCATATGCCAAAAATGGTCTTACATCTGATGCCTTGAAACTTGTAGATGATAATAATACACCACTTCCTGTAGTCCCAGCTAACGTGGTTGCTGGAATTTATAATAGAACCAGCCAGTATGAGAAGACTCAAGAATTGTATTCTGTACTTGAGGAACCTGATATTCTTTCTTGGAACATATTAATCGCTGCTTGTTCTCGAAATGGTGATTACAGAGAAGCCTTTGAACTTTTTGATCATATGCATAGAGCTAGAATTAGACCAGACAATTACACCTACGCTAGCCTCTTCAGTATTTGCACAAAACTTTGCAACCTTGCTTTGGGTAGTTCTCTTCATGGTCTTCTTGTTAAGACTGATATTAAATGCTGTGACATATTTGTCTGCGGTCAATAAACATAATGATTGATATGTACGGGAAATGTGGTAGCCTTGAGGGTTCATTTAAGATCTTTAATGAGTTGACAAACAAAAATATTATTTCTTGGACTGCTATTATTTCAGCCCTTGGATTACATGGTCATGCTCATGAAGCACTAGAAAAGTTCAAAGAAATGGAGGCAGAGGGCTTCATGCCAGATAAGGTTGCTTTCATTTCTGTTATTTCAGCATGCAGGCATGTTGGGTTAGTAAAACAGGGGTTGGAATTATTTGAGACAATGAAGGCGAAGTATGGACTTGAACCAGAGATGGATCACTACGTCGTTGTAGTTGACTTATTGGCTAGATATGGCAATCTAAGAGAAGCTGAGGAATTAATTGAAGGGATGCCGTTCCCGCCAAATGCCCTGGTTTGGCGTAGTTTTCTCGAGGGCTGCAAGAGAAGTAGAACCACACACGACTGTTTGTCCTCAGGACATAAACAACATTGAGCCAATAAATTTACTTTCTACATTATATTTATTTCAGACACACATATTGATATCCCAATGTGACAAGAGCTTCTCTAAGGTGTTTGTATTAGTATTCAGGTATTGTTTATGTTGATATACTTTAAATTCATCAGTGGTCTACTTGTACTTAACTCATAGGTTAGGAGCAATAGTGCATTTATTGGTGTGGCTAATCTAACCTCTCGTGGCTGAGGGAGATTTTACTAAAGTAACATTAATCTTCTTTAATTCGTGTAGTGTTCTTTTTGGAATTTCGAGTTCATAATAACTCTTAATAATGTTCTACTGTCTTGTCTCTCTCTGTGGGTTGGAGCTGCTTCACATTAATAGTTCTCTGTCTCTTGTTCGTCACTGTTATTGGTGATGACAGCTCTAAGAGGATCACAATTAACATCACAAACGTGAATAAGGTGGTTGCCTCCAAATGAAGTGTGCCAATGAATGACTTCAGGAGTGGATGAACTTTTCTTAGGATGATTATTGAACACACTATCTGAATAGTCAAAAGATCCAGATACAGAAAGAAGAAAGAAGAGTGGATTGAAGTTTCAAGATCAAGGATTCAAATCTTCTACCTTATCACCAAGGTTTGGCAGAAACCACTCAGGTTTAATTTACTAGACTGGGAAACAAGTTTTAGCCAAATTCAGTAGATATTTGACTGAATGTGAGATATATTATCAGGACGATGCCTTGCCAGCCATCCTTTAACCAAGATCTCATCAATCTTCAAACCACAAACCAACTAGAAAATGTCCCAGTCTGAGTGGTATAATGGTACTTGAAAATTCTTTAGACCATTTAGTCTACTTTCACTAACTGATGGCCTTGTATTGAGGGCTCCAACTTTGCAATGTCTCTTGTCTACAAGGTCACATTGAAGTAGTCAACTCAGGTTTGGTTGCAATATTCAGGCAAATGAAGAATTCATTTATCAGCAACTTGATTGCAACAAAGTGGGAGGAGAACATCAATCTCTTTTCATGACCACCAAATAGGAGTGAGTCAACTTTATGATGAATGATCTACAATGCTTTACAGTTGTTTAAGCTATTAAAGGAAATACCCTTTGTCCCTCCCATATCTTAGATTTTTTGAGTTAGTTTGTTGTAGTTTATAGTTTCTCAAAAGTGCTCTTCCATTATGTTAATCGACGGCATGTGAGTTTGTTATCACAAATGCAGTTGCACTTTCTCAACTGTATTTTATTATTTTGATGTTCCTGAAATTTTTATTTATTTATTTTTGTTTGTGCAGTCTTGTTTCTGCTTGCTTGCATGATTTTGTACAAGCAGCAAAGTTATGTTTAAGATTTGTATTTAATTGTTACTCCAAGCTCACAAATTGGATGGACCAAGTACACCTATATTGTGTGTTTGGATGGAGGGATTTGAATAAATTTGATTTGAAATCCAAATCTATAATAAGTTAATTAATTTATTGTGGATTTGAAATCCAACAACAAGTGGGAGTGTGATTTTAATGAATAAATGAGTAGATTTGAAATTTACCCAATTATCATTTATCATTTCATGTCCATCCAATTCAAATCCATTCATTTCAAATCTTTTCTTCAATTCATATCCACCCATCCAAACACAACCCTAAAGAATTAATATAAGCTTATTCTCAACCTCTTAATGAAAGTTTCTTATAGCTTTTTTAAAATTAAAAAATAAATTTTTAAAAATAATCTATTGATAAAAATTTGTCAAAAGTTGTTTCCAAAAGTACCCACCGGATCAAATAATCTTCACCACGGCATTCCACCCCATGCACTCTGATGATTATTGCAAAGTTACCTGAAATTTATCTTTGGATGCCATGAAATTTAGTCTATCGACTATGAGGGGACCTTTGTTATTGTTGCCTGTCTACATTTGTTTGTATACTTCTTGCTTTATTTATTGTTCGTCGTTGATCCCTTTGTGAAATGGATGTAGAAAAATACATTTCTCAATGGTAATTTTGATGAAGAAATTTACATGCAACTTCCACCGCATTTTGATAATCAATCTCAAAAAGCAATTCTCTCGTCTACTATTTGTCTTGTATGGATTTAATCAAGCTCTCCTTACTTGGTTTGCAAAATTCAATTCTACATTGCTTAATCAGTTTGAGTTTTTCTTTCAACTCTTATGGTTTTACTCTCTTTATTTGACGAACAGAAAATGGTAATATCATATTACTTCGCCATGTTGATGGAATGATCATCATTGGCGACAATATCACTAATACCCTCCAACTCAAGTACTCTCTCAATAAAGTTTTGAAATAAAAAAATTTGGTATTCTTGGTTATTCTTTTTTTGATCTTGATGTGTCCTCTTATGCTAATGGCTATTACTTCTCTCAGGTTAAATATGCACCTGATCTTTTAACGGTGCTGGTTTGATTGATAATAAAACTACTTACCTTTATGAAACTCAATACTCATCTCACTCTATCATAAGATTTACTGTTAGATGATTCTACTCATTATCGTCAATTGATTACCAGTTTGATCTATTTGACAGTCATTCACCCTTATATAATGTATTTATGTAATCTATATTGTTATTCTGTCAATTCATGAGTGCACAATACTATACTTATTATACTGCAGTTTTTTTGCATTATCCATTATGAAGTACTATGTTCCATGACTTATATTTTTCTACACATCTTTTACTTGAATTGAGTACATACTCTAATGCTGATTGTATTGGAGATCCTACTGATCATGATCAACTAATGTATTTTATTTTTCTTAGGCGATTCTTTGATCTCTTGAAGTAGCAAGAAATAGACTATTACAATTCGCTCAAGTTCTGAATTCAAATACCATGTTTTAGTTGATACTCCCATGAACTCGTTCGACTTTTTTGGTTACTTGAATATTTGTGTGTCGCATCACTCTCCTATCACTCTATATTGTGATAATTGTGGTACCATACAAATTACTCACAATGATATTTTTTCATAAGTACACCAAATACATTGAAATTGATGGACATTTTTTACTTTTTTTTTTTTTTTTTCCGAAAGACATTTTGTACTTTAATTATCTTGTTCATGGTGTTTTGTGACTCTACTCTAGCTCTTCCTTAGATCAAGTTGCTGATATCTCCATTAAAGTTATCACTTTAGACCTTTTTCATGATCTCACTAGCAAACTCAAGATGGTTCCACACAACCCCTTTAGTGTGAGAGGAGTGTTAACTTCCGCATTTGTTATAGTTAATTGTTCACATAAATTCATATAATTACCTTATTAGATAGTTTTAAATTAATTGCATAATAATTTTCTTATTGATTAATGTTTAGATTTAGTGTATAATGCAGATTCATTGTGTTTGTAAGCTTATAAATATAGGTTATTATAGTATTGATCAATATACACAATTTCTTCAAATTTTTTTTTTTTGACTCAACTCCCTCCCTGCCCCATAGTGTCTCAACCTATGATCAATAGGTAATAGAGAAAGTGTTATACGATTTGAGTTTTGAAAAATTCTTATATGAATCAAGGTGTATGGACCTACTATACACTTTGTGATCTACATTTATCANCCATATACTCTAACTTCTTTTAAAAACTAAAAATTAAAACTCTTCATCCACAAATTAGAGTATGTGAATAGACATGGACCACAAATTATATGTTAAAACCGCATACCTTGATCTATATAAAAATTTTCTCTTAAGTTTAACTTTGTTTATCATTCTAACAAACTCTAGCTTCCGTACATATTCAATCAAACATTTTTAAGAGCTTTTTTTTCTTTATTCAATTTGATTTTCTTCATTAGTTGAAGTAAGAGTTTGTGCGTCAAAAGCCAAAAAGCTTTTGGTTGCAAAAATTGTCTAAAAGCTCGAGTTATTTTGAACTAATTTTGTGTGAATCAATAATAGTTTAGTTGAGTTGTACACTTGGATTTGGATGGCAAAACTGGGAAGTCCTCTGACCATATTTCCGTTAAAAAAGGAGGCAATTGTGGAATTGGATTTTCCATTCTAAAAGGAACTTGAAATTGGTTTGTCAAAATCTCAAGAAGAGAAGATATTGGGCCATGGTGACAGCTGCGCTTTTAAGAGCCAAACCACTATAATTCTTTTGTTTCTATCTCATTTATGTTTGTTTACATTTATAACTTTCTTTATTGTAACACTGTTTTGAGCGCATTGGTTAAATTGCTTTTGTGTGTGTTTGTTTTTTTACATTGAATTAATATATATATTAATTAGGATTACTTTCATTTTAGACCTCTCAACTTATACTTGATTCCCATTTTGCACCCAAATTTAGTTTTGAACAATTTGCACTTTAAACTCTCAAATCCGTCACACTTCAACCCTTTTTTAACACCATCTAAAAATTTAATAGAATTTTTTTATATGTACAACCAATTTAGCATGATGTATAGCAATGTTTTTGCATACAAAAACAAAAATTTCATTAACTTTCATGGTTTTAAGAAAGGGGCAAAAGTGGGACAAATTTGAGAGTTGAGATGCAAAGTATTTAAAATTAAAATTTAAAATGTATAGAATGAGAATTAGATATAATTTAAGGGGTGTAAAACTATTAGAATTAGTCCAAAAATTTAATAGTAGGTATAGCAACCGATTCATCCCCTCTAGATTAGCTTGTATGGGATAACATGTTAAAAAATTCTATAATTCCTTTTAGTGCATCATTTTTTATAATTTAATATTTATACAATACAATATCATATTTTTTGAAATTTTATACTATATAAACTTTTGAAATCAAATGAATAATTTTCTAAAAAGAACTGTAGAATTCTCCGAACAGTTATAGTTCTATATATTTTTCAATGCGTATCTTCCTTTAATTTGAAAGTTCTTTTGAATTATTTTACATAATACTATGTAGCTTTAATGTGTTTGTTTATGCATACGTAAATGCTTGTAGATTTGTTTAAACGGCCCATAAATGGTTAAAATATATTATTGAAAACTATAGTTTTCTAGTTTATTTTATTTTTCAAGAATATTCTTCCTAATGTGTTGGATTCAAATTCTAAAAATAAATTAACCCACAAGAAAAGAACAACAAGTGATCAAAAGTATGTAGTATCTGTTAAAACTAGTAATTAAAAAATAAAGCCGAGAAGAAGAGTATGAACAAAGCGGTGGAAAAAATAAGAAGAAGATTTTTTTTTTCTTCACACGCAAAACCAAGTCAAAATTTTTAAAGGCTCTACACGGCTCAGCAGTAGTAGCAATAGTACATATATATAGGATGCTTATGCAAGCATAATTAAACTAAATCACAACTTGGATTTGGCTCACTCACAAAACAAAAAACTATTTGGACCCAAACCTAAACACATATAGTAAAGATTTAATAACCAAATCTAATTCCTATTGGTATTTGGTTTAACTCCTACATTGCCTCCCTTAAACCAAGATCTTCAAATTTGAACATGCACAATATTTTCTTCAACTTGACAAATGACTCCAACTTCAATGATTTCGTAAAAATATCAGCCACTTGATCTTCGGTCTTACAGTAATCAATGATAATTTCTTTGTCTTGTACTAACTCACGAATGAAGTGGAACTTAATGTCAATATGTTTGCTGCGCCCATCTGAAAAACTGGATTCTTTGTCAATTCAATAGCAGACTAATTATCACAAAAGATCTTGGTAGGACCCTCTTGCTCGTGTCGCAGAAATCCAATCATCCTTCTCAACCACAGCGCTTGAGTAGCACTACTTGCTGCTGCCATGTACTCCGCTTCAGTAGTAGATAAAGCCACCACTTGTTGTTTCTTTGACGACCAAGAAAATACACCATTATCCAAATAAAATGCATAACCCGAAGTACTTTTTCTTTGAATCATATCACCTGCCCAATCACTATCTGTATAACCAACAAGGCTAGAATCATTAGTATGAGAATAAAAAATACCATCAGACTGCGTATCTCGGATGTATCTCAAAATTCCTTAGCTGCCTGCAAATTGGATTGGCATGGGGACTCCATAAATCTGCTAATCAAGCCAACTCCAAAAGTGATATCAGGTCTCGTTGAAGTCAAGTATCTAAGACTCCCAACCAATCTCCTAAAATAAGTAGCATCAACAAAATCACCAGTACCATTCTTTTATCAATTTCAATTTTTCTTCAACTGGGGTCATCATTGGTTTGGCTGTATCCATTTTAAACTTCTCAAAATATCACCTGCATACTTTTTCTGGGAAATAAAAATACCACCATCCATTTGACAGACTTCAATACTAATAAAGTAAGACATTAACCTCAAATCTGTCATTTCAAAATGGCTAATCATAGCCTCCCTAAATTCAGAAATTAATTTGGGATTATTGCCTGTGAAAATCAAATCATCCACATACAAACATACAATGAGAACATCTTCACCTGGATTGAATTTGATGTACAAAGTTGCTCATATGGGCATCTTTGAAATCCACGATCTACAAAATAAGAATCTATACGAGTGTACCAAACTCTAGGAGCTTGTTTTAACCCATATAATGCCTTTTTCAACCTATAAACTTTATTTTCTTGACCCCTTTTGACATAACCTGTGGGCTGCTCAACATAAATTTCTTCTTCAAGCACACCATTTAAAAATGCAGATTTCACATCCATTTGTACAAATAAATTTTTCAACAATTATTTGCAGCAAGTGAGATAATCATTCTAATAGTGTCAAGTCTAGAAATAGGCGCAAAAATCTCAAAATAATCAATACCTGCCTTCTGATTGTAACCTTTAACAACCAACCTTGCTTTGTAACTATCTACCTCTTCAGTTGGTTTGATTTTGGTCTTATACACCTACTTGACTCCAATTGGCTTCTTTGTTGGCGGAAGAGTGGTCAATTCCCAAGTGCTATTTTTCTCAATGGCATGAATCTCCTCATCCGTGGCTTGAATCCAGTAATCTTCTTTGACAGGTTCTTCAAATGTAACCGGATCACAATATGCAAATAATGCAAAATTCACAATATCTTCATCAAATACATCATTATCATTAAAAATCACATAATCCTGCAAACGAGCAGGCAAATGACGTTGTCTTTGTGGGCGACTGGATGACTCTGCTAGGATAGATTGTGCAACTCGCGGATCTGGCTGTGCACTAGAACTCCCTTCCTCCGCAAGGATTGAAATCACATGTGGCGGTTTTGATGATGGCTCGGGATCCTTTTTGGACCAATCCCAAGCACCTTGCTCATCAAAAATAACATCCCTGCTTATAATCACTTTTCGTGTATTAGGGATAAACAACTTGTACCCTTTTGTCTCATGACTATACCCAAGAAAAATACACTTTTCTGCTTTATCATCCAATTTCTTTCTCAAAACGTCAGTTACATGGGCATAGGCAAGACAACCGAATATTTTTAAATGAGAAATATGTGGTTTCTTACCAGTCCAAACCTCATATGGAGTTCGCCCATAATTACACCTTGTAGGAGACCTATTTAACACATAAATGGCACAAGAGACAGCTTCTGCCCAAAAACCTTTAGGCATATTTTATAATGCATCATGGACCTCACCATATCCATCACAGTTCTATTTTTTCTCTCAGCCACACCATTTTGCTGAGGAGTGTACCTAGCTATTAATTGATGTTTAATGCCATGCTTTTTCAAAAAATCACCAACACACAAGAAATTCAGTGCCCCTATCAGTTCTCAAAATTTTAGTGAAGTAACCACTTTATTTTTCCACATAATACTTGAACTTCTTGAACATATCACATGCATCAGATTTATTTTTCAAAAAATATACCCACGTCTTTCTGCTAAAATCATCAATAAAGGTGATAAAATACTTACTACCACCATTGGAAGGAACCTCCACTGAGCACAAATCTGAATGAATCAACTGCAAGGGTTTCTTTGCCCTCCAAGCCTTGTCTTTTGGAAAATGATCTCTATGCTTCTTCCCAAGATACAAGACTCACACTTCTTGTTAGGATAATTAATAATAGGCAAACTAATAACTAAATTTTTTCTTGCAAGAAATTTCAAACTTCCAAAATTCAAGTGCCCAAAACGTAAATGCCAAAACCAAGTATCATCAAAAGTCACAGAACTAAAGCAAGGTAAATCACTACTATTTAGAGAAAGAGGCCACAAACGACTACGGTTCATATTTACCTTACTCTTGGTGCAATTAGTCCCAATTTATCATCAGTGATAGTACCAACACCATGCTTAAAATGCAAATCATATCCCTTTTCAGATAATTGCCCCAAACTCAACAAATTATAATATAAACTTGGCACATAAAACACATCAGAAATAAAATTGGAAGACCTATCTTTTAGAGTAATACCAATTTTACCCTTTCCTAAAACAGGCACTTTTTCATTATTTCCAAATTTCACATAAGATCTAAAAGATTCATCCAGATCAGAAAATAATTCCTTTTTTCCACACATGTGATTGCTAGAGACAGAGTCAATAAACCATTCATTATTTTTATTTTCTTCAGTCCCAGAACTAGAAAATAAAATAGTTTCTTGTTTATCACCATTATTTTCAACCACATTGGCATGCACTTCTCCATCATGATTTTTATTATGAGAACATTCATTTTGGTAATGTCCAGTTTACCACAACAATAACATTTAATTTTATATCTATCAAATTTTTGAAAATTATTGTTTGGCTGAGGTGAATGTGGCTTTACTTTATCGGTTCCTCCTAAAATTACCATTATTATTTCTTTGCTGGTAATTAAAATTACCTCTACTTTGACCTTGAAAATTACCTCTGCCGCCACGTCCTCTACTTCTGAAATTTTGACCTCTTTAATTCGCTTCAGCCAAATTCACCGTCTCTTCCTTTTGTTTGGGTTGATCCAACTTACCTTGCAACGCCTCCTCAACTGTATCAGCTGTTTGTTGACTCAGAGACATTTCATAGGTCACCAATTCACCCTTTAGTAAATCAAGTTTCAAAGTATTCAGGTCTTTGGTCGCCTCAAGAACCGTCCTTTTTGTGTGAAATTTTGTACTCAATGACCGTAGGATTTTTCGACAACTTTAACTTCTTCGACAACTTCACCATTGATTCTCATATCATTGGCAAGATCACTAATCCTACCAAATTTTTAACTGGCTCGGTAGGTTTCATCTGAGCCAACTCATATTGTCTCCTGAGTTCTAGCAATTTAATTTTTCTTACGTCAGGCAAGCCGTACCATAATTTGAATTCACTAAAATTGTCCAGGCCTCTTTTGTAGTTTTTACATTCATAAATTTATTGAATACATGCAATTGGACCTTAGTATTGAGGTAATGGTGTGCCTTGCAATCTAATTGTCTGTTTTTCTCCAATTCCTTAATTTTTTCGGCTGTCAATTGTGCACCTTTTTGGGGTTCATCAAATCCTTGATCAACAATACGCCATAGTCCAATACAAGTGAAAAAATCCATCATCTGCTTTTGCCAAGCCTCAAAATAATTTTGCCATCAAAGACAAAAACTAGACAATCTTGTAAGATAAATGAACTATCCCATGGAACTTTTTTATTTATCTCTAAAATTTCACAAGGCTCTGATACCAATTTGTTGGATTCAAATTCTAAAAATAAATTAACCCACAAGAAAAGAAAAACAAGTGATCAAAGCTAGTAATTAAAAAATAAGGCCGAGAAGAAGAGTATGGACAAAGCGGTGGAAAAAATAAGGAGAAGATTTTGTTTTTCTTCATACGCAAAACCAAGTCAAATTTTTTAAAGGCTCTGCACGGCTCAGTAGTTGTAGCAATAGTACATATATATAGGATGCTTATGCAAGCATAATTAAACTAAATCACAACTTGGATTTGGCCCATTCACAAATCAAAAACCTATTTGGATGTAGACCCAAACCTAAACACATATAGAAAAGATCTAATAACCAAATCTAATTCCTATTGGTACTTGGTTTAACTCCTACATAATGGCCTCTTAAAATTTTAAAAACATAACTCCTACATAATGGCCTCTTAAAATTTTAAAAACATGCTTAATGACTTTAATTTTTCAAAAGTACAATTCACTTAAATATGCAATGACAGATTTTTGTGTAGTTTATATTAGTTACCACTTTACTACTTAATACTTTAATACAACACACAGGTAACATTCTTCTTCTTATGAAAAAAAAATTATCAGTTAGGTTTAATTCATGACTCATTTACTTAAAAAGCATGTCCAAAGGATATCTAAGTCAATAATAATAACGAGTCAAATTGAGAGTTTTATGATATAGTTTTGTGATCCTTTCTAGCTGAGCTACTAGCCAAGAACCACACATCAAGTTTCTAGTTCATCACTACAGGTTAGATATATTGTGACAAAAAATACAGTAAAACTACTCATATTTCTTATTCGCAATTTCAAATTTCATATATGTAGCTTCTTAGAAAGGGAAAATGATCAAAAACATCCTTCACATTTGTAAAAAAATCCTTTTCTTCTATCCTCCACATTTAAAACAAAGTAAATACATTCTTCACAAATCTAAAATGTACCAATTTCGTCCCACCGTCCATTTCTGACAGATTTTGTGGCCAACAGTCTCATGACCTAGCCACATGCTTTCTGATTTTAGGGGCAAAATTGTGAAACCCACAAATTTTGGGGGTCTTTGTAAAATTAACCAAAATTTGGAGGTCTTTTAGTGAAATATTAATGCTTTGTTTTCCCTTGTTAACGGCTCTTGAGCCATCAAATTAACAAAAAAAAAAAAAAAATAGAGACTTAGAAGTCTCATTTTGTTCCATTCTCTTGGCTCCCTCTCGCATCTCTTCTTTTATCTCCTTAAGTTCACTACCAAGTCTCCACCATTCTTAAAGCTTCATCCTTCTCCAGTTGTCTCTCATACTTTATTCGTGCTCCACATAGAACCAAAGAAAGGAGCAATAGCCATTGGAAGGAATATCAACTAGAGAATAAAGAGATCTTGAAGGGAATAGAAAGGAGATAAGCGAAGAAGAGTTTGGGATTACCATCAGGTCTCACAATCAAGGTATTAACTATATCTATAACTTGGATTTATGGATTAAATGCTAGTAGGAAATGGAATTGGCCTTGCATGTATGAGATTTAGGCTAATTCTAGATTAATGGCTTTACATGTGCTATTGGAATTCATTATATGTTTGGGAATGTAATATTATGCCATGAGTTGGTTTTATATTGTGATTTGGGTATGTAAGACAAGAAATTAGATTAGTTTCGGTTAAAACTACTTTACATTATTTGGGATTTATTGATAATTGTAGTAGACTATTCTTATAGATATTCAAAATGTGGTATTAAAGCATGTATTGGTGAATTATAGGTTTGGTTGATGAATTGATGTTGGACTGCTTATGTTAAGCATTGGTGGTAGGAATCCAATTGAGGTAAGTGGTCTTTGCACTCTTTGTATTTTCTAAATGGATTTATGAACTCTTATCCTATTTTGGAAAGGCTTACTTTGAATATAGCTATGGCATAGTTATATATATAATTTATGCTTGGCCTAAATAATGAATGTGATATATGTAGTGATGCATGTAATGACTTGTGATACGAATGTAGCTTGTGGAACTATGAATGCTTGACATATGCATGTATGTGAAATTGTGAATGTAAGCTCATGAATGCTAATTAAGTATTGACGGAACTAATTTCACTATATATGAATGTGACCATCCTAACGGTCGTTAGTTAGCAAAGTACGGACGTTTGGCCTGTCTGGCGAGACCAACAGCTAGGATACTGGATATCCAGATAGTCGATAGGTGACAAGTATATCATGAGCTTGTCCGGATCCGAATGAATGAATGTGTATGAGTATGCCTATTTTAGCATGATGCTTGGAATGCATGATTGATAGAATGATTTGCATGAATGTATGACTGCATGCTTCGATAACTATTTTCGATATGTATTGTGTATATTAATATGACCAGGTCGGTAAAGAGTACTTGGACTACTTACTGAGCGACGTTTAGCTCATACCACAATTATTTGATATTTTGCAGTTTTCGAAAATCATTATTTGGGTTCTAAGGTATAGAACAAGCTTAAAAAGGTGTAGTTTTGTGTTCACTCTCGGGTCCGGGGTGTGACAAAATAGTATCGGAACTTAGGTTTCGATCTCTGTAGTGTGTCCTAGGTTTGATATTTATAGGATGTCGAACTATGGAGTTTGTTTGTATTTATGATGAATTTGGATATAGAATTTTTGATTAGTTAATTGTGGAATTTCACTGTAAAGCTAAAAAGAAGTTTAATTTTTGAGGCAAAATAATGTGGTTCAACTTGAAAATTTCGCGTGATTCTTTGTTTGAAAGTGATCAACCCAAACTTAGTATCATTGTAATTCTTTGGGCTTGAGCATCTGGTATCCGTAGTTGTTTTGGTTTCTAGATTTTGAATGTTTGAATCAAATAGGCTATGAATTGTTAGAAAAGAAATTGAAGTTAATTACTTGGCGTTAATGGATTGATGTCATTTTAAGTGACACTTGATGCATTACAGGTTTGTGATCAAAGTGCGCAACGGAAATGTGTTGGTTTAAAGGTTATATTAAGCAAGTGAAGGAAGTTTCGATGTCGAAACTTTTGTAACTTTTGGGGGTTTGTGAAATTAACCAAAATTTGGAGGTCTTTTAGTGAAATATTAATGCTTTGTTTTCCTTGTTATTAACGGCTCTTGAGCCATCAAATTAACAAAAAAAAAAAAAAATAGTGACTTAGAAGTCTCATTTTGTTCCATTCTCTTGGGCTCCCTCTCGCATCTCTTCTTTTATCTCCTTAAGTTCACTACCAAGTCTCCACCATTCTTAAAGCTTCATCTTTCTCCATTTGTCTCTCATACTTTATTCGTGCTCCACATAGAACCAAGGAAATGAGCAATAGCCATTGGAAGGAATATCAACTAGAGGATAAAGAGATCTTGAAGGGAATAGAAAGGAGATAAGCTAAGAAGAGTTTAGGGTTACCATCGGGTCTCACAATCAAGGTATTAACTATATCTGTAACTTGGATTAATGGATTAAATGCTAGTAGGAAATGGAATTGGCCTTGCATGTATGAGATTTAGGTTAATTCTAGATTAATGGCTTTACATGTGCTATTGGAATTCAATATATGATTGGGAATGTAATATTATGTCATGGGTTGGTATTATACTGTGATTTGGGTATGTAAGACAAGAAATTAGATTAGTCTTGATTAAAGGTTACGTGGGATTTATTGATACTTGTAATAGACTATTCTTATGGATATTCAAAATGTGGTATTAAAGCATGTACTGGTGAATTTTATGTTCAGTTGAAGAATTGATGTTGGATTGCTTAAGTTAAGCATTGGTGGTAGGAATCCAATTGAGGTAAGTGGTCTTTACACTTTGTATTTTCTAAATGGATTTATGAACTCTTATCCTATTTTGGAAAGGCTTACTTTGAATACCACTACGGCATGGGTATATGTATAATTTATGTTTGGCCTAAATGATGAATGTGATATATGTAGTGATGCATATAATGACTTGTGATAAGAATGTGGCTTGTGGAAGTATGAATGCTTGACATATGCATGTATGTGTGATTGTGAATGTAAGCTCATGAATGCTAGTTAAGTATCCACGGAACTAGTTCCGCTATATATGAATGTGACCATCCTAATGATCGGTAGTTAGGAAAGTATGAACGTTTAGCCTGCCTAGCGGGACCAACAGTCAAGACTGGATATCTAGGTAGTCGATAGGAGCCAAGTATGTCATGATTTTCTAGCTTGTCCGGATCCGAATGACTGAATGTGTATGAGTATGCATGTTTGAGCATGATGCTTGGAATGCGTGATTGATAGAATGATTTGCATGAATGTATGACTGCGTGCTTCGATAATTGTTTTCAAAATGTATTGTCTATAATAATATGCCTAGGTCGGTAAAGAGTATTTGGACTACTTACTGAGCAACATTTAGCTCATACCACGATTATTTGATATTTTGCAAATTTGGAAAATCATTATTTTGGTTATAAGGCGTAGAACAAGCTTAAAAATATATGGTTTCATGTTCACTCCCGGGTCCGGGGTGTGACAAAATGGGCTTTAAAAATAAATAAATAAATAAAAAACCAAAAACATCCCTCACATTTGCAAAATTTTTTTCGTCCCTCACATTTAATATGATGCAAATTCAGCTCAAAATTGTTTTAAAGAAGTGTTGTCCCATCCCTTACATTTCAAATTTTAAAATTTCATCCCTCACACTTTTTAAATGTACCAAATTTCATCCCACCTCTATTTCCGGACAAATTTGTGGACAAATAAAAATAAAAATAGCAAGCATTAGTCATCATTGAGGTGGACAAGTATTTTGATTACAAATATAACACTAAATCCAAAAGCAAAATGAATTAAGATTGTGACAAATTATTAATGGGAATACAAGGGAAAACCAACTCTTTTTCCCCGAAGCACAAAAGATAAACAAAATTTCAACTAGGATGAAGATGGTCCTCTGTTGGCTAAGCTACCATCACCATTAGAGTTTGAACTTACCACATTTGAATTAGTAGCTGAAAACCTTCTAAGAGCGCTTGATTTTCCCTTGGCATTGCTTATCTAGACAT
Organism: Cinchona pubescens; assembly: GCA_025175665.1. NCBI lineage: Eukaryota > Viridiplantae > Streptophyta > Magnoliopsida > Gentianales > Rubiaceae > Cinchona > Cinchona pubescens. The sequence goes on from JANKKI010000126.1 coordinate 1,842,061, forward strand.
TAAAGAACCATATTCAATTTTATAGTTTCATCACATTAGTAGTAATAATATTCAACAAAAATACCTACATTCCACGATGACAAATTCGTACGCTGCAAGGCTATAGAGATCAGCTGCCAAGCTGAAACAATTGCTTCTATTATAGCCATATTGACGGACAATACACCACACTTTTATTTCTTGCCAACCTTATTAGCCTTGTCAGCCTTAATTGTTCCTATTCTCATGATATTGAATGCTTCTTTCGTTGTATGAACATCACGGTCGCCCTGTTAGTGAAACTTAAGTTGCCCTAGGTATTAAGTGTTGTAAAGCTATTCCCGTCTCATTTTTTTAACATTTTGCGTTTCTTTATTTTCTTAAGACCATTTTGCCTCTAAAATTCAAAGTTATGTGACTTGGCATGCTTGATGCGATTCTCAGCTGAAAAATTAGTCAAAAATGGGTGGTGGGATGAAATTGGTACATTTTAGGAATGTGAAGGATGCATTTGCTTCCTTTTAATTGTGGAGGATGTAAAAAGATTTTTTTGCAAATGTGAGGGATGTTTTTGGTCATTTTCCTCTTAGAAAATATGTGAGATGCATTTTTTATTGACTAGATTTCCCTCAAAGATTTAATTACCATTTATATAATAAATAAAATTTATTCCATTATTCGTTGTGTATGTATGCATGGTAAGTAAATCTGTTGCTCGATGTGAAAGGTAAGTAAAATTTGTTGTAGACAAAATTTAGGTGCTTTCAATTAAATTCTTCTCAACCAATACATTGAATATAGACAATCAAAACTGTCCTTGTTGTCGATTCACGTAAATATTGAAATTAATTTTGTCTCACAAGAACTAAAAAAATCTCTATATATACGCAAAGAATCAACCTCAGATGTCTCATACAGCACCTTACTTTATCTCTAAAGCAAGAAAAATGGCTGATAAAATATCCAAAGCAACAACATTGATCTTTTTAATGATGTTTGTTTTTTGGGAAGTCCCTATGAATTCAAATGCACGAGTTCTGGTGGAGAAACATGCCTTGATTGATAGCAAGACCCTCTTTCAAAAGTTGGGCTTTGATCTCTCAAAAAAGCAAATAAGCAAATCCCGATTGTTAAGAGAAGTGCCTGAGGGACCTAATCCTCTTCATCACCGTGATACCCCACCGACACGATGTTCCTCATTCAGATTATTGAGAGAAGTGCCTGAGGGACCTAATCCTCTTCATCACCATGATACCCCGCCGACACCCTCATTCAGATTATTGAGAGAAGTGCCTGAGGGACCTAATCCTCTTCATCACCATGATACCCCGCCAACACCCTCAATCAGATTATTGAGAGAAGTGCCTGAGGGACCTAATCCTCTTCATCACCATGATACCCCGCCAACACCCTCAATCAGATTATTGAGAGAAGTGCCTGAGGGACCTAATCCTCTTCATCACCATGATACCCCGCCAACACCCGCGATTAGATTATCGAGACAAGCGCTTGATGGGCCTGATCCTCATCACCATGATACCCCACCAACACCGTAAACTTATGAGCAGTTTTTAGATAAATAATAAATGTATGCATGCATGCTTTAGGTCCATGTATTGGATAGTAGTATCATAAAAAATCTCAATACAATATCAATTGCTATGAAAATCAATGTTATGAATGGATCTAAATAGAAACGATTTATTCAATTTAACCCTAAAGCAAATGGCCTAAATGGTCATCCAATTACTCCGTAGTTGCAAAAATGGTCACCAAATTTGTACGGCCTAAAAGGTCCCTCAACTTCTATAAGTGTGCCTATAGTGTCATTCCGTCTATTTGAGTCGTCAATACAAAAAAATTGGTTTTTTGAAAATTAAAATTGTCCAATTAAAACTAAACTAACATGACTAAAAAAATTTAGGATCAAAATTAGATGATAAAAAAAAGGATCAATTAGATGATAAAAAATAAGTATAAATTATAAGTGAGGTTTTAATGGAAGATATGAAAAGTTTTGGTCTGAAATTAAATTTGATGCCCCAACTACCTCATTTCTAAACCAGCCCACCACTATCTTCCACTTCCCTTCTTCCATCACCTTCTTTTCCTAGCCAACCACCATTTTTCTTCCTATCCTTTAGCTAGCCTACCACTACCCTTTATTTTTCCTCTTCTGCCACCTCCCTCCCCAGCCAACCCATCACTTCTAGAGGGACTTTTTTCTTTCTACTACCTCATCACTTAACTAGCCTAACATCTCTTCTATTCTTCCTTTCTCCAGCTAACCCACCACCACCCTCTTCCTTGTTTCTTCCAATCCTATCTCTCCCCCACCCTGTTCCCACTACCTCTCTCTCTATCTTTCTCCTATCTGACCCTTCCCTACCCTTACGAATTTGACCCTCCCTCTCTTCTCTGGTAGATCTGACCTTCTTTTCTATCTTGGTAAATATGACTCTCTGGCTCCTTCTATTTTGTGATGTCCTATCCCAAATCGGAAGTGAAAAGGGATATTATATTGTATATAACATCTAAGATCATAGATTACTAACAATTTGGTTTAAACAATTTGAATTCATTATTTACGCTCAAAAAGTTATTAGGCCAACATAAACCCTGGATGTTACAGTTGGTATTAGAACGAATCTTGTGTGATCTTTGCATGGGGTAAGACTAGGCCAATGGTATTGAGCCATACTACACGGGATATGTGATATGTTCATATTGCGTCCCAACTTAGGCTTTGTGAGGATGCAAAGCCTAAAGGAGAGGTGTATGCGATGCCCTATTCTATATCAGAAGTGGGAGGAGATATTGTATTATTTATAACATCTAGAAACATGGGCTACTAACAATTTGGTTTAAACATTTTGAACCCGTTATTTCAAAAGGTATTGGGCCAATCCAGATTTGAAGTGTTACACATTCTCTCCCGGCCCCTCCAACCCCTTACTTTTTCCATCCTGTGCCTACCATCCTTGATATGACTATCTCTTCACTAATTTGATCCTTTCCCCTTCCTCTCCCACCTTGTCCCCATCACCTCCTTCCTCTTACTCCATCAATTTTATCCTTCTTTGGCCACTCGTTACTATTTTTTAAAAACTTTGCCGGTATGGGCGGGAGTTCTTTAAAACTACATCGATTTGACTTATTTTAAGTCTAAATTATGTCGTTTTAACAAATGTTGAAGGTAAAGTATGACAAAGAGTTATTGAACAATTTTATATGACATAAGAGGTGCTCTTGGATAAAATCACGTGACATGCATGAAAATGAGTTAACAAAACACTTAACGGTTCAAATAGAATGAATCACCTATAGGCTTACCTTGAGAGCTTGGGAATGACCTATAGGTGTACCTTTAGAGATTGAGTGACCGTTTAGGCCACACAAATTATTTGGTGACAAATTCCATACCACCGAATAGTTGGGTGGTCATTTAAGCCGTTTGCTCTTAACTTTATTATAATTCTAAAAAAGTATTTGCCGAATCCAAAAATAATTTTTATCATTAAATCTATCAAATCCACCATACGAAGTTTAAGTTGATGCTTGTAGTCAAAGATTTTTTTACTAAACTCATTTTTTTTTTTTTTTTTACTGAGAATGAACTACAATAGAAAGGTCATTCCAACCATATTTCCATCAAAAATGGGTGAGGACAATCATTACTATTCCGTTGTTTGGTTCCCTAATTCCAAATCATTTATGTATTTCTTTTTCATTGTTTTGTATAAGATGTTCGTGTGATAGAGAAGAACTAAATATATAGTAATTTAATTTAAATATCCATGAATATTTGAAAAATATTATATACGTTTTTAACTTATGAAGTGTGATTATATAAATGCTAATTTATACCCTTGAGATATTGTGTGATATTTTTCATTGAGAATAAGAAAAAAATATGAATTACATGAAATGTATATTAAATTATTGTTCATAGTAAATGAAATTTAATTCTAATATGTATAATACTATTTTATTCTTTCTCAAAAGTATGTACACATTAGTAACAAATACCAATGTAATATATATATATAATTTCTTACATAACTAACTATTATATTGATATTAGAGTGAAAATACATGGGAAAGGATAAAGGAAAACTTGACATGAGATTATTTTAGAGCAAAATGCATGAATGGTCACCAAACTATTAAGTTATTGCATACAAGATCATTGACCTATTTATTTTATAAATTTGGTTACTGAACTACCTTAAATGTGTAAAATAAATAGTTCAGTGACTCCAGATACTTACATTTAAGGTAGTTCAATGGCCAAATTTGTAAAATAAATAATTCAGTGATCTTATATGCAATAACCTAATAGTTTAGTGACTATTCGTGCATTTTGCTCCTTCTTTTTATTTCTTAGATAAATATAGAAAGAGCTTTATTCATATTTTGTAGAGAATGAAGTTTCGAGTCCAAGTTGAGAATGAACTTTTTTGGACTTTTCAACTCAGTAATTCCATGCTATACATAGAGGTGGTGATGGGCCGGGTCGGGCTGGAAGCCCGCCGATTCAGGCCTATGATAGCCTATTATGAGGCAAGTTATGTTGAGCCAACGGGCAGGGCTGAAGACGGAAGGGGACGGCCTGTAACCGACCCCGAGTCTAGGCCCTCAGTTAGACAGGGCGGGTCAGTCCATGGGCTAGTCCACGTGTTGGCCCACAGGCTGGCTCACGTGCTGACCCACAAACTGGCCATCGAATTTAATTTCTTACTTAAATTTTAAAATTATTTTTTTGAGAAACTTAAATTTTTATTTGTTAATAATTTATATAATTTAAAGGCCTTCCTTATTAATCCAAATTGGAATTTATATATTAGACCTAGATATTAATAATTAAAGTTCAAAGTCCAAACAAATACTCATTATTCGAAAATAATGTTTTTAGTTAATATTCAAAGACCAAAGTTAGTTATTAGTTATTAGTACTTTATTATTCCAATTTAGTACTTATTTGACCAAATTAATACTTGGTAGTATAAGTCAATACTTATTATTATAACTTATTATGTTGTTAATCATATAGTAAAAATATTTAATTAGGAAAAAAACTATCTTGAGATGGTAAGAGGTTTGGCATAAACCTACCATGTATATTAGTATTATAAAAAAAGGTACAAGGAGGGGAACATTGAACACTACATCTAAATCATTATAAGTTATAAAATTAATCTAATAATTTAAATAAAATTAATAAACTATTTACTACATACATAAGGAGGAGAACATAGAACCTTACTTCCAAACAAAAAATTATTAAACATTAAAATCCCATGTATACTATATATCAATTTGGTGAATTGCTATACCCTTCATCTTCCTCGAAATCTTGTGTCATTATCCTTGTTTGTTTTCTTCGCTATCTAACCAATCTTTTAAGCAGACCAATATTTTCAAAGTTGTAGGTGTCATTCTAGCCCTTCTATTATCTAAAACTTTTCCACCTACATTAAAAGCACTTTCCAATGCAACCGTTGAAACTAGAATTGTTAGCAAATCATGAGCAATTTGACACTCATACAATAGGATATTGACATTTATGATTTCGCCACCAAGAAAGAATATTAACATTGGAATTTCACTCGTCATCTCCCGTATGTAGTGGATCACTTAAATATTGAGTATTAATATTTTCAATTCTCAATCTTTTCGAAGTAAAGAGTAGTTGATGAGGATCAAAATATATTCTAACATTTATATAAGGCATATCATATTATGAATCCGATATGGATGAACTAGAAGATCCACTTTGTCGTGTGAAGAAGTTTTCTTTGTAAATTTCATATAATTCATGAAAAGACTTTGTATTAGTTACGAGTAACTCTTTATTTATGATATTTGTGGTACTATGATTATTAAAAAATTCAATGAAAGCATTTAACTTATACAGTTTATTACGTGGATGAATAATATAACAATGGAATATTTTCATAGTACTAGTCAAATTTTTCTTCCATTGTGCTAATCATATCATCAAAAAAACTTATTCCTTATATGATTTAAAAACACAAATTTAATTTTGAATGAACACTTAGTTCAGGTAAAACAACGTGAGAGGAATGTCTATAAGTAGTGAAAAACAAGTTTGTAGCATACTCAAATTGTTTTAAAATTTCTACCATTGTTTTTAACTCAAGTAAAATCATTCTCGCCCAAATAAGTCGTATTAATTGAATCAATATGCTCGTTATGAAATGTAGAAAGTAATTTTTCATAACTAAAAGTATTTAATAACATTTGATAAGTAGAATTAACTTACTGGATACATCTATTGGAAAATATTTAGGTTTTATGTCATTTTCTAAAGAAAGTAATTTATAATATTGTTGACGAGCAGTAGATGAATGGCTAAAATAAATGATCTTCTAATTGGACTAATAATATCTTCAATTATTTTTAAATCATCTTGAACACAAATATTAAGTATATGACATGCACATCTATTATGAAATAATTCACCACCTAAAATAGGTTTAAAAACATCTTTTAACATAGGCACACTTGCGGTATTGTTTGAGGCATTATCAAGAGATTGTCAAATGGATATAATTTTTTCAAGCAAATCATATTTACAAGCATAATTAGTAATCAACCTTTTAATTTGGGTGGCATTGTGAGAGTGTTTAAAATTTTGAAAACTAATAATTTATTTTTGTAAATACCAATTTACATCTATCTAATGTACAGTGATACAAAAATAATCTTCATTTGTGATTGTTTTCAAATAATTGACAGTAAAAACAGCTTTACAATTAGTTGATGGAATAGTAGCTATCAATTCACTTTTCTTTTCCGTATACATTCTCGTAATATCACTTCTCAAAATACTTCTAGGAACCTTTTTAGATTGTGGGTTCACAGATTTGTGTAGGTATTGTTCTAAATTGGAACTTTCACTCAAAACAAAAGATAATTTATCTCTAAATATCTATTTAGTCATTTCTTCTCTATTTTTTTCATGTGAATATTTAAAATTACCCATTATATTGTGTTGTGTGAATTTGTGTTTGAACTATTTTTTATTTTTCTTGAGATTCACTAATGTTTATTTTACTAATGTGCCTATTAAGTGTTCCGGTTCCACCTCTCTCTTTTTTGTGCTTAAATGATATAGGTGGAAGACATAATTTGCAAGTAGTAATCTTATTTTCTTCATCTTTTTCAAAAATTCCCTATCTAGACTTTTCATTTTACTAGTAGTAGGTTGTTTAGTAGATGATTATTCATTTTGGTTATCCATATCATCTAAATCAACAAATATTCTAGGGCCATCTAGTAGGATGTGGGGTGCTTGTGAGACTTCTTCCATTTTCTTGTAATGAAAAAAAATTTTAAACAAAGAAACAAATAAAGTGGTATTGTGACAACTAAAGACGCAAGCTACTAAATTTTCAAATAAAAGAATATTGGAAAAGAATAATAAAGAAAAAAATAAGGGAGTTGATAAAAACAATTAATAAATTAAAAAGTATGAAAAAAGCCAACTTAAAAATTGAAATGTTGAATTTTAATTTATACACTTGAGTACTTGAATTCCACTTGAACGTTTATCACTTCACCACTTGAATTTTGGATAAATTTCCAAATCTTCAATTGAGCTCTCCACTTAACAATAATTTTAAATTTCTAAACTAGTATTTATTATAATTTAAGTAGTATGAAAGAAATTATAGTAGCATTTGGAGATAGAGTAGGAGAGTAGAAAGATGAAATAAGAGAAAGCAGAGAGAAATTGTGTGTGATTTATTGGAAAAATTTGTGTAGTATTTATAGAAAAAAAATTTCCAACATTACCCCCAAAAACTAGTCATTTTAACTATACATGATAATGGAATATATAATTAAAGGTAGGTTTTTCTATTTTATACCATTCCCATGTACCAAACATGAGCAAGCTCACTTAATTTCCTAATATTTGAGTTGTATACTTAAATTAGGATTGAAAAAATGAAGTCTTCAGTGAATAAATGAAATAATTGTGAAGTCCTTTGTGCGTATCTCCATTGAAAAAGAGGCAATTGTGGATTCGCATTCATCATTGTAAAGAAAATAAAAAATCTCAATTAATTGGTTAACTAAATTTTAAGGAAAGAAAGATATTGGACAGAGGATGTAGGCTTTTAAAAGTGAACCACTATATATCTCTTTTATTTTGTTTACATTTATAATTTTCCTTTAGGATACACTGATTTAGATTTTGTGCTCTTACAAAAGTTGTGTATTGCATCAATTGATTAAACTTCTTTAAGTGTGTTTGTTTAGTTGAATCAAAAAATTTCAATAGTGGGTATAGTGAGCGATTCACCCACTCAAGGTTAGGCTATGGGATAATTATAAGTTGCATGTCTAAATATTTTTTCTATATATGTAGCTACACTCAATTTGAAGGTTCTTTTGAGATATTTTTCACAATATTTTCTTTCTTTAATGTGTTTTTGACATGCATACTTAGATGATTGTCCATAATGATTAAAATAAATTCATTGAGCTCTATTTAAAATCTTTTTCTTTCTACTTTATTATTTTTTCCAAAGTATTCTTCGTTGTAGCCCTCATTCTCTTAAACTTTAAAAACATGCCTAATGACTTTAATTTTCTACTAGTTGACAATTCCACGCTTCGCGCAATGAACAATTAGATATATATATATAATGTCCAATATAATTGATTTAATAAGTATATAGTGCATAGTAAATTAGTAGCATTGAGCAAAGGAAATTTTTTTTTTGAACAATCCCAGAAACATTTCATACCTTTTAAACAATATTTACATCATGTTTCTTGTACCACCTAATAAATTTATTTTGAAAAAAATCAATTATATATTTTGGTGGCCTATGTCAAAATATTACATAAACCAAAACATTCCTACTACACGCATTTTAGCCAATCTATTTGCTACTTCATTCCCATGCTTTCTTGCAAAAATTATCTTCATATTCAGTATCTTGCAATGAGTTCCACGAAGTCATTGATCAAATTTTTCCTTGTGTGTTCCACTGCGAGCTCCAATTTCAAACAGTTAACGACATTTAGAGGGTTAGATTCAATTATGACACGAGTTCAAATTCATGTTAGATACAAATATTAATACTCTCCTTAAAGCACATAGTTCGAGTTATAGTACTATGTGCTAGGCCTAAGCAAATTATAGAATGAAAAATTATAAATAACATGGATAATATTTCAATAACTACATAACAAAATGCTTTTCAAATATCTTATCTCCAAACATCAGAATCATCAGGCACATGTGTTTTCAATCGTTTCATTTTTCTAGTTGTTTCTTGCTCTTTCTAAGAAGGTAGTTCCAGTGTTTTCTTTTGTAAGTTTCCATTGTTTTGCTGATTGTAGACTTGTAACCAATGAAGCCAATCTTTGCCTAACATCTTTTGCTAGCATACACTTCTTTGCATTTTTGCAAAAGCTATTGTTTCCGATTTTCTGGCATCTTCATGTATTTCTTCCTGCGCTCCTCATTCTTATCCTTCATCAAAGAGAAATATGATGGAGAAGACATCAACAAAGATGATTCACCATGCACAGATGACAATTCTAATTCAAGTATCCAAGTTTTCACCTTCTAGAATCATCCAATTCTCTTTAATGTTATTGTTCAGCCCAGATTCATAATGATCAAGGATCTCTTTTTCTTGAATTTTTTTCCTGCCATACATTTCTCTGCGTTTCTGTAAAAGTACCTTTTTTGAACTATCTGCCATTTCAGCATATTTCTTCCAGCGCTTCTCATTCTTATCCATGATTTTCATTCTACTGTTTCATTTTTAACATACATAATAAATGATTAAAAGCATTAAAGTTGAAGAAAGTAAAATTTTTGACAATGTCGAGAAAATGAAGACTGAAAACTCTTTCATTAGTTATAAAATGTAAATACTTTCAAAAGATAAAAGGTCAAATAACCTCTGAGCAACGACAATAATTTCTACCATTGACATCTCTAATGGAGATTTAAGATTCTTGTGATTTGTTATTTATTATGACTTTTTTTGCTAAAACATATATTGCAAATCAAGATTTAGAGACCAAAATGGAGAACTATTTGAACAATTCAAAGCTAACCCAAAGGTCCATAACATTCTTTTATTTGTTTCAATTCCTTGTTTTTCATGTAAGATAAGAAAAGCACATACCATTGCAATAAAGAAATCTAACATGGGTCTAATCCAAATTAATCAAGAAATCCTACACCAACCAGGAAATTGAAACCAATTACTTTGTTAAAAAGAGAAAGAAGTCTTATCATCAAAATAAGTCATAGATCAAGACTGGCAGATTTGTTACTTACACTCCATGGGTTCTGTAATCATCATCAAAATTACTTGATGTCCAACATCAATCCCATCCAAAGAATAAGGAAACCCCACCGAACTATGAACAAATTCATCTCTAACCAACTTACTTGTTAGATTAGATTAGGTTTGTCACATAACATTCACATCTAAACAAAGAAAACTATTTGTTTTTTTACCAATCAAGAATATATATATATATATATATATATATATATATATATATATAACATATATTTTTCAGTTCTATATAATCTACCTATTGTTCACCACACAAAGTGGCTCTTAGAGTGACTTGAGAAAAAAAAAATTCTTCAAATTTTGTACCAACAACACTGGAAAACTAAATTAATAAAATAACTAAAAGAAAATTAGAAAAGTTATGAAAATGGGAGCTCAAAATAGAGTGATATTTGCATCTTTTTCTATTTTTTGCTTAAAAAATTTGTATAGAAGGTATTGATTATATCAACTTTGTTCTTCTTACAAGAACTAGACCTCACAATGTAGAAGTGAAAAAATCAACTTAATTCATAATTTCTAGAAATTAATCAATGAAATTAATTATAATCATGGGTCAACAATATACAAGATCTAAGAGAGCTCACCATTAATACCAAGAGCATGAATGCTGATTTTTCACTCCCTACGCGTAGCAAAGAAAAATGGGCTGTCGAAAGTAAAAAATTAGAAACATGTACAAGAAGTGGAATGGGTAAAACATAGAATAGATTAATGACAAAGTAAAGAAACAATCAAATTCTATTTCATTTTTTTTTTTTAAAAAAAATTGACTTGTTAATTGAATATGCACCAATACCTATTCAAGAATATTCTATGACAAAATAATAAGAACAATGGTTGTCAAGTCAATTCTGAGATTTTCTTGGGTATTATTATCTTCTAGCTATTTTCAGATTTGTAACCTAAAAAAGGAAGACAATAACTAAACTGTATCAAGCTGATATAGAGACTGATGATCTATGATTGACAATAAATCATATGGAAAGCCAGGTTATGATCCCTATGTCACCGATTTGCGACCATCACATTTCTGATTCAACTTTGTTGTAATATTTACTTACATCATGTTCATTATTCACAATTTGATCAAATTATCCGTTAGACAAGTTTTTTCCTGTAAAGAATTGTTATACCAACAGCTCATCGAAGGGAAATTGGTGTAATTTCTAAAAAGTCAAAACAACCCAATCAACTAAAAAAACAAATAACTTAACTGAGACCACACACATGAAAATTGCACCAACACATGTAAAAGTGATAATAAAAATGTGTGAATAATTAATATCAATTTTTAAAAATTGTGTGAATATTAATTAAGACCACACACATGAAAATTTCTTGGGTGTTATTATCCACTTATCTAAAAGTTGATTATTCAGTTCTAACGAACTTTATTGATTATTAACAATTTTGGGCATTTATATATATTTTCCTTCATAGATGTGAATAATTAACTCCACTGATTAGTAAAAAGCACATGAAAAAAATGAATTTTAATAAAAACTAAAGAGGCAAAACTTTAGTCATTTAGCCATTTTATCCATTTTCCAGCTAGTGAATACATAATTTAAAGACTTAAAATAAAAATTTACTTATTACCACTACCGGTGCTTACACAAGTATATAAACATCTAAGTAGAATATTTAAACATTTGGGAAAAGTAGATGCTCTTACATATCTCCCCAAGTTCCACAAGAAAGACCAAAATAAGAAACATCTAAAGTAAAAAATATTAAGGTCATGGCAGAAGATATCTAGAACTTATAATGATAAAGCTAACATTAGCATTATCTTAGAAGATGTAAATGTAATACTCTTGGTTATCAATATTTCCTTCAAGCATACAATCTAACGAAAGAATAATTTCTAATTGTATTCAACATCACAACTCGTCCCATCACAAGATTAATTACACTATGCACAAAGGCAAGACTAAATGTTCTATGACTTATAATTAGTTAGCAGTTTCAGAAATGTAAAAAAATCATTTACTAATTAATCAATCATGAGGCAAGCATTTCAAAAGGAGAAAAAAGGCTTAGATATCTTCCATATTGTAATTAAAAAAACTCAAAGATCATAGTGATCATATAGGCAAATATTTTTATCTGCATACAATTTACATGTAGATTCAATTCATACCTACAGAACATCTAATTAAAGCAGATACTTAGTTAACAAATTCCTCTTGAATTACAACATACAACCTAAAATTAATTTTGAAGAACAAAAAAAAAAAAAAACAATTAATTCGGGACATGGTTAACATATTTGCAATTTAAAGTTCATACCAATTTATTAACTCTTTTTCTTTCTCATTTTGATCCATTTTTCGAAAAATCCCTCAATACTTTAACCCTTGAAAAATTACAAGGAAAAAAAATGCATTTAAGCACCACAGTAGATAGAAAACTTAACTCTTTCATGAACAAAATATCTAACTTCTCTCAAAAGATAATATCTTGACTCATCATTTTCATAGAGAAGACTAACCCCCTCACAAAATGAAAATCTTTGATCAATGATCAACATAAATAAAAAGAACATAATGAAATTTCATAGAAGTGGAACTAAATTCACAGTCAATAAGTTACTTCAAATGCTAGAGGAATAAAAATTAACAACAGTAAATGACATCAGCCTCAAATATGAATATAAAAACTAAAAATAAATCTAGAGAAAAAAGAAGGATAGAAATATCAATTAAATCTTGATAATGCATTTCTCCACCTGATTATGTTGTGTATACTTCAATCCAAAAATTAAAATTAAAAAATAAAACACAAAGAGTTTACTTATCAATATAGAACCATTCAGGAAAAAGAAATTAAAAGACCTTTTCACCTGCTATGGAGATTAAAAAAACAAAAAAACAAATGGAAAATATTAAGAAGAGTGGGAGAGAAATTTTCATGACCACCATTATCAGAATTTAAAGAACTTAAAAAAAAAATCCATCAATAAATACATAAAGAAAAAAATACTCACCTCAGATGGTAGAGATCCATATCAAAACAAACTACATCTTATTTAAGATGAAAAGATACGGAAAGCCCAAATAAAAAGGAAAAAACCGAAAAGAAATTAAAAATCTAAACCTTCCCGATCGAAGAAGAGGATGAGGAGTTTAGGCGGAGGTGCGAGATTATGGTAGTTAGGAAAAAGATTTATGGTGGGAAGAAGGAGAAGGAATAGAGAAAGAGAAGTCGAAGGAGTAGAGTTGAGAAAATGTGAAAGAAAGAAAATAAGAGAACATAGAGAAGCGACATAGGAAAATCTGAAGAGTAGGAAGAATTGAGACGGTTGTTAGGGTTGGCAAATGATAAACAATAAGTCTCAAAAGTCATTTTAATGTTAAAAAAAAAAAAAAAGAAGGAAAATCACATGAGATGACTACCAACTACCAAAGTTCAATTCAAATATTTTTTTTAAAAAAAAAAAATTAGAATTTGATTCAGATTTGTAACCTAAAAAGGAAGAAAATAACTCTCTCTAATCTTTTTCTCTTCATACTCTCTAAGAACTCTTCCCATATTATTCATCATACACAAGTAGTGATTTGTCTCTTTCACACATCTAGATGTGTATAAAACACCTTTTCCCTTGATCCCTATGTTCACCGATTTGCATTGACCATCTTTACATTTCTGATTCAACTTTTTGAATAAGTGGGATTTTTTCATGTTCATTATTCACAATTTGATCAAATTATCCTTTACAGGAAAAAACTTGTCTAACGAGATGTGTATAAGAGACAGAACTAGAGGAACTTAGTTATTAGGTTGTCTCAAAAAGTCAAAACAACTTTTGAAGTGCAATGAAAATACAAACTTAACTGTGCCAACAAATCTTATACAGATTAATAATATTTTTAAACAACCTATTGCAATTTCTACTTATATACTGTCTATTTATTATTATTATTATCTAATCCTTCAAAACACAACCTCATGTCTCTTAACATTCCTGTGTGCACCCTTTGTAGATAATCTATCTTGAATTCCTTGGTGCTCTCCAAGCATACCTACATACAAAGTTAAGCAACAACTTTTGGTGCCCAAACTTTATTGGGTCCAAACTTTGGATTAGTAACATGCTTAATCACCCAAATAGAATTTATTCCTATAAGAGTTATTTATTTTAAGATAGCTAAAATAAAAATTAACCAACCATAAATGAGCCATCAGCCTCCTCAAATATTCTAACCTTTCCATCAAATTGCAATCATCCCAAGTGATTTGGAAGTTGATTGAAAGGCTTCCTTGAGTCAATTTTCTTGATGAAGCTGCCATTTCTCCACCTCATCTTGTAGCTTGTATTTCACTTCAATTCAAATGAGGTTAGAGAATTGATCAATGAATTAATAGGCATAGAATTTAAAGTTTAGACTCTATGGCAATGGATTTAGAACCCATTCAGGTAAAGCATTCAAAAGACTATTCTTTTCACCCAAGGAATATTCTTTACCCAAAAAATCAATATCAAACCTACAATACATCTTGTCAATGTTCTCATGAGGTTCCATTTTGATTCATATAAGACAGAAGTGAGCTCTTTAGATATCTTCACTTTTCATGGATTTCTTTCAATTTGTCCCATATATATGCAAACTTTAATGCTTTGGATGCAGATGACGTTCTAAAACCAAATACTTACAAATGCATTTAAATGGCATAAAAGCAACTCTCTCTTATCTGTCTCTTATACACATCTAGATGTAGTATAAGAGACAGGAGAGTATTTTCATCAAAAATATTAGCTTCTAAAGGACCTTCAAAATAATATACCATACATCAATTCATTTAAGATGAACAAGATTTTCATTCTATCCCCCAAATAAAAAGGAAAATTAAACATGGGAGGTCTAGTGAAAAGAAATGCCCTAAAAATCTAAAGCATAATTGGTTGCCATGATCTTTACTCTAATGCAATTTAAGCAAAATAAAGAGACCAATGCTCTGATACCAATTGTAGGCCCCAAAGCAACCTAAGAGGTGCGAGATTATGGTTGTCTCAGGAAAAAAACCTTTATGGTGGGAAGTGCTTAATGAAGGAATACAAACTTTGTGCAACAAATCGAAGGAGTACTTAGCACAAATGATCAAAGATAAATATTTAGCAATCAAAGCTAAGAAGAACAAATAGAGAAGATTGAGCATAGGAAAATATGAAACCAAACTCCCAAGCTTCTCAAGCTTGAGTACATCCACTAGTAGTGCCTCTTCAAAGGAGGTGAGGCAATAACCTTCTTGATACACAATAAGTTGGCTCACCCTTGCAAACTAAGTTCCTCTAGTTGAGCCAAAGGGTTACACTACAACCTCACTTTTGTACACTTGTTATCCCTCCACTCTTACACTTGAAGATCACTCACTAGGCTCACACTAATTCCCACTAGTTGAGAGGCCAAGAGAACTATACTACTCAAACCAATACAACCCACAATATTTTAGCCTTCAAATATCTTTACAAGTGTTTGTATTGAATGTTATACACATCTAGATGTCATAAGAGACAGTCCTTGGGCTATTTATAGATGAAAGATGTGCTAAATTTGAGTTCTATTGGTCAAAGAGGTTAAAAAATTCTCTCTCTAATATTTTTCTCTTCATTCTCTCTAAGAACTCTTCCCATATTATTCATCATAGTGANTCTATTTGGATGATCATTTTCATCCGATCCTTCCTGATTTTCTGTACACTTGTTTGCAAACCATTAGTATGATTTGGTCATCATCAAAACATGATTAACATAACTGGGGTTCAACAGTACGAGACTTGTCCAACCTTTTGAAGTAAATCTAGATTTTTATATCTGTGTAGATTTAGATTTCTAAATTTGTTGGAATATCATTTTACATCTGTCTATAATATGTAGATCTGGTAGATTTGTTTATCAGGTTGCATTTTAATCAGTTGTAATGAGAAGGTTTCTTCAGTTAATGAAATTTTGATTATCAAAATATATATATATATATATATATATATATATATATATATATGATATATTAAGTGTGCATTTTAGTAGAGGAGATGGCAATTATAGATTTTCTTACCTTTTAAAAACAAATAAAATTTGTTCCATTCTTTTCCATGTTTGTATCAAATTAAGATAATCATATTTATTGCCAGTATAAAAGGTGCTTCCAATTAAATTCTTGATAGTCAACTGAATAGAGACAATCAAAATTTTCTTTATTTTCAATCAACATAAATTGTCAAAATTAATTTTGGTACACAACAAAAAAAAAAACCTCTGTGTGTGTATATATATATAAAGATAACGAACTTTTCCATTATGTCAAGTGGCTTACTCCCATTACTATTTGGCAATGTGTGCTAACATGGAAGATGACTTGGACTTTTTTTTTGGTTGAAAAATTACATTTATGCCCCTCACCTTATGCATAGTCTTTGGAGTACTCTGAGGTAATTTTGTCAATTAATCACCTTTTACTATCTTGCCATTTGTATATCTAAGACTATTGAAAGGTAGCTTTTTTAAGTGTCATAGTAGTACTCCCAGTTGAGTAATTCAATTGTTTGATGCTGTTTTGACATATAAAAATTTCCTACATGTTTGCTTTATATACTTGAAGTGTTTAATACTTGAATTATGAATGATTTATGAAAAGTATCAACCCCTACGCAAATAAAAACATTGTACTAAGACTTTCTATCATTTTTTTTCTCTACAGTTTTTTATTTAATTATATGTTTTGTTGGATAATGATCATGGCTAAGCATATTTCTCTTAATCAATAAAAATCTCCACTTTTTACTCTTTTACTGATCATATTTATTAAAAAAAATGGAAAGCATCGGCCATGCCTTGTATGGCACAGCTATCATGTTGGCAAGGTTGACATATGAAGCAGAGTGTCTTGACATAATATTTGACTATTTTAAATACTTTTATAATGTGACTGGTAAATATTCGTATAGAATAAATAATTATTCCTCTTTTTTTCAAACTTTTTATCTTATTCAAAAGAGTAGTAGTAGATACACTTTGATTTTCAAGATTGTTACAGACACTAATTATAAATTTAAGAGAGTTTTTATTTTAACAGATGACTGTCGAAAAATAGAAAGTGAGATCAATTTAAAATTTAGGAATGAAAATAAGTATTTTGAGGAGTGATAACAAAATACAGTTTAGGTGGTAAGAAGGTTTTCCTTTGATTTATTAGTTATGGATTCGATTCAATAAAGGATAGGAAGAGAGGTGATTTATTTATTTATTTATTTTTTAAAGCAAACTTAAGCTAAGATCATCCGTTGTTAATTGGTTGGTAAGGGTATAAATTTGGTTTTTTTTAAATTTTTTTATTGCAAGCTTGTGCTAAGATCATCTGCTGTTAATTGCTTGGTATTACCGATAATGTCATTCAAATGTAAAAAAAATTACATCTTTAAAAAAAAAAATTATTGAAATTTGTAATTTCACAATGTAAAATTTTTATATTTAGTTTCACTCTATTTATTGTTCATTTACTTATATCTAAATAATTAAAAGTTAAAAAAAAAATAATACCAAATATACCATTAATTTCTTCTTATCGAGTAAATTATCATATCCAAAAATCAATTCATTTGAAAAAAATTTCATCGTAGAATTACATGTCGCATTTGAACATCTAAATGTTTATAAGAGACTTAATATATATATATATATAATAGTTTAATTAAACGATAAAATATCATTAATTTTTCTGATTTTTTACAAGACAATTATATAGAACATGATTAAAATTAAGAACAATTTTGATTTTTGAAAATATTTTTTTTTCAAAACCACATACAAACACTATTAACATGTCTTATGTAACTCAATCAATGCTAAAGATCCTCTATCCCACTTCCTATTTCATATCTTATCACACTATCTAATGAACGGCCAAGATGCTTCTGCTAAAATTCATAATTATACTTAAAAAAAATCTTGACAATTCATTAAATAGTAGAACAATGAGTGAGATAAAAAGTGAGATAAAAAAAATTTTACCTTCAATTAATGCATTCTTTATTTTTAAATTAAGGTCAATTAAAATTAAAGTATTATTAGGCACCGACTGCACCTTGTACGGCCTGACCATACTAGTATATATATATACACAGACAATCACTAACCTCACCTACCACATTTTAGTACCCTACTTGATAACTAAAGCAATAACATTAATCTTTTTTATGATGTTTTTTAACTAAAGCAATAACATTACCCTACCACATTGTAGAAAATGGATGATAAAAGAACTAAAGCAATAACATTAATCTTTTTAATAATGTTATTTGTTTTTTGGGAAGTCCCTATGAGTTTGAATGCAAGAGTTCTAGTGGAGAAACATAAATTCATTGATAGCAAAACTCTATTTCAGGAGCTGGGATTTGACCTCTCAAAAAACCAGATGAATAAAGCCCAATTGTTGAGGGAAACACCTGATGGACCTGATCCTCATCACCACGAGATTCCATCTCCACCCTTCCTTTGAGGGAAGCTCTTGGTGGACCTGATCCTCATCACCATGAGATATCTCTACCCTCCATTGATAAAATGAATTATTGAGAGAAGCACCCGATGGACATGATCCTCGTCGCCATGTGATTCTATCTCCACCCTTGACTGGATTATTGAGAGAAGCACCCAATGGGTCTGATCCTCATCACAATGAGATTCTATCTCGACGCACCGTTGGATTTAGGGGTGTTCATGAGTTGACTTTTCGATTTTCGAATTTAGATTTTTGAGTTAAAAAATTAAAATCTAATTCAACCTAACTAATAAAGTAACTCAAGCCAATCTAACCCAAGTTTTTGTCAAGCGAATTTTCAAATTAACCCAAAATCCTAAACTTTTTTTTAAAGAAAAAAAATCCATGAAAGAAGTTCAAATACTAGCATCATATTTAACAGTAACAAAAATCCATTACTCTAGTATTCGGATTTATTCGGGTTGGATTGGGTTTTCAAAATAAAATCCAATCCAACCATACAAAAATTAGGTAATCCGAAATTCAAAAATTCAACCCATTTAGTTTCAAATTCATTTGCGTTGAGTCGGATATTTTCAGGTTGAATCGAGTTTGAGCACCCCTAATTGGATTATTGAGAGAAGCACCTGGTGGACTTGATCCTCATCAGCATGAGATTCCATCTCCACCCTTCATGAGAGAAGCACCCGATGGGCCTGATCTTCAACATCATAAGATTCCATCGCCAGTCTTAATTGGATTATTGAGAGAAGTGCCCATTTGGACCTGATCCTCTTCACAATGCGATTGCATCTCCCCCCTTCAATTGGATTATTTAGTGAAACACCCAGTGGACCTGGCCCTCGTAACTATAAGATTCTCGCCCACCTTCGCTCGGCTTATTGAGAGAAACACTCAGTGGACCTGGTCCTCGTCACCATGATAGCCCACCACACCAGCACCGTGAACCACATGAAGATAAATAATGTATGCATGGATGAATGCATTTGATCTTTAGATTCCTTGTTTTGAGTAAATAGTATTCTAAAAATCTCAATAAAATTGCAATTGCTATAAACTAGATGTTAAGAAATTATGTCTAAATCGAAATGATTTTCCAATTTAACTCCATTGTAATTCCAAAGAAAATATTCGCCAAATCTAGACTATTTACGAAGTAAATGAAATTTTGTTTTTGGTTACTAAGTCTCATATTTGAAATGTAGAATGGACGGGAAAGGAAAGACTATTCCAACAAGAAAATGTTTTCCCCAAAAATGGAGAGAACAACCATTACCTTTTCATTGTTTGGTACACCAAGTCAAAACAAAATATGTATTTCTTTTCTAGTTTTTGGTGAAGATGATAAAAAAAAAAAAAAAATTCTAGTTTAATTTAAATAGTCTTAATTATTGCAAAAATGGTTTCTGATTTCTGATTTTATGAAATATGAGTATATAAATATATTCTATACCTTGAGATATTCTAAGATGTTTCGAACTGAGAATACAATGATGAAGTACATAAAATGCATATTAAATTATATTCATATAAATACAATTTGATTCTATTATCTAATTGTATAATACAATATTTTATTTTTTTTGATCTTGAAAACGGTGTGATATTATTAGAGTGAAAATACATGGAGCAAGGTGAAAGGCAAATTTGATGCGAGACAACTTTTTATTTCTCAGATCTTAAATATTAGTAGGCGGCCTCCAAGCAGTGGAGGCCTCCACGTGGCACTAATAGACTTCTGTTGTGGTATGTGATTCTTCGATTATTGACTGTTAAGCAATTTAATACCTTTTCAAAATGATTTTCAAAAAAAAAAAAAAAAACCTCTCAAATTAAAAAGCTGCAAATTCAAACGATGAAATCCCATTGTGTATAAGTGCGAAGTGTATCTATATACACATTTTGCACGGAGGTCTAAACTAGTTTAAAAATTGATTCGGAAGAAACATCTCCATGCCTCTAGCACATCAATCATATGTACTCGTTTGTATATATCTATCTGAATTAATTTTTATTTTTATTTGATTAGTTTTTTTTTTAATAATTAATCCTTCATATAATTATTTTCAAAGAAAATTCTTTGCAGTAGCAATTAATGGCCAAGTAGAAGAAATTAAAGCCATGGTTTTATTCTGGAGAGTAAGTATTGATTTTTCTTGTTTCCTTTTTTGTTGTTGATGATGTGAATTAGTGACACATAGCATATTACCTAGATTGTTCTAGAAGTACTTTCGTGGCAACCTCATTAAGGGTAATTATGTAATTCAGCCTCAACTGGACTAGCATAGAGATAGCCTTATGCCTCCTTATATAATTCTATAAATAAGGGGCTTGGGTGCTACTAAGAAATGATCAAGACTCGGATAATCAAATACACTTCTAACATTCAGTTCTTTCACTTTCTCTCTCTTCCTAGAATCTCATTCTAGCTTCTTCAATTGGCGCCGTCTGTGAGAATCGACAGATTTCCATCACTCTCAATCAATTCTCAATTTTCTGAATTATTTGTGTCTGCTTTGAGGAAGATGAAGAACCGTGGAACACGCCGAACTGTCAGTAAGGACGCTAAGATGAGCAATCAGCACCTCGTGGTGCATATCGATGAACTAGAAAAATGTCAGTACACCAACTGAAGCTCAACAAAAGCAAAACGATATCCTGAAGTACATTGCTGACCACTCGAGTCTTTCCGAGCATTCGTGGAACAGCGCGAGGGCAAAACTCCGTTTGAGGGCTCGAACCGAGTAACCACTCCACAAGCCGGACAGAAGCGTGACCCCGGACCCTCTTCAAAAAAATCAGGATCGAGAGGACCCTCTTCTGTTGTTTTAAAACAGCTCGAAGAGCAGAGCCTCGAAAATAAGATCCAAGAGATTTTGAGAAAAAATAATTTACTTCTGAATGCTCCTGCTACGACAGATATTGATAGAGATCCATTCACGATCTCTGTCAAGCTTGAACATCTTTCAAAGCAATTCAAGTTGCCGGACCTCGATCGCTACAAAGGAGAGTCTAATCCATCAGATCACTTGCAACACGTGGTGGCAATCACTAGCATGTATGGTTACAGTGATGCGACCCGATGCAAGTTGTTCGCAACAACTCTTCTAGGTCCGGCACAAATAATGGTTCCAGGAGTTGCCGACGAACTCAATCGCCACTTTTCACGACTTGGCGAAGTCTTTCCTGGGTCATTTCGGAGTAAATTAATATTGCAATTCAGTTTGATACCCTCATGAAGTCCGGTAAAGGTCTGAGGAGTGTGTAGTAAATTTTTGGACCGCTTCAATGATGAGGTGGTCCAAATCAAAAACGCTGATGAAAGAATTCTGGTGGCTGCTTTCTGCAGTGGTATCAAACCAGGCAACTTTAACGCCGAGCTGGCCAAAAGAATGCCGAAATTCCTATTCTGAACTTCTCGAAAGAGTATCGGAGTTCATACGGGGTGAAGAGTCGAACAGGACAAAAAGAGAACTTTACGATACACAAAGAGAAAAAGTCATCAAGACGCCGAACCCCTCATCATCGAAAAAATTGAGGGTCGTTGATAGGTTGAGCTATTCCAGGGCCACACCTTTGGCGAACCGAGTGGTCTTCCCGGGCAACAATATCGAGAACCGACCCCACGAACAGTGGAGGAATCATTCTGAGTTTGATTTTACATCTCTCAATGCATCGAGGAGGGAAATTTTATTCCAAGTACAATACCTGGGCTTTTTAGAGCCACCCTCTCGAATGGTGTCAGCCTCGGACAAAAGAGACCGGGTAAAATACTGCACTTTTCATGGTCAACACGGCTATGATACCGAGGCATGCAACCACTTGAAGGTCGAAATCAAGAAGGCCATCCAGGAAGGACATTTGCAGCACTTCATTTGCCGAACTGCAGTGGAGTTCCAAAGGAACACTGCCAATCAGAAGAATCCAGGGCAACCTCGCCAGCCACCTCGTCAACAGAACCGAGGCGACCAAAATAGGAACAATCCCCCGGTAAACCAAGATGAATAGATCCGTGTCGCCAGGGTGATAAATACAATTACCGGAGGACCGGCGACCGGGGACTCAAACAATGCCCAAAAAAAATATGCACGAAACATTCCCTCGGGCGAGGATCGGGAGAAGTGACTGAAGCCATATATGTCCCTCGGACAATACACCTTCGAAGACCCCGTTCCCAGCCGAATGCCACACAATGATCCCGTGATAATTCACGTAAACGTGGCCGGATACGAAATGCACCGTGTGTTCGTCGACACGGAAAGTTCTGCGGATATAATCTTTTGGGATGTTTGGATCAAAATGTAAATGGACAATTCTTTGATAAAACCTTTCAACACCCCACTGGTTGGCTTTATCGGAGACTCGGTAGTGCCCGAGAGACAAATAATGCTCCCATTGTGTCTTGGAGCTCTCCCGAGGCATAGAATTGAGATGACCAACTTTGTCATCGTCAAAAGGAACAGCTCTTATAATATGATCCTGGGCTTACCCACGCAATACACTTACAGAAACCTTCCCTCTGTGTTCCATACAAATAAAATTTATGTTGAGACAATGGATCTGAGGGAGCAGTGATTGGCAGCCAACAGGAGGCCCGAGCCTGTTATATGATGTCCCTGCGGTCCCAATCGCAAATGATGTCAATTATCGACAAGGCTTATACATTGGAAACCTTTGATACCTCATCCACCTGGGATGGTGTTGAATAACCTTTGATAGTTCAGAAGAAGGAAGAAGAGAAGGTGCAGCCCCGACGCGGAGCTACTGAAATCTCTGAATCTCGAGAGTCCAAGGGGAAGGGAAAAGCAAAAGTTGAACCCCAAGATGAGGTTCAAATAGAAGAGGGTGTCATTAGATCCGAGCCTCCCTGATCGAAAAATCAAGATCTGTGCTACCCTCCCAGCAGAGTTTAAAGGCATTCTCTTCAGGCTGTTAGCCTAATACAAGGACGTATTCGCCTGGACCGTTGAGGACATGTCATGCATACCTCGGGAAATTATTGAGCATAAACTCGGAGTGGATCCGGCATGTAAACCAGTGAAGCAAAGGAAGCGCCTCTTCGGTCCGGAGAGCAGTTTGATAATCGAGGCTGAGGTGGACAAGCTCTTAATGGCCAGATTAATTAGAGAAGTATTGTATCTTACCTGACTTTGTAATCCAGTCCTTGTAACAAAACCAGATGCTTTTCTTGGTGAATGTGCCAAGATTTTACTGGTCTTAATAAAGCCTGTCCAAAAGACAGTTATCCGTACCCCTGGATCGATACAGTAGATTCATTTGTTGGATTTTACATTCTACATTTTTTAGATGCATTCAAGGGCTACCATCAAATATATATGGCCAGAGAAGATGAAGAGAAAACCTCTTTCATCACTGACCGAGGCACATACTGCTACAGTACCATGCCCTTCGGACTCAAAAATGTTAGAGCCACATATCAACGTCTCATCAATAAAACCTTCAAATCCCAGATAGGACGAAATATGAAAGTATATATTGATGACATGGTGGTTAAAAGCCGAACCTGTGAGAAAACCTTGGAAGATTTAAGGGAGATATTCGAGACATTAAGATCCATCCAAATGAGGCTGAATCCCAAAAAATGTACATTTGGGGTCTCCTCGGGAAAATTCTAGGGATTCGTTGTCTCTCACCGAAGAATCGAGGCAAACCCTGAAAAGGTGCAAGTCATAATTATGATATGAAAACTCCCACTCGATGAAGGAGGTTCAAAGACTAACCGGTAGAATGGCGATCCTAAATCGATTCTTATCCAAATCAGCAGAAAGGGGCCTGCCATTCTTCCGGGTCATAAAGAAGACTGAGGGCTTTCAATGGACTGAAGAGGCTTGTAAAGCCTTTGAAGAGTTTAAAGAATACTTGGGCACCTTGCCGAAGCTCGCATCTCCACAAAAAGGTGAACCGCTATACCTGTATATCTCGATTGTCGAACCGGCTGTCAGCTCGGTTCTTCTGAGACAGGATGAGCAAGGCAACCAATGTCCTGTATATTTTATAAGCAAAATGCTTCAAGGTCCAGAAAGGAACTACACCCCTATTGAAAAGGCAGCCTTCCAGTTGGTGGTATCGGCTCGAAAACTAAGGACCTATTTTCATGGTCACAAGATAATAGTTTTGACCAATCTTCCTTTGAAAAATATCTTGAGCAAACCAGATGTTTCAGGCCGAATACTAAAGTGGTTTGTTTACTGCCAAGAGCTGTTTGAGTTTGACATAGAATTCAAGCCTCAGACCGCAATCAAAGCTCAGGTTTTGGCAGATTTCATTGCAGAAAACTGTGGCATCGAGAAGATTGACCTACTCACGGTGACTTATCCAACAAGGGAACAAGAAATAAAAGAAGATCTTCCATGGGAGCTTCATGTTGACGGAACTTCGTGTGAGTCTGGAGTCGGGGCAGGGATAATAATCCGATCTCCAGAAGGGGACTATCTCACTTACGCCCTTAAATTCGGATTGAAGGCAACCAACAGCGAAGCTGAGTATGAGGCCCTCATCTGTGGGATGGAAATGGCCCACCAGATGGGTGCCCGAACCTTAAAGATACATTCAGATTCTCAGCTAGCTGTAAATCAAAGCTTGGGAAATTATGAGGCTCGGGGAGCGTAGACATCTATTTTTGTCCCATTAAGTTGTCCCCTATTTTCCTTTTAATTTGTCTCTCAATTTTCTTTTAATTTTTTCTTTTTAATGTCTTTTTAACCTACTCTTTGTCCAGGATCAAAATTTCAGATGCCCATACTCCCACATGACAAGGAATGGTCTTTGCCCATTTTTACACTCAATCCAATTCATTAAAAGCACAAAAAATCAGTCTAAATGGGAGGAAAAATTTTTCTGCAGAGAAAATTTTCTTGAGCCTAAAAAACCTGCCAAATAGCCAACTTTGAGCCCAATTTCCATACGATCGGAGAGGAATTAGACTAAATTCAAAGAAGAAAAATTATAGAGGGTTCCTGGGGCTACAACTTCACTTTGTAAATATTAAGCAAAATCGTCCATATTTGAGGGTAAAAACGTGGTAGAAAAAGGCTCTTGGTCCAGAGGATCTGTAGAAAAATAAGTCTGGAAAATTTTCCAGATAACCAAATTTGAGCCAATATTTCAAGCGATGGAGGAGGAACTGGATTAAATTCAAAGAATAAAAGTTCTAGAGGGTTCCTGGAGCTACAACTTCTCTTTTCAAACCAGAAGCAAAATCGTTTATCTGGTGGGTCAAAAGTGTGCTGGAAGAAGGCTAGTAGCCCACAAAAATCTTCACAAAAAAAAAAGAGGAAAGGTTAGAAAAATTTTATTTCTATTTTATTCCTCCAGATTTCAGTTTTTTTTTTAATTTTAGCCCGAGAATATTTTCTTAAATTACATTTAGGCCCTTCGATAGGGTCCAGGCGAATACGTCCTTGTATTAGGCTAACAGCCTGAAGAGCTGTCTCTTATACACATCTAGATGTGTATAAGAGACAGCGTCAAGGGCTGAAATGCATCACCAGATTGCGCCACGTCAGCGATGACGTGGCATTTCAAAAAAAAAAATCCAAAATTTTAGAAAAATTTTACTTGTGATTTGACCCTTCAGATTTCAGATTTCTGCATTTTTAGCCCTCAAATAATTTTTTAAAATTACATTTAGGCCCTTAAGAAATTTTCTTTAATATTACTGCTTTTTCTCTTCAAATTTCTTCCAAATTACATGTTTTATGTCAATAACCACCAAGTTTTACTTTGATTTCTGTTTGGCATTTTAATACGTTTTAATTACCATTTGATTGTGAAATTATTGTTTTGCCCTTATGAGTATTAAATTATAAATAGACTTTGATCTTTGCACATATTTTTTGATTAATTGCTTTTGTGATAATTGGTGCTTTATTTTAATGTTTGTTGGTCTCAATATAATATTTATGCTTTATCTTACTTGTTAAATTATGTGAATTTACTCTTTTGCCCTCAAATTTTGGATTAGTTGCACAACTAGACGTTAAATATTTGAATCAAATTCAATTTAGCCCAGGACTAAATACTTGTATCAATAATATAAAATTGGGCTAGAAATAAACTCCGGCGTGCATGATAAATGACTATTTTGCCCCTTGCGAGTTAAAGGGCACTACAAACTCAATGTGTGCGACTTTTAATTGGACCCGGGCTAAATCTACCTGTCAATGTTAATATTTACCATTTATTTTCGTTTCCTCATTAACATGTACATATTTTATTACTTTTAAACTATCTCAAACCACACGTATGCTACAAAGCCGGCAATAATGAATACTAAAATTGAAAAGGAAAACGCGATAAAATAACGCAACCGGTCCAACGCCGGGTAAAGTGGGTGCCGAGAGAAATTCAAATCCATCCCAAACCTTCCCATTTTACAACAGGATTCCCGAACTCATTTTCTTGAGTTATGTGGACCAGGAGTCAATCTAAACTAGGGTTTATTTTCTTTTTAAATTTTGATGTATTTTTGTGTCCCGGCGCACCAACACACCGGGTGGCGACTCCAGTCTGATTTTCCCTAGTTTAGATTGTTTTTATATAATTCATAGTCGCATTAAAGGCCCCGTTATGTAATAGTAAATAGGTGATTCATTTAAATTTGTAATAGTAAGTAGGTAATTTATGTTTGTAAATTGTAAGTAGGATTTTTGCATTCAATCACCTATTTCACGAGCACCACACGTTGGCGACGGTGCCGGTCCCATCGGTGCCGGTTGATTTTGAAAGATACCTAACCGAGGTCAAAAGTTGGATCGAAAATTCAAAAAATGGACATCATTAAGATTGCTAGCCTCGGCAATTTATTCGCATTTAACAAAAGAGATTTTTGTAGAACTGCGAGAACCCAGGTCTGTTGACTTCTCTGAAAGAGTCTCATGTGTTCAAACGGATCTCGGTTGGATGGGACCCATAATAAATTACTTGAATAACGAGATGCTTCCCAAGGATCCTGTTGAGGCTAGAAAGATCAAATACAGAGTCGCCAAGTATGCCCTTATTGATAGAATCTTGTACAAAAAAGCAAATGATTGAGGGCCAAGGCTTAGGGCTTAGTAGCGCCACGCCAACCTCGAGGTAAATGAGTGAGGTCGGACTCAAATTAAGTTGCTAAGGCAATCATAAAGTCGATCTTAATATTTTTGACAAAGCTTAAGTATAAGATGAAGGGAAGTCTTCGGCAATGCTTTTAATGATTTGGAATGCTGTAAAAATGGGCAAAGACCATTCCTTGTCATGTGGGGAGTATGGGACATCTGAAATTTTTCCTTGAAAAACGCAGATATCAAAATTCTTAAACATCGGTGCCGAGCTCCCAAAAACATCTAGAACTGTATAAGAGACAGGGCTATCTCTATGCTAGTCCAGCTGAAGCTAAATTACATAATTGCTATACCGAGCCGGAGTTCCTAATTATTACAAAAATTACATCACCACAGAGCACAAGTGGAAGCCTCGCGATGAGGTGGATGCTTGACCACGGATCAAGTCGCTCGTTTGAATTGAGCTTGTAGGCCGTTGATAACCTCCTCGGTGACGGAAGCATCGTATGGCAGCCCTTCGTACAAATCAGGGCTCTTTTTTTTTTTGTAGATTCACCAAGTGGTCACAGGCTAGTGTGAACCTCATGGAAAAGACCTTCTTTGTAAATTCCTTCAGCATTTCATCCACTTCAGCCTAGGCCACAAATTGATTCCTGTCCTCGATCCACAACTCCACCTCCCGAGAGGCAAACTTTGCCTCGGACATCAGAGCTTCTTCTTGAAGTTGAAGGACCCTTTGCTTAGATCTGCGATCTTCTTGTCTCGATCGCCAATATCCACCTCAAGGATCTTCTTCTCCAGCTCGGATTGCCGAAGCTTGTCCCTTACCTCAGTCAGTTCGGCCTTTCACTCGGCATATTTTTTGCCCGCCTCGATATTACATTTCAGCTCGTTGCCCTTAACAGCCTCCTTAACTGCCTGATCCACGTTGGACTTCGCATTGGCCAACTTTTGCTTCAGAGAGTTAAAGGCAGAGTTGAAGGAGGCCTCCCGATCTACCAAGGCTGGTAAAATTGTGACGGCCTACAAAAGAAAAAAGAGATTAGATGAAATTCGAGTTGCAAAAGAAAGATGAAATCTGAGGTGCAAGAAATGGGAATTTCACAAAGGGTTAGATAGACTTACGTTCATCAGGCTGACGTGAAGTTTGTCCAGCCTCTGTTGAGGGGTGAGCCTTTTGACATAGGCCACATCCCGAGGCAAAGCCACCATTTTGGCCTGCTCTCGAGCCACCCTCAGAAATTGGGCCTGGTCATTTACATCTATCGGTGGGGTGGGTCGGAGATTAGAGCTCCCCGAGGTGGAAGGTACTGGAAGAGGGTCAACAGACAGCCGACCCCAGGGCACATCCTGTGACCCTACAGATTTTCTCTCCTCCTTGGGAGTGTATTTTCTATCACCTGAAAAAAAAATTTAAGTGTTAATTCATGACACTGAAAAAAAGATTAAGGAGTGGGAACAAATGAGGTCCGGCTGTACTTACCATAAGAAGTGATGAGTTGTTTGGATAGGGGGCATTGCCCGAGCCAGTCCCTGGGGTCCGAACCCTCGCTACTGGAATCATGGACCTCGGGGGCGACGACGAGGCATTTCCGGTGGCAGGTGTGGTGGACACCAACCCCCTGAGGAATACTCCAAGCTCTGCAGAAGTTGAAAGGTCAAACAATAATTAAAAAAAAATGAATGAGAGGCAAGTAAGAAATGATGATGGTGACCTTGTTGACGGTCGTAGCTCGGGTGGATATCATGGGTAGGAAATAGTCCTGCCCAGGCCAGAATGTTGTTCGATAAGATGACAGGTTGGTTATTGAAGTTTATCCGGATGTTGGATTCGACGAGCCTCCGAAGGCAGGAAGGGAGTCGGGGGGAGAGGCATTTTTGGTTTTTAGGTTTTCTTTTATAAGGTTCCATGGACGCCGGGGCATTGGAGGGTCGAGGTACCGGACGAAAAAAAAATGACTTTTTCCAGTCATGAATAGATGATGGGTTACCCGAAATGATCAGTTTGCCCGCAGTTCGGGGGGAGATGTAAAAAAATCCCTTTGTAGGGGATAATTTCAGCATCATCCTAAATGTGTCTAAGGAGAGCGGGATGTCATGTAATCTACATAAGAAGTTGAAGCCAGCGATGACCCGAAATGCGTTTGGGGTCAGTTGGGATATGCTGATGTCCCAGTGGTTCGATAGGTTGACGAGGAGAGGGGCTATGGAGAGCCTCAGCCCTACCTCGAGTTGTTCCTGGTAGACTGTTAGGTAACTAGGTGTGGGCAAATGGCCTCGGTCCTCGGGGGTCAGGAGTTTGATGTGCACGTTCTTGGGACAACGGCACCGATCCCTAAGGATTTTGATATCCTCGGGGTCAAGGGAGTTTGATATACTTTGGGTTTGAAGGTTAGGGTGGTCGTTCTGTGGAGGTTCGAAAAAAGACGGATCGGGAGGAAAGTTTAATGGCACTGCTGCCAGAAGCGCTTCGTCAAAAGGATTTAACATCCTGTCAACGGCGTTTACCGGGGAAGGAGGAACCGGTGTGCTAATAAGAGAAGTGGGAGTGAACGTACCGGCCATAATCTTCTATTTTGAGGGCGTGTGGGAGTTTTTAGAAAAAGCTCCTAGTGGTGTCCGGTGGTGGCGTAGAGCGACGGTCAGAAATCGGCAACTATGAAACGACAGAGGGCGAAGGAAGAGAAACTATGTAAGTCTTTGGGGGATGAGAGTAAAAAAGAGAGGGAGTGTAAGTATCTGGTGATGAGAGTAAAGAAAAAGAGTGAGTGCAAGTCTCTGGGGAAAATAGAGTAAAAAGCGAATGAGGAAATGATGAGTAAGAAGAAGAAAAGTGATTTGGGGGTGAATGGGGGTATAAATAGGAGGGTTTTCTTCCACCTGAATGTTCTATGGTTCTGGGGGAAAAAATTGACAGTTTTGAAATGGAAAAGGCGTTTAATCGGGAAAAGCGAGACGTTATGGCGTGAAAAGCGAGGCGTTACGGCGTGATAAACGGGATATGGCGTGAAAATCGAGACGTGGTACCGGCGTTATGGTGTGTAAAATGAGGCATTTTGCAGCAAAATTGGGGCGAATAATACAGAGCAATAAATACGAATTCAGTGCATGGGGACCCAGCGAAAACGTCACCCTTGAGAGTTAATGCTGCAATTACGATCCGCCGAGGATCCCAAGGGTCGTTACAACCTCGGGTCGGCAATTGGAGGGTACGAAAGTGCTCCGAAGTCTTCACGTCGGCTGTGTATAAAAGTCTTAGTTGTCATCGATTGGGGACTGTGAACAGTCGTTGTTGGATCTGCCCCTATCCGTGAAGCTCGACACCAAGCCGAGGGGACTATTGATGATGTGGATTAGTGACACATAGCATATTATCTAGATTATTCTAGAAGTGCCTACGTGGCAGGCTCATTAAGGGTAATTATATAATTCAGCCTCAGCTGGACTAGCATAGAGATAGCCTAATGCCTTCTTATGTAATTCTATAAATGCTACTAAGAAAGGATCAAGACTCGAATAATCAAATACACTTCTGACATTCAGTTCTTCCACTTTTTCTCTCCTCCTAGAATCTCATTCTAGCTTCTTCAGTTGTCTCCATTTATTACTTCCTTCTTCTTCTTTTTCCTTTATAATTTTATGAGTATTTGAATGTTAGTTTGTGTGTAATTTCAAATTAAATATTAGAGGTAAGAGAGATTATAAGCACGAGTAATAAGTGTTATGTTTCAGATTTTTTTCTTTCTTTAAATTGTATACATATTACTTTTGATTGTGTTGAATATAATCAAATAATGCTTTTAGAGA
Organism: Cinchona pubescens; assembly: GCA_025175665.1. Lineage (NCBI taxonomy): Eukaryota > Viridiplantae > Streptophyta > Magnoliopsida > Gentianales > Rubiaceae > Cinchona > Cinchona pubescens. The sequence continues at coordinate 1,873,768 of JANKKI010000126.1, forward strand.
ATAAAGAGTTCTATTTTTCTTGGAAAAAATATGAGGAGCCAATAATTTCTTTGTGAAAATTAACAAAAACAGGATAACTATTTGCATAAAAACACATACCTATATACAATTTCATTTGAACACGCTACATCACTAATGCATTGGTGTTATTCATCCAACACATAAAAAGCAAACGAGATTTTTTATCTACAAGTTAACACTATTGTGTTTTACATTTGAAAATCAAATATAAACCATGTTTATGTACGAGATTACAAACTAGTTAAGACGGAAAGAGCATTCCTCGTATTTTGTTGAGGAATGAGGATTCTAAAGTAAAGTCAGAATGAATTTTTTCTGAACTTTTCAACTCAAGAGAAGTTTGATTTATAGGTATAAGGGGATGGAATGAAAATCAAGAATAATAACACCCATGGATGTTATTTGATTAATTACTATGGGAATTATTCTATGAAAATAAAAATGTTAGAAAATACCCACTTTCAATCCCCATTTATGACTTGAGTTTGAAATTGATTAACTTATCAATATAATGAAACTCATTCCTTATTCAAACCAAACAAATAAGGGGTAATGACATAATTATACCGATAATAGAGTTTATAATTCTCATTTCGATTTCAATTTCCTAATACAAACCAAACACCTCCTCAGAATCTCCATACCATTTAATTTATTTTGGAAAAGGTAAGTGTGCCAAATTGTTGGGGAAAAAAATCATGAAAGAACCTACTAAAAGAGGTTTAATATATAAGATGGTACCCAACTTTGACCTAAAATTTAAGCCAGTAAATCTGGAACCCAATTTATATATTAAGTGTTCTTTATTTTTTTCTTTTCAATGGATGTGAAACAATATAAACCTACCCATGAACCAAATACAAATTTGATAATTAATAATCGGAGGGAAATAGGAAAAAAGTTCGTTCAAAAATGATTTTGGAGTCCCGTTGAAGTTTAGGCAAAAAACTTTGTAAGATAAAAGAGGAGAAAATAGATAAGATTCAACATGTCACTCTCATCCTTACTATATCTTTTGGGATTACTTTACCAGCTTTCCCTATGTTTCAAAAGATCGAAGCTTAATGAGGGAAATTAAAAAATTTTGTATCAGAGGCGAATGTTGCCATCTAGATAAGAACGATTATCCACTGGCAACGACGAAAAATCCATGTTTACCCAAGAATAGATAACATGCAGAAGCAGCAAATTTTTTGTAAACCTAACTTTTTAGAATTTTTTACAATTTGTTTCATGTTAATTCCTTGTCAGTTATGCTTAATTTATGTCATGATTTGTGTGTGTTTTGGACAAAGTCATGATAAGTCTAATGATATATTTTCTGTTTTACATGGATATTGAATGTCTTAATATTCTTATTTTGCAGGTGTGTTTTTGTGTATTTGACAATGTTGATTGCTTTAAAATAACGTTGTTTGGATTTGGTTTAAAGAAATCAAATTAACTTTGGTTTTCTAATTTTCTTTCATTGATTAATGAGTTCCTATTGCTAATGAAATATTAGTACAAATTAACATATGGCAAATTGAACCATAGGGAAACACTTTATTTATAGCAAACAATAAGTGATATTTATTGTTTATTTTCTAAAAACTGAGGTGTTATTTCTTAATGTTAGGAGCATATGTACTTAAAAAAGTAAAATATTAGATTGATGCATGCATTTTATTAGATTGATTGATGTATGTATTTATAAATTAATTATTAGATTGATTGTTGTTAAAGACTAGATTCATTATAACATGTAATTATCTATACTAGTGTTTAAATTCATTAAATATGTGTAGATTAATTATACACGTTCATTTTATTTATATATAAAACTTATAAATATAGACTATTATAATAATAAAAATGTCAACGAATTCTCCTACTCTATTTATCATTCTTATAATTAGTATGAGAACGAGTCAAAAAAAAAAAAATTCCCCAAATGTAGAGTTCAGTCCACTCAAGTTAATGCTTCTTCATATAGATTGCTTATCCATTTGCCTATGGTCTTAATTGGAGCATGAGGTGCTATTTGGTATATCATTGCTTCAAGATTTTATCGACCTTTCCCTTTTCCCCCTTTTGTCATAACTGATAGAAAGGATTATATCATATACTTCTCTTTCTATTTCAGCATTTACGTGAGCACATACAAGAACTACATTTCTAATACAAATTAAAAAAACTAATTTACTCATGCAATTAGTGGTTTTATCTTATTTTGATGTACCCAAAATTAATTAATTTATCAAAACAAAGAAGAACTAAGGCAAAAGATTTTTTATTTATGAAATATAGCTACGGTAAATTTTCCAAAAGAAACAAATCAGAGATCTGCTGCTTCTCTACACAAAAAAAATAAAACAGAGGACGGCACACTTTTTCTTAAAAATAAAGCAGCAGCAATTTGATGTAAATAGTACTATTACCTATTATGGGAAATAATCCCATGCAACAAGACCACCAGCACACACTATGCACCTTTACTAATCAACTAATCATAAATAGACAAGGGATCCACTAATAATAAAACTAATTAAATAACGTAGTTTAGTTTAAAATTTTCCTACACAGCCTCCCTTAAACCAATCTCTTCAAAGTTGAACATGCCCAACATCTTGGCGTGTATTTCAACTTCAAGAATATCTCTAACTTCAATGACTTAGTGAAAAATATCTACCGCTTGTTCCTCAATTCTACAATAATCAACTTCAATCTTCTTATCTCGAACCAAATCACGTATGAAATGATATTTGATGTCAATATGCTTACTACGCCCATGAAAAATTAGATTTTTAGACAACTCAATAACCGACTTACTATCACAATAAATATTCGTCGAACCATCCTGTTTTTGTTGAAAAATACCAAGCATACGACGCAACTACAATGCTTGAGCAGCACTGTTAGCTACTGCAATATACTCTGCCTCTGTGGTAGACAATGCTATCACCTATTATTTTTTAAAATTTCATGAAAACACACCCGAACCAGTAAAAATGCATAACCATAAATACTCTTCATCGCAACTACATCACCTGCCCAATCACTGTCTGTGTAGCCAAATAACTCAACTGGTGCAGTACATGAATTAAATATGCCATCTCCTTGGGTACCTTTGGTGTACCTCAAAGTCAATTCTCTTTGTTACCTACAAGTGTGACAGACATGAATTTTTCATAAATCTGGTAATCAAACCAACACTAAAAGTGATATCTTACCTCATAGAAGTCAAATATCTCAAATTCCTTACCAAAGTTTTCAAGTAGGTAGGATCCGCATATTCTCCAGTGCCATCTTTAGTCAAATGTAATTTTTCTTCAGGAGGAGTCAAAATTGGCTTAGCTCCATCCATCTTGATTTTTTTCAAAATGTCACCTGCATATTTTCTTTGAGAAATAAAAAATATCACGGTCAGACTGGAAGACCTCAATCTCAAGAAAATAAGACATAAGGCCTATATCTGTCATTTCAAATTGCTTAATCATGGCCTCCCTGAATTCAGCATTCATCACAGGATTATTTCTTGTAAAAATCAAATCATTTATATACAAGCACACAATAATAATATCACCACGAGCAAAAAATTTAATATATAAAGTGTGCTCATATGGACAACTCAAAAAATCACGAGAAATAAAATATGAGCGTAAATTCTCGTGTACCATGCCCTTGGACCTTGCTTCAAGCCATATAAAGCTCTCTTTAACCTATACACCTTATTTTCTTGGTCTTTCTTGATAAAACCTGCAAGCTGCTCCACATAAATTTCCTCTTAAGAAAGTAGATTTGACATCCATTTGATAAATTTTCTATTTATTTTGAGCAGTAAGAGAAATTATCAAATTAATAGTATCAAGTCTAGCAACAAGTAAAAATACCTCAAAATAGTCAATGCCGAGTTTCTGCTTGTTGCCTTTAGCCACCAATCTCGCCTTGAATCTCTCCGCTTCTCCATTGGGCTTATATTTCGTCTTGTAGACCCACTTCACTCCGATGGCCTTTTTACTAGTTGGAAGAAAGTAAGCTTCCATGTATAATTTTTCTCAATGACATGAATTTCTTCATCCATTGCCTTCACCCAACGATCATCTCGAATTGTCTCCTCATAAACAACAGGATCACAATCTGTAAATAAAGTAAAATTCACAAGTATCTTTTTCAGAAAGAGAATTATCTGAAGAAATAACATAATCCTGCAATCTAGCAAGCAATTGGTGTTGACGTTGTGGACGACCAGATGTCTCAATCTGTGAACCCTGAACAACTGGCGATGGCTGAAAATTATGATCATCATCATCTTTTTCATAGTTTAATGTCACCTCTGCATTTTTTGGTTCCTCAAGAGACCAATCCCAAACACCTCTTTCATCAAATGTCACATCTCTGCTGACAATCGTTTCTGAAATTGGACTGAATAATTTGTAAATCCGGGACTGTTCACTATAACCAACAAAAATATATTTTTCACCTTTGTCATCAAGTTTCCTACGCAATTGGTTAGGAACATGAGAATAAGCAATACAAACCAAATACTCAAAGATGGCCAACAAATGATTTTCCACCATTCCAAATTTCTTCAGGGGGTCTTTCTAGGAAAGTTTCTCGTAGGACACCTGTTCAACACATAAATAGCACATGAACTGCCTCTGGCCGAAAAGGTTTTTGGCATATTTTTCAACTTCAACATGCATCTTACCATATCTATAATTGTCATTTTTTTTCTTTCAGTCACTCCATTTTGTTGCGGAGTATACCTAGCTGTTAATTGATGATGTATACAATTTTTTTCAAAAAAATTATCACAAACAATATATTCTTGACCCCTATCAGTTCTCAAAATTTTTATTTGAAAACTACTTTGATTCTTAACAAAAATCTTAAATTTTTTAAATGTCTCATATGCGTCAGATTTTTGTTGTAAAAAATAAATCCAAGCTTTTCTACTAAAATCATCTATAAAAGTAATAAAATATCTGCAGCCACCATTAGAAGGAACCTCCACTATACACAAGTCTGAATGGATATTCTCTAATGGCCTCCTTGCTCTCCACGATTTTTCTGTCTAAAAAATATTCCGGTGTTTCTTGCCCAAAATACAAGTATCACAAATTCTCACAGGAACATTAATACCAGACAACCCTCCAACCATTCTTCTATTAGCCAAAAATGTACCTCAAACTGTCAAAGTTTAAATGTCCAAACCGCAAATGCCATAGCCAATTTTTATCATCAATCATAGTACTCAAACAAGAAAAATTTTTGCTATTCAAATTTAATGAAAATAAGCGGTTAGGAGTCATCATCACCTTTGCAATCATTCCAATATTTTCATCAAAAATAGTACACATGCCATGCCGAATACGAATGTCATAATTTTTCTCACACTTGACCAATTCTCAGCAAATTATGACTCAATTCCAGAATATATAAAACATCAGAGATAAAATTACTAGACCTATTTTTCAGGCTAATGAAAATTTTTTCTTTCCCAAAAACAGGTAAATATAGTATTATTGCCAAATTTTACTTTACCTCTGATAGATTCATCAATTTCAGAAAATAATTCTTTTTTACCATACATATGATTACTATAGGCAATATCTAAAAATTATTTATTTTTATCAACAATGCCACAGCATTATAGACCAAAAATAAAAATTTCATATTTTGATCATTATTCAAAAATATTCTGAGCCTGATTGTCAGTAATATTTGCCTGAAAATTCTTATTAAATTGTTCACCGGATCTACATTCAGATTTTTTGTGCCCATATTTTTTACAATTATAACATTGAATTATTTGATTATCCTAAGTCTGATAAAAATTATTTCCTCTAAAAGTATTACCTCTGTCAAAACTATTACCTTTACCTCTATCAGGACCACCACTAAAATTAAAATTGTTACCTCTACCACGTCTGGGATTCCATCTGCTTATACCTCTGTTGTTATGGTAACCACGACCTCTGTTGTTGTAGCCTTGATTTGTCTGACTGGATTCTCCTTGATATTTATTTTTAATCTTTCCCCTTCAAATTCAACTGTGTTTGCAGTACCTTTTCAACCGTATCAGCAATGTCGTCCATCTTCCCATTAATTCTTTGTTCATGTAGATTTAATGAGCCCTGCAAGTTTTCAATACTCAAATTTGATGTATCTTTCGTTTCTTGAATTACTGCAACAACATGATCAAATTTCATTTGGTAAGGTATTCAAGACTTTTTTTTACAAATAATTTGTTAGTCAATTTATGGTTGTTGAGTACCATCTCGTTTTTAATTTCTGGCAGTTGAAAAAAATAAAATTCGATGGATTCAGATTTTTTTTTCGTCAAAAGTTTAAACTTTCTCTTCAACATCATCAAAGTATTCTGTTAGACCCGGTCAATTCCTTGATATGTCTTCTCCAAAATATCCCAAGTCTTCTTTGCCGTATCTGCCATAGCAATTTTTCTAAAAATTGAAATATCAATTGCCTAATGAACTTGTGACAATGCCTGATTATTTGTCTGTACCGTTTCTATATCAGCATCACCATCAATGGCCTTATGAATATGATTCTCCAACCCATGTACTTTCAGATGAATTATCATCTGTTTTTTTCAAAAAATATATACAGATTTATTTTTTTAATTTTAGAACTGAACAAACAATTATGAGTGCCATAACTATGAATTAATCTAGCTCTGATACCAATTTGATAGACTCAAAATTAATTAATTATTATCAAAACAAAGAAGAACTAAGGCAATTTTGATTTATGAAATATAGCTATGGTAAATTTTCCAAAAGAAACAGGTATATTGCTTGAAAGGCTACAAGATGAAAAAAAAAAAAAAAAAAAAAAAACAAAACAAAACAAAACAGAGGACGACATATTTTTTCTTAAAAACAAAGTAACAGCAAGTTGATGTAAATAGTACTATTACCTACGGGAAATAATCCCATACAACAAGACCACCAGCACACACTATACACCTTAACTTACCAACTAATCATAAATAGACAAGGGATCCAATAATAATAAAACTAATTAAATAACATAGGTTGGTTTACAATTTTCCTACATATTTTAGAGGTTTAACATTCTAGAATCTTCTTTTTGAAGCATTGCCATCATTAAAATATAAACAAATTTCTAACAGACCATATACACAACGCTGGCCAGCTAGGTATTTTTACAAATGCAACCTTAATAAATGATAATGAAAATCTCAAGAAAAGGTTTAGTGTTTATTATTGCCCTAATATTTCTTATTTCTTACTCATTTGCTTGCCAAATTTTTATGCAATTCCTCATGGCCCTATCGTATTATCTGCAAAGTTATTTGTAGCTAACTTTCAAAGGTTCAGATTGAGTTACTGTACAATATATATTGAGATGTACAGGCTTTCTCTATGAATGTACAAGTAATCTGTACAACACAAATAGCTTGTCTAATTAAGAATTTATACATATTTTTAAAATGCTTAAATAGGAGAACCCTCAAATAACGAAGCTAATTAGCTTGACTTGGCCTGATTTTCTTTAGCTTATCGATTTGACTTTGATTGAAAAGTATATTGTTAAAGGATAGAATGGTGTGGTTTAGAAATTTTATAATTAATTCGAGTGATATGCTTTAAAAATTTATTAATTAATCTAAGATTTTTATGCTAATTGAAGTAGGATATTTTATAATTTCATACTCCCGCTCAGACACGATTTGGAATGAAACAAGACAATTAACTAGTATAATTTGGTCTCTCACACACGACTTGAGGACCTAAATCTGAACAAGTATTAATTGAAATAAACTCCTAAATCAAGACCAACATTTGAACATTATATAAACACATGAAGTCAATACCAATATACATAAAGGCCCAAGTCATGTATGAATGAGAAAACACTTAATCTAACTCTGATACCATATTGAAGAATATGAGTTTCCATTTCAAAATCAACTAACAACGGTGGTGTAGCCCAATAACTTATTAATTAGTTCACACATATTTAAGTTAATTAATGTGAAATATTTTACATTTTCACATCTTTATCATCTTAAGGAAAAAAAGTAAGCAGTAATTAACTTCACTATTATAACTGAATCCCAAAAAGCACTTACAAGAAAATTTCAATTTATTTTCTATAAAATTCATGAACCATGCAAGTAAATAATTTTCCTTCTGAATTTGGATTAGGGATGCTTAATATTTAGATATTAGATTAAGCGTTAAGGGTCCCATGAAAAAACTAGCCAATATTTCTAATTTGATGCTACGATGCACTTTTCCTTTTTTTGCTTGCTTTATTTGGGCCTTTTTAATCTTTCTTGTGTCTTTGTTGTAAAAAGTGTTTCGAGCAACAATTCGATTGTTCGAATAGCAGAGAGACGGATATAGTTGAATATGCAGAAACTCGATTGACAAAAAAATTTATTTAGCTAATTAAAGTTCATGGATCCTAGTTGGTAGTTATGATTTGTGGCTCACGAGAGATCTGATGACATAACTAGTGACGTCTTATTCTACTACTGCATTGCAGATCCAAAATATTTTGGGGCATTATCATAATTAAAATTTACTAATTAAATGGTATTTCAATAAGGAGGATTATAATACATTTGTAAGGTTATTGGCATTGACTAATCAAGTGGGTTAACCAAAAGGTTTCTTGGTCGCTGTCCGACACTCTTCAATCTTTAACAGTTTAAATTCTTCGCGTTGCTTTAATTTCTTTGCAATTTTAAGTAGGAAAATAGGTAGATTATGTCAGCAGTAATCTTCCAATTAATTATAAATTCTTTTAAAGTCTTATCTTTTATTTCTAAATTTTAGATTGATCTCACTCTTAAAATTTTAAGTTGACGTCGTTCCCTAATTTTTAGACACTCATTTATTATAATAAAAACTCTCTCGTAAGAATTATAATTAGTATCTCTAATCTTCAAAATATAATTAGTGTCTGTAATCTTCAAAATTACAGTATCTCTGAACGTACTACTACTGTTTTAAGTAATCCCTACTGTTTTAAGTAATCCTTAGTTAAATCAGAATTTATCTTCAACTGCTTTTCCTATCTGATGGTTGGTCAGCACATATTTGTGCACCCACATTGTTGCTAATTACCTGGACTTCAATACCAGAAGACTAAAACATATTAACTAGTTATTATTATGATTTATTACCAAAGATATGGTATATACATTCATCAATTATATCTTATGACTTTAAAATGAAAATTGCAACATTTATAAAAAGGAAATAATTTATTTATCTTATTTAATATTCAGCTGGGGCAGTCTTTAACAATTATCCCATGGCATAATCATATATGGGGCAATCATATTCTCAGTCACTTACTTTTTAATCACACAAAGATATTCTCTTGTATGCAAATGTCTATATATTTGTAGATTTACATTCCATAATATTTAGTGTCTTTCCTACAGGCTAATATTGGCTCATTATTAATTAATTGCCCACCGGAAATTAAAATCAAATGTCCTAATTAATACCCAATAGGATGTGCCCTTATATATATATATCCAATATGATACCTTGGCTTTGCTATGCTTTCGGTCGATAGTACAATTGTTATCCTCAGATCACACTTGGATTATGCCTACGTGTCAAAATTTCCACTTCTACATCATATAGAAAAGCTATAATTTTTTTCTTTTTTAATTTTGAAAAGCTATAAAGTCATTACACTAATTTAAGGTTCTTTTATAAAGATGATATGTTTTGTTTGTTTTTGGTTAAATCTCTAGCAACATGACATGGACAATGAGAATGATGGTTCTTTTTTTGTTTGCATTTCATTATCTTCTTGCTTTTGAAGTTGAGCATCAAGTGGGAACTAAATTAATTAAAATTTATATTAATAACTCAAGTAATATTATTCGAATTTCTACGTGGCAAATCCATGAATATCCAAAGATTTTAAATGATTAATTAATTCTTGTCATGAGCAGCAACAAAAACTTAATGGAATGTTCTCAAAGGCTAATGGTCAACCATTAATATTTAGAGATGTTTTTATGTGTTTTAGTAATCATAATTGGCTATAATAAAGACAATTAAGCACCGTCCACAATAGCAAGGCGAGTCGAAAAAAGTCAATATATATTAATTTTCTTACTTTCCGACCTGCACCGACGGATCAAGGCAATATATTAATTTGAGCATAACTTAAAGTTAGAGAGCAATGACAATTTTTGAGGATTGTATCTGACAAAATAAATGAATAATTATTTATTGTAACAATATGGTTTTAAGACAATTATTATTATTATTATTATTACTACTACTACCTTAGCACCGATCAAATGTTATTTTGTTAGGTGGCCAAAAAAAGTTTAAATGACGTTAATTTGAAGATCAAGTGTTGTAAGAAATGCTCTCATAATTTCTACGTATGATAAACCACCCTTACGTATGTAAGGCTGTCCAGAGTAATTATGTGGGCATACTTAAAAACAAGCACACTACTGACCACAGGATTTGAAGAGGAACTAAATGTATGAATGGCCATCAAATTATTAAATTATTGTATATAACGTTATTGAACTATTTATTTTACAAATTTGGTTATTGAAGTATTTTAAATGTGTGTTTAGAGTCACTCCATTACAAATTTGGTCATTGAACTATCCTAAGTGTGTATATGTAGTCACTATAGAAATAGGAAAAACACACACTTAACATAGTTTAAAGACTAAATTTACAAAATAAATAGTTCAGTTAATCCAGATACACACTTAAAGTAGTTCAGTGATCAAGTCTGCAAAATAAATAATTCAGTCACTTTGTATTCAATAATCTAATAGTTTGATCACCATTCGTGCATTTTGCTCTTTGTAGAATTGTACCTTCTGTTAAGACTTATCTCAAATGGTACAAATTAAAACGTTGAGGGACCAAAGTGAGAGAAAACTCAAACTGAAGCAATCAAAATGAAATATCTCAGGCCTTGACCTTCTATAAATTCTTGAATATTCTTCCTGGACCAAAGCTACCTTCTAACAACGAAAAAAAAAAAAAAAAAAAAAATCAATTGTCTCTGTATGTGCTGCCACGCCATTTTCAACAAGGACATTTACTTTGATATTCTACAAAGGTTTTCTGACCTAAAACAAAATTCTCGTTTGTGAATCAATATGATTAAAATATGGCGCCGCACCCCCATGATAAAATTGGCCAACACAAATATTTCTTCATGGGAAAAAAGAAAAAGAAAAAAAAAATAGGACCATGTAAATTTGTGACATACACGTACACTCTTGTAGTGATCCATTATCTTTATGCATCACCACAAGAATTGCAAGCTTTCCGTGTGTGAATTTTCGAAGGAAATTTAACAGTAAAGCTAATAATATGATTTATACACGATAACAACAAAGTTGAAACATCTGGAGGTGAACAGGTAAAATCTAAAATGTCCTTTTCTGCAAGGTAAACGATATGACCGTCTCACCAATGTGAGCATTTCTTGTAGGATTTCCATGGAGGACACTATCTCATTTGCATGCTTTCTAGCTAATTATGTCGTCAAGGCACCTGCGATTAGAGGGGAAATTTTTGATCAAGTGCCCACTTCATGACCAGTTGAATAATGCATTGCTCTGGAAAAGATTCAATGAAATATTTAAATAGATCTAATTTTTTATTTTACTTATAGATATTGAGATTTGAATTAAAATAATATGAAATTTATAAAATTAATTAATGTAAATAAAATTTTATAAAATTTAAAATTGATTTTAAGGTCTACGATGAGATCTAAAATCGTAGTTATTTTATCCAAAATTGAATCAACTTTAGGTCTAATCAGCCACTTGTCAACCAAGAGTTGCACTCTAGTTTCTTATTTACCGTAGAATATGACAGGTTTAGTTAATCCTAGTGCACAACGTACACCAGTTATTATTGGTGTTAAAATGTGGATAGGCAAAAAGGTACCTGTAAAAAAAATTTAAAAAAAAAATTGTGGATAGAACACATTAATTTAATTTAGAGGGATAATCTGGCCGTGGTTAATGCCGGAACAAATCACATTCAACTAGAGCAAATTTACTTTTATAGACGGAGGAAAGTATTTTTATTTTACTTATAGATTCTGTAATCAAAATTAAATTTTAAAAATCTTACTTACATTCACTGATATTATAAATTATTTAAAATTTAATTTATATTATAAAATTTATAAGTAAAATAAAAAATCGGATCTATTTAAATATTTACTGTTACCCTTCAAAATTAATCCTAACTAAGAACTTCTCGTAAACCCCCACAAGTGTTGCTTTTGACTTTCCACCCTTTGCGTTCACTTTTTTGAAGACGGCGATGATGTTAGCGAACGGTGATCGATGCCTTTAATTGAGGTTGTAGCAAACTCCCCCATTCGTGATTCACATATCCCTATTTTTCCATTTCAATTTCGTAGCCATACTCGTACTTCATTGCCTTCAAATTTACAAGCCCCCAATTTCTCAATTTTCCGATCTGATTCTTAGATACAAATTTCCAAGGGTGCACAAGCCCCAACCCACAACTCTATTGAAGGGTTTTTTTTTTTTGTTAAAAAATAATAAATAAACTTTTGCATCTCTTTTTATTTGCTTTGTTATTGATTTTCCTTGTGGGAAGAGAATTGAAGAAACGGGTACTCAAGGTGTTGCCAACCACGTATGAAAATCTTGTGGGAAATGGTGGAGGGCAAGCAGTCATCCATCATATGCATATGGTAGGCTCGAGTATTTGGTTTCATGTTCAAGAAAGGCTTGAGTGAGTGGGGGAAAGTGGTATCTCAATTAATGCTGGTGGTTGGCTTGGTTGAATGGGTATTTGACCGGAGAGTGGTGGTCCCGGTGGATGAGAGAAGTGTACAGTGGATGGTTGGCGGCTTCAGACCGGGTGAGAGTTTAAGCAGGAAGGTTAATTTTGTCTATTGGGCCAATTTTCCTCTGGCTGGATGTGATTTCCTCTGGCAATAATCACAGCCGGATAATCCATGCTGCAAACTCCGCATAAAATTTCTTACCTTTTATCGACTTTAATCACTATTAATCTGAACAGACTGAATGCATAATCAAACAATTATCCTAAATTAAGCTGATTCAAATTAAGAAAACTAGCATTCACAAAGGGAACGTTTGTTTCAATTAGCTTAAAACAAAATAATCAAAATCAAGAAACACTAATATCACTAGTAAAATCTTATAGCTTAGTTAACAGTTCTTGGTTTTTAAAGTACATTTGCAACTCTAACTGCGATTACTTGCATAATGGGGGGAGCTAGCTAGGTTGAGATCGACATCTTCTATCCACAATGATATGCGTCAGTCTACTTCTAAGGAATCTTCATATATCTTAAATAAAAGTGGTTTAGTTTCTAAAATCATTTTCATTTCTTAATAAAAGCAAAAAAGAAAGTGTCCACACAAAAGGATCAAAAATTGGTTATCTTTAGTTAGTTCGGTTAAAGTAGTATGTCTTTTGACGTGGAAAAGAATCTCTGAGGGCCATAAAAAAATTGAAGTAGTATTAAAGAACTTGCTCAAAACCAATTGGCATGAATCAAGAGGCCCAAAGTCAAGAATTTGGCCGGCCGACGTGAAATTTTATATCTGACAAATACAAATCTGGTTCTGCGAAAGTTGGATAACTAATTAAGAACTAATTATCAAATTTATTAACACTTCATAAGTTACCACTTCCAAATCCAAATTAATCATTCGTGAGATTACTATTTTCCTTATATTGTAAACGACAATGGAACAATTATTCATGAGATTAAGCTGGATAAATAGTAACGATAGCTTATCTAAATACTTGTGTATTGCAGTACACCATCAAAGAAAGAATTTGCTATATACTGTATGACTTCCTTTCAAGTCATGCATATCAAATTTTTGCCGCTGCATGAATGCAGTAAATAAGTAAAATTTGGAGTTCCGCATCACACAATGCCAATCAATGTGAAATACAGAGACCAACAACTTCGCACCTATAACATTTGATAACCCTTTCACATGTACGAAAGATTAACTTTCCCCACCCCCAAAAAAAAATAAAAAATAAAAAACATATGTTGGTGCTGGAAGTTTTGTCGGTTTAGTTGTACTTTGGTTAATCAAATAATCGTACTGCTTGTTTACACGTTCTCTCCACTATAATCAGTTTCTCCTACTCTGTTTACCCTTTATAATAAAACTTCTACGTTCCCTTTATATATCCATATCCCGTTGTACCTTTAAACCAAAAAAAAAAAAAAAAAAATTTGTGTATTCTAAAAATTTGTACAGTACACGTCTTTAAATCTCAATAGAATGATTATCACTAAGAGGATTGTAAAACTTTCCTACTACTATATAAGCTCTTATAATTAGTCCGAAACTGTCACATTAATCTTCCATACAAGCACTGCATATTTATAACATCTTCTCTAGTAGCACAAGTAATTAGGGTTCTTCATTAGGTCTTGTAAAATCTTTGCGTCCTCCATTTCATGATGGCTTTTTCTAATGGTGCAATTAGGTTAACAGCCCTTGTGTATTTGTTTGCCATTTTCTTTGCGTTCTTCTTCATTTCTGATTCGGAAGCACGGGTTCTCGCGCCAAGCAAGATTATTCTCACAAAGCATGGGAAATGGAGTACTGAGAGCCAAATTTTAGTGAAAAAAATAGGTTTCACCTCAACCCAGTTTGAATACTACAGAAGGAGGTCACTGAATTCGGACTTTGATCGAGTTGCACCTGGGGGGCCAGACCCTCATCACCACTAGCTATATAGGAAATTTTTACATGAACTCGGTATATGATAAATGGGATGAATCCCTTAGTTTTTTTTATATTTATCCATATCACCTGAAGAATTTTATTTTAATGAGTTAAAGTGATATGAATAAATGTGAATCAAGGGGTCCATCTCATCTATCATAGAACGAATTGATGTAAGAATTTTCCCTAGCTATATATGATCCGGTTATCCATTTTGTTTTTAGATTTTTATTTTTCTGAGTTTTCTTGTAGGATACAAGAAACCCATTATGCAACTCAGAAGATCACAACTGAATTGGTTTTGCATGTTTGCCTTTTCTGGTGTTTTGATAACACTTAAATTGGTGAACTTTTGTTCATCATTTAAGTTTTGTTGAAAGCCAAAATAAGTCGGGAAGATAATTAAGTATGTTTTTTTTTTTTCAATAAATTGGTAGTTTCCAATTAATGTTGTCATTTCCAGATTTAATCTTCATTTTTGAAGACACATTTTCTGTTTTCTTGCATTAGTAATTGGATACATTTTAGTGATGCCAACAGGAGTATTAACTTTGTTTGCATGGGACCGAGAATACACTGTCAACAAGTCAATGTGATAAACAAGAACCAAATTAAGGGTAATATTATTTTGCATCTAAACAATTATTCTATTATTATAAAAGTTAATATTATTTTTAAAAATTACAAAAAATTTTGATCAAATATTATTTACCAAATAATTTCTCTTTATTTTTTATCCAAACGGAGATAATGGTAATAGTACCAAATATTTATGTTCTATTTTCTCTTCTTCCATGCAGTTATTAAACTATGAACTTTAATTAATGAAACCACAAAACAATAAAACAAGGTGAACAATCAAATCTAAACTAGGAGTAGAGAAGTATGGATATCATACTTTCTAAATTAAGCAGAGCCAAAGATTTAATTACAAATTACAGACAAAAAAATGAGTTGCCACTTGCCAGCATCCCATAAAATCCACATTCTCTCTTTATCTAGGCCAAAACATGCTACCAAAGTTATCTCTAAATTTTTTATGCAAAAATGTCACTTTAATTAAATGAACCAACTGAATTTCTGAATTTTATTTTTCAAAATTTTTCCGATTAATTATATCATGCATGTTTCTCTAAATTACTAACTACGTCAAAATTTAAACTAATTCAATTACCTCTTTGCACATTTAATTAGGGCAAAGGAAACTCAAGTTTAATCATTCCAAGTGAATTAAACAAGACGAGTTTTCCTAATTAAAATTACAAAGAAAATTTGGATCAATATCCTATGCAAAAAAAGATATGGATCGATGGTGTTGAAAAGTGTAAAATGGATAGGTTCAATGTGTTCAGCCAATTGGATGCGCTTATGAGTTGTGAGAGATAAGTTAAAGATTTTCAATATGATCATCATTGAAAAGGGACAAAGTCAAATCCACAAGTATATAAGGAAAAAAAAAAAATGGTAGAGGAGTTATTTGTTTAAATAAAGACTCCTTAATTTAGTCAAATAAATTTTATGTAGTTTATCCATTTACGACTACTACACCAAAACTTTATTAGCGTATCCTTGCACACTAAAAATACTGCGCGGCTCTATCAACCCACATAATTATATTGATGAAAATAGGGATAGTTTATTTTCGATTCCATCAACGATTGAGCATGTGCGGAGTTCCCACCACGGATTCTTCTTATATCACACTTGCGCCTCCCATGTGACATCTTTTATTAGAATAAGTTTTGACTATTCATTTCGTAATATAAAATGAATATTATCATTATTAAAATAATTGAAAAAATAGTAAAATTTTTTATTTTTTAATCATTTAACGGATAGTAATACTCATTATGGCAATGTAGAGTAAATAACAAAAAAATTTTCCTTTTATTGGCTATGCTTATTTATTTTTATTTTTTTTAAAGACAAAGCAAGAGCTAAAAGACCAATAAAATTTTGACTAGTATATAGCACAGGTGTGGCCCTTGCACATTGTACAATTTTCCCTAGTATATATCCTAAGTTATTCTTGTCCCTTGGCAACTGCTAAAAGATGATGAAAAATGATTGGACTGGTGGCTTTCATGTGTGATATCTGTCTTCCGTCAAAAAAATGACATCCATCGTCATTCCCGTAGCTAAAGTTAGAGGGACGGAAAAAAAAAAAAAAAAAAAAAAAAAAGGTTACAGAAGCTCAATTTCTGCAAGCTGGGATATTTATGGAGTGTGGTGTGATTTTCCTTGTATGAGGAAAATGGTGAGATATTTGTTCACGTAACAAACAAACGTGTATAATATTTTTGGAGTTATTAATGAAGCATCTAAACATGATTTACAACGATTCATATATATATAATTAAAGCTGCCTAAGCCTTTTTGACCATGCTATGAATCGCCTGACCTAACACACATACAAAAGGCATACAAATGCAATGATGAATCGTCTGACCTAACACACACATCCATCCTAAGCAATCAGAGGTAAAGCACAAGAATAAGCCACAGTTTCATTGACTTGAGAATAGTATGGATAATTGGATGTCCAATTATTGGCAAGAATACTAGTACAAGGCATGCAATTTTTGTCAAGAAGTCAAACTAGAATACCACCCGACCAAGTGAGGTGGGAATCATTGAAATTTGAAACTAAATTAGTGATAAGGATGTGTGAGAGTTATTGACATTTGAAAGCTGAGGTGGGAGTTTTTGACATGTGAAAGTTCCTTCTTATTCTTATCACATGTTTGGATTGGACATGTTTGGATTGGACATGGGCATGATTAATGTCACTATTTTTTCGCTGTTGTCATTCCTTCCTTTCTTCCATGATGACATTAAGTACGACTAGAAAATTAAGAGTTGCGATAATCAATTTATGGGAAATTTTACAGTTTCATTTCATTAATGATTCTTTTGATTTTAAAAATTTGTATAATATAAAATTTTAAAATATATAATATTGTACTGTATAAAATTTTAAAGTATAAAAAAATTATTCCATTAACGTAGAATTTCCACAAATTGTGATATTCATTCAGTAAAATAGTCCTATATCGTTTGAGTGAACTCCTATTCAAAGGATATAAAGTGTGATGTGACTTTGGATTAAGTTAATTGTCAATCTTTTTATACTTTTTCTTGAAAAAATACTCGTTATCTTTTGTTAATAAAAATTCATTATGCCTCATAAATAATGTGATCAAAATAATTGAAGAAGAAAAAATTACTCGTAATGGGCCTATTGGCCCAGCCTACTTACTATTCCCATTAAGCGACTCCCAACCAGGATGGATCATAGGACCACAAACAAAAAGTAAGTATCCATAACCCGCATGTGTTCGAAACGCGCCACCTTGGGCGCGTTAGTCAATAGAAAAAGTACTTACCCACACCCAAAATCTCCCCCATCACATCACAATCTCGGCCGTTAATTCCTTCCTATTATTCCCAAAACCCTACTCCTACCCTCCGATCTGCGCGTGTCTTCACGCACCATTCAAACGCGTGAGCTTCCCATCCACTTCTGCTCAGCTCTGCTCTCTCACAATTCTACTTGGTTCTTGCCCAGATTTCTTCCTCAAAAATCAGAAAGAAAAGGGTGAAAAAGTGTGTGAGAAACTGTGTCGTGAATTAGTGTGTGAAAAGAAGAGAGAAGAGAGTGAGAAGATCTCAAAAAGGTATGGTTTCTTAAGCCTAATTTAAATTTTTGCAGAAAAACCCCCCCAAATTTTCCTCTAATTATTGCTTATGTGTAGTTTATTAAATGCATATAATTGTTTCTTTGATAGTATATAGTGTGTATATGGAAAGGGTTTAATTTAACTTTAATTTTGTGGAGAACTCATAATTAGAATTCGATTTTGATTGTACTGTGTGTTTGTGTGTGGGTTTTATGCTGTGTGTGGTATTTGTGTGTAAATTAGTTGAAAAAGATTGAATCTTTAGGGCTTTGGGAGTTGGAAAAATGGCTTCTGGGACGGTGGGTGGTGGAGATGGAGGAGAGCAAGAAGGGTCCAAAGAGAAGCAGAGATGGGCAGAAGAGAGCAAAGTCTATACAAGGAAGTCTTTTAAGGGGTTAAAGACTAGTAGTAATAGTTACGGGACACAGCTCGGGCAAAGTCAAACTGGAATAGGAAACATAGTGGTGAAGATGTGAATTTGTTGCAAGAGCCTGTATTTGGTGTGGCATCAGGTGATTCATCGAGTCAGAATCGTCCACCCGGGAATCGTGATGTGTCTGCAGGAAATGGGGTGGGGAAAGGAGGGTTTATGAGGCAGGAGAGTAGGGTTACAATCAATTTGGCGATGAAGTCAAAGCGGGAGGCACGGGAGTTGAGGCGGAGGCTGGAGACTGAGTTGGATGAGATTAGGCGTTTGGTGAAAAAGATTGAGGGGAAAGAGGGGAAAAAGGCTTCTAAAGCTGGTCGTGGTGTTGATAATGGTGGTAAGTTGAAACGGGTTCATTCAGAGGTGGGTTCTGTTGGTACACCTCGGGTTTCCAAGCCGTTGAATCAATTGAATGTTTCAGTGGTGGAGAACAGTCAGGGTGTTAGTGATAATGCAGAGAAAGAGAAGAGGACGCCTAAAGCAAACAAATTCTATAAGACTACCGATTTTTTGCTTGCAAAGGATAAGTGCTTCCGCCTGCAGAAAGCAACAAGAAGTCTAAATCAAATGCTGGGAAGAAGGGCGGTGGGGGTGAATCAGGACAAGGGCTTGAATCGGGAAAGTTTTCGAACCAAATGTTGAAGACTTGTAGCTCTTTGCTTGATAGGTTGATGAAGCACAAGCATGCGTGGGTGTTTAACAAACCTGTTGATGCTGTTCGTCTTGGTTTGCATGACTACTTTGACATTATCAAGAATCCAATGGATCTAGGTACTGTAAAATCTAGGCTCAACAAAAATTGGTATAAGTCTCCTAAAGAGTTCGCAGAGGATGTGAGACTAACATTTCAAAATGCCATGACATATAATCCTAATGGGCAAGATGTTTATGTGATGGCTGAGGAGCTATTAAATATATTTGAGGAAAAATGGGCTGCAGTAGAAGCTGATTATAAAAATGAATTGATGCTTGGGAAGAATTATGAAGTGGGTTTACCTGCTCCTAAATCGAAGAAGGCTCCTCCTGCAGTACGCGTGGCACCACCTGAAATAAGGACTTTAGGCAGGTCAGAGTCAATGACCAATCTGGTTGATCCCAAAACTAAAACCATGATTTCTACTCCTTTAGTAAGGACTCCTGCTGGGAAGAAGCCAAAGGCAAAAGAACCCAATAAAAGGGAAATGACATATGATGAAAAGCAAAAGCTTAGCACAAACCTGCAGAGCTTACCTTCTGAAAAACTTGAAAATGTTGTCCAGATTATAAGAAAGAGGAATCCTTCTCTGAGCCAAAATGATGATGAGATTGAAGTGGACATCGACAGTGTTGATACAGAAACTCTTTGGGAACTGGATAGATTTGTGACAAACTACAAGAAGAGCATGAGCAAGAATAAGCAAAAGGCTGATCTTGCCAATCAAGAGAAAGAAGAAATTGAGCAAAATGTTCAAGAAAAGGTAAGTAATTGAAACTTAAATTATAACCCTTTATCTTTGTTGATTTTGATGGCTTAAGGCAGTTTGCTTGTATTCTCCCGGTGTAGAACCTTGCTCCAGCTGCAGCAGGAATTCCAAAAGAAAGTAAAATGGGTAAGCTATCCAAGCACAAGAAATCCTTTGACCTTGACATAATGACAGCTTGGTCTTCGTACATGCATAATTATGTTAAACATGTTTTCTTAGCTGAAGCAAAGAACATTTCATCTCATGCTGAAGTGGAAAAGAAAAGAGATAATGCAAGTAGATCAAGTAACTCGAGCGGCTCCAATACCGACTCAGGATCTTCCTCAGGCGGTATTGCTCTCTCACTTTCTCTTTAGATTTCTTGGTTAGTGAAATATCTCCGAAGTGAAAACTGCATTATCTTCTCAATTTGTATCTCATGCAGAGTCTGATAGCGGAAGTTCCTCGGATAATGGATCTGATGCATGACATTCACTAGGAATTAAAGTTATTTCTTCAGGTTGGGTAAGCTTTATTAGCAGATTTATTATTTTCTCATTTGAGGCATCTTTTGTTGATTTCCCTTGTTTCCTTGCCCATTTGTGGTCAATTTTCTGACAAGTATTTACTTAAGTAGGATCCTGTTAATTGTTTTTGTACCCTTTTCTTTACTTTTCCCAATTCTTTCTGGGTAATTCATATGTTGTTACCTCTTGTTATTGCTGGCTTTTCTTGAGGTTTAACAAAATAATGCTTGTTAATATCTAGACAGGATGGTTAAGCATTTAATTTTTCTTTTTGGGTAATTCATATGTTTTTACCTCTTGTTATTGCTCGCTTTTCTTGAGGTTTAACAAAACAATGCTTTTTAAGATCTAGACAGGATGGTTTAGCATTGAATTTATGCACTTATGACTGATGTATGTTTTAATGATCCTTTATAATTTGCAATTTATCGGCAGTTCGCAGATTAGGAGAAAAAAGATGATTGTGCTCTTTGGCTAAATTTAGCAACTTGTGTTTTCTAATGTTATGTCTTTTCTGTCTTCAGTTGGAATGCAAATGTTGCATCCAACTCGTCGTTATTGTCTTTCGTTACATATAAGTTTCAATTTAAACGTGTACATTCTCAAATATCGCCTTTGGTGAAGGTAGTAGAATTGGACGTTGTGTGTGTGTGTATTATTTTTCTTCTTTTGCTTAATCCTTCGTTTCTTTTGGTGATTGATCTTAATGCCTTAATTTTAATTTGAAGATTTGCTGCCTTCTGCTCCCTATATTTTTAATGAATTTGTGGGCTGATGGCTGCTGTCGGTTTACAGATCTCGTTCATTTCAGCAATGAACCTGATATGTTGAATCAAGACTTCTGTTCATGTTGCTGCTGTTGTGGGTACATAATTTTCACATCCTATGGAGTAGGCTCGGCTTCTTCTCATCCGATTCCCTACATTAGTGCAGTCCTCCCATAGTTAAGTGTTGTAGGTGCTGTTATAGCAACAGATGTTTCTATTCAACGTAGAGAATAATATAGATGCTACTTCCTAAATTATCTCTGTCGTTTTTGTACATATCTAACTAATGCTAGCCAGTGTTTCGTGATGTAACAATTGTTCAGTAGTTATAGAAGCCTTGGACTTCATTGTTCAAAGTTGAATGCTGTGTCTGTTGTAGTGACTGCGGTGTGCTCTTATCTTTCTGTAATTAATGACCTTCGAGGCATTCTTCATGTAAAATCTTGCTTTTGGTCTTGGATCTTTCATAGTTTAAGTGTCGAAACACTCGATTGAGTTAACCATCCACACCTCTTGTAACAGCTTAGTTTCTTGCCAGTGCAGAAGTAGATTTTGGAATTCCCCTATAACAGGGTTAGATAGTTGGATTATAGTAATGGTCACTTTTTCTTAATGTAAATACCCCGTTTGAATCCCAGATAACGCTTCTCTCTAAATCCTCTTCTTCATTGTTTTGGAACAGATTTCTAGAATTCCTAGCCTGCAACAGTAGAGTCTCTCCATGTGACTGGAATTCTGTTACTCTTATTGCTAGCTGATTTTTCCATGTGTCTTTTCTTGTTGTGGAGCTTTTACCTTAAGCTCAGTTTCTGATTTATTGTTGATGAGGACCCAAAGGTCTCGTAGTAATATTCTTTTTTCATGAGAGTTTTAAAAATACTTGTGGTACCAGTTGAACTCCTACGGTAAAAGTAGTCACTACAGTCTATGTTAAACTTTCCATTACTTATTTTGTCTACAAATTTTTCTATCAGCAAAGCCTGCATCTCAAACTAATTTACCTTCTGCTCAAATTGAAAACAATTTTATTAGTTTCTCACATTTTATATTTATATTTTTTTTAATTTTTATATTTAAAATGATATATTTTAATCACTTATAAATTTAAAATGTATTATTTTGGTCTTTCGACATAATTATCAACAGAGTTTGGCTTGAACTATTCACATGTATATCGAATGTTATATTTTTCATGAGCAAAATTAATAACACAAAAATTTTAAATATTAAATGATATTACTTAAAACTTCCATCACCACCATCCAAATTTCTCAGCTACCATCACCACCCATATTCTCCTTACTCATGGTTTTTACTCTACCAAAAGAAATATACTCTAACAACTTCAATCCTCTTCTTTTGGGGATAATTTATTATTCAAAGTTATGAAATGTTAGTTTTACACCGGACTATATTACATTTTATATGCATGTAAGTATTTCAGGCCAAATATTTACTCGTAATTGTGTCGAATAACCAAAATGGTACGTTTTGAATTTATGAGTGACTAAAATATATCATTCTGAATATAAGGAATTTAAAAATACTAATGTTAAATGTGAGAAACTGTTAAAATCAGTTTCCCAAACATCTAATTCACCTTTTCTATTCAAATTAAAATTGAGAGAATATGAACCACCTCCATATTAACACTCAAAATGGAGACATGGTAAAAACCGCATATATCACTAAATTTGCAAAAAAAAATTCAAATCAAAATACGATTAAATATTTAAAATTATAATTATATCAAAATAAAATAAAATAAAATATTTAAAATTATAATTAATAAAATTTAATATAATACAGCTAAAGCTTCTTTACAACCTCCACTCTAATATTGAAGGTTTTAATTTTAAACCTCTTACTGATTTAGAAAAACTTTTAGATGAAAAGTTTTCTTCTTTAAAAATTAATACTCTTAATTTTGAAAATAATTTGCAATCTTCTCCTGAATTAAAGAGACAAGTAATTTCTGATGAAATTAATAAACTTCGTAATTCTTATAAGTTTGGTGATAAACCAACTATGTATCATTATTATTACCCTCGTCCTACTCTTCAGGATATTTTATTTGAGGAACAACAGCATATCATTAATAATAGTTATTCTGGAAAACAAATTTATGAATGGAATTTAGATGGTTATACTGATAGACAAATAAGTAATTTAATACATCGAATGCTTATGTCATTCCACTGTAGCAAAAGCAAATAATAACAGTGACAAACGCGTTGCTTCAATGATAGTTGCTGGTTTTACTGGACAACTAAAAGGTTGGTCTAGAAATTATAATCACTCAAGATTCTTGAGATACAACAAAGAAGATGCTGTTAAAACAGAACTTAATATTTTAGACCATTTTACAGGACGTTATACAATTAATCATGAAAATATTTAATTTATTTTTGCTATGATGCCTTTCTTTTCCCCTAAACGCCTTCACTCCACGGCTAAACGGGTACTTCCCAGGCCAGCTTTAGCTTAAGATTTGATAACAATTGACATGTGTATTTTATTTTTATAAAAAAAAAAAAAAAAATGGATAATTTTTCATTATCATCTTCATCATATGATAAAAATAAATTAAAAGAAGAATATGATATTCCTCATGATATAGATCTGCTTAATAAGTGGACAATTCCAAAAATTTCACTATCTGTTTATATAAATATGGTTTGTTTGATAATATCATATCTAAATATGTTGTTAAAACAACAGAAAAATCAATTCCATTAAATTCTGATGAACATGTTATACAATTATTAGATCATAATGATATTGATTCTTATAAATCTGCTGGTAAATTTAATTTTATACATATTGGTTTAGTGCAAATTACTTTTAAACCTTTAACATTTAAAAGGTTTACCTGAATCATTTATAGCTGCTTTACGAGATGCTCGTAATCTTAATTGAAAAAAATCCTTAATGGGGATAATTCAATCCAGTCTGGCAAATGGTCCAGTTTATTTTAATGTTTATCCTAATTTGCAATTATCTTTATCTGATGTTAATATACTTGATGCTTTAACATTAAATGTTAAAATTCATGGTTATAATTATGTACCTGATTCTGAACTTATATGTTTATGTTATAGAGTTTGTTTTAAACTCCTTTCAACTTTGAATTCGAAGTGTAAATTAATTAATAATTATTCTGAAGAAACAATTTTAATTGAGACTAATTTTAATAAATCTCAAATTATAACTAGACAACCAATTAAATGGAATGAAATACAATTTCCTGATCATTGGATTATAAATGAAGGCATTTCTTCTTCATCACATGCTTTAAATATTACACAGCATGATCCTCAGATAATATCAACACCAAATGGACAAATTGTTCTTCGATTTGATAAAACAAATCCGTTCCATCCAGACATAGTACTGGTTCTAGATCATTAGACATCCTTATAGGACATTTTCTT
This sequence comes from Cinchona pubescens, assembly GCA_025175665.1. Taxonomy (NCBI): domain Eukaryota; kingdom Viridiplantae; phylum Streptophyta; class Magnoliopsida; order Gentianales; family Rubiaceae; genus Cinchona; species Cinchona pubescens. The sequence continues at coordinate 1,898,824 of JANKKI010000126.1, forward strand.
CAAAATCTCAATTTTCATTAATTGATGATAATTATCTACCTGCACGTTCAAAACCTGCATCATTACATACAATTGATGATAATATTCCATCTACTTCTCATGTTGATCATTTACATGTAAATGAAAATAATATAATTAGACCAATTCATAATAATGAATTAGATAAGAAAATTCCTACTGAATCCGAATTAGATTTTAATTTATGACTACTGTTATAGATTTTAGTCCTGGTTCAACTGCAAGACAGTTAATAAAACAAGAATTTTTATCTTTACAATGGAAAGAATTTAGACAATGGTTTTTTGAGGTATATACATCTCAAGACCTTGATAATATTTCAAAAGAATTTTATGAATTTACTGCTTTACATAATAAAATAATTCCTTTTGTTCTATGGTTTATAACTACTTATTTGAATAATTATATTAATATTCTTGAATAGATCATATCAATTTTTTGATGGAAAACAATCTACGGAGTTATATCCTCCACAAAAATTATTTACTTTACCAAATAATACTTCTCTTTCATTTAATGCTTTTCAAAAATTAGCAGAAAATAATATGTTACCTATTACTCTGCAACATATTAATAATATGTATTAACAAAATAATTATACTAATATTTTTATTAAAGTTTTAGGTGAACAAATTAGTTCTCTTCATAATAAAATGGATAAATTATTTTCTTTAAATTATAAATTTCAAAATAAAAAAAATAAAAATCAATCTTTAGAAGTTTATAATACAGCTAAAGCTTCTTTACAACCTCCACCTAATATTAAAGGTTTAATTTTAAACCTCTTACTGATTTAGAAAAACTTTTAGATGAAAAGTTTTCTTCTTTAAAAATTAATACTCTTAATTTTGAAAATAATTTGCAATCTTCTCCTAATAAAGGACAAGTAATTTCTGATGAAATTAAAAATGAAATTTACAAAATTATGATAGATACAAATACAGATAATAATCCTAGTACTGATAGTGATACTAGTATTGATTCTGATGCGTATGATTCTGATCAAATTCATATACATGATCATAATTCTACAGATTCTGATAATATTATTTGTAATACTTCATCTACCTATTGTAATACTTGTAATAATAATGTTAATACTATTTTAGATGATAATCAAAATAAAGAATATTATAACATTCTTTCTCAATTTCAAGATTTTCAAATAAATATGATTACAAATGATAATATTCTTGAATTACTTAAACAAATTCCTGATAATGATATTAGATCAAAAATTTTAGATTGGTCTTCTACATCTTCATCTTCATCTTCATCTTCATCTTCTAATAAATCGAATTCAGTTATAATAACTTCTGAACCATATACAATGTTAGAAATTAAAAATAGGATTGGAAAATTATATCAATCACAAGAAACAGCAATCACATTAGCAAATTTGCATGATGAAATAAAAAATATAAAAAATGAAATTTATTATTTATTAAAACAAAATAATGTTTTTATAGATAATAGACTTTCTTTCGTTGAAAAATCTTTTAATAAAGGAAAAGAGATAGAAGTTATTTCTAAAAATAATAATTCTTCTAATAATAATAATAAATTTGATAATTTTCTAAATATTATGCAAATTGTAACATCTCAAAGATGGTATATAAAAATTAAAATTTTAATTGATAATGATTTCTTAGCTGAATCAGTTGCCATGATTGATAGGTATGCAAATCTTTGTTGAATTCAAAAAGGTTTAATACCTACTAAATATTATACAAAGACAGTTCATACTTTACGGTCTCTTTCTGGTGATAAACTAGAAATTAATTATAAAATTTCTTCTACTTATATTTGTCAAGATAATATTTGCATTCCTCAGACATTTTTACTTGTTAAAAATTTGATGAATCCTCCTATTATATTAGGAACCCCTTTTCTTAATGCTTTGTATCCTATTAAAAATTTGGATACTAATGGTTTTACTGGTACTTATAAAAACCAAGAAATTTACTTTCATTTTATAACTGATACTGTTACTAGAGATATAAATTCTCTTATTGCTTTAAAATATTTACATTTAAATTCATTAACTGCAAAAATTTATAATATTCCTATTAATAATAAATCAATTGTCTTATTACAATACTTTATTAAGTTTTGCAGAAAGAAATTACAAGATAAAGGATGACTGATAAAGCTCGTTCATCTCATCCATCCACCTCTTCGCAAGCAAGAGCATTGAAATTAAAATATTTGGAAAATATTCCTTCCATAGATTATACAAATATGGAATTCCCGATTAAAAATTTTTATAATCAAAATTATAAAACATATAAATTAGATCTGATAAGAAGTAAAAATTATTTTCGATTCAGAATTATTTTAGCACAAAATAGACTAGCAATAATAAAAAGAAGAATAATAGTTTATGATTATACAAAAGAACAAGATCCTTTATGGACATATGCTTTATTACAGCAAGAATTTAATATAGAACATATAGCAGAAATAAAATTCTGTCAAAATATATATCATTCAAAAATAAAACAATTATATGAATTGTCAATTTAATAAACTCTTTGAGAATTCTCTACCTAAATTTTTTATCTCGAGAATTTTTACAGGTTCCATGAGAAGAGAAAGTTCTCAGTCTCCTTATAGGGGACGAGGTGGAAGATCCCCAGTAATATCTAGGGGAGGAAGAAATTTATATAATTCAGATATATCTGGATTATCAGGATATGGATCCTCATCCACATTCAATATTGATTTGGGTAATATCCCAAAAGATCATCCATTATATGGACAATTGCAAGAATTCTTGCTACAACAGTATAAAGGTAATACCTATGCTTCGGTTACTGAAAATGAATCTGAATCAGATTCTAAGTCTTATTATATGAGATTAGAAAAAGAAATTATATTTCTTCTTGATGTATAAGATTGTCAATGATATATCAACCAAGACATTAATTCAAAGGTATTTGACTGATAAAGTCATGTTTCCAGGCGAATCATACAAGACTCGCACATATTATGAAAAAATTCTTACTAATAGCGAAATAGCTGAAATTTAGCATTTTCAGCCTCCTATGGCTACTACTATTATTTATAATTTTTCAAAAATTATTTTTAAGAAAATTATATCTTCTGAAGAATGGGGGATTTCTACCCTCACAGAAAAATAATGTTTTGTTGAAAAACAACCACTTTCTTATACTTATTGGGATTATATTCAAAATTTTCATAAAACTTTTTATTATGAAAATTCTAAACACAAGCACACTTGATTTATTAAACTGTGTTCGAATATCCTATCTCAGAATATTCCCAATTGGTTCATCCATTGGTGGACTACCCATGGACATCTCAGTAAAAATTTTATCTGAGCCATTTCTTCAATTATACCATTCTTGGATAAAAGTATTAATTTTTAAAGAAGAAAACTTTTCATCTAAAAGTTTTTCTAAATCAGTAAGAGGTTTAAAATTAAACCTTTAATGATTAGGTCAATCCCTTGGATTTATCATACGCATCATGGATGAACCAATTGGTTATACTTCTGATCATTTTCCTTGTTTATATCGAACCTATTATACCAAATTTTGGGATAAACTCATGAAAATTGACCCAGATACAAAATAATTATTTGGTCAAGAATTATTGGATCAAATAAAAGAAACAATTCGAAGTTATACAGATACTAGTGCAATTACCCAAGCAATGGAGCCAAGTCCTTTCAGGCATATTGCCAGGAAACTACAAGTGCAATCAGGCACTATGACAAAAGAAGAAATTATAACTGCTTATATGGAGCAAGTTAAAGATCAAATTAAAGAACATATTAAACAAGATCTTTCTATTGATCTTAATCAAGACAATGATAATGAATCATGTTCTTCAAAAGACAATTCTATGGACTCTAATAATTCCTTAGCTGGTGAATCACAACCAATTGAAAAGTCCGAAGATATTCTTCAAAGTGTTTTAGACACACTCAAGCAAAAGAAGCATTGAAGAAAAAAACATTATAGTCAAGACATATGTCAGCATCAAAGTGGATCTTACATGTGTATAGTAAATTCACAGTTCAAATTTACTGTATAAATAGTAAAAATTACTGTGCATTCACGGATATACAGTAAAAATACTGTACAAACAGTAATTTCACTGTAGAAACAGTATATTCACTGTGCGGATTACAAAAATCTTACTGTACATAATTTAAAAATTTTTAAGTCCGGGAGTCTATAAATATCCTCAATTGTATAGCCGAGGATAAGGCTTTCCGTTTCAGTTTTTTCTTTCTTTAGTTTAAGAACACTTTCAATTTTCTTTTCTTTAGTTCCTCAACTCTTCTCTTTACAATTGTAGAAATTTGTACAACAAAAAACAGAAGAGTTGAGGAATAAAAGAAAAGAAAATTGAAAGTGTTCTTAAACTAAAGAAAGAAAAAACTGAAACAGAAAAGCCTTATCCTCGGCTATACAATTGAGGATATTTATAGACTCCCGGACTTAAAAATTTTTAAATTATGTACGATAGATTTTGTAATCCGCATGAATACTGCATCAGTGATTTTTACTATTTATACAAAATTGGAACAGTAAATTTACTGTCTGTATAGGATCTAGATGTTATAATGCTGACATATGTCTTGACTATAATGTATTTTTCTTCAATGCTTCTTTAATGCATTGAGTGTGTCTAAAGACAATTGAAGAATATCTTCGGAATTTTCAATTGGTTGTGATTCACCAGCTAAGGAATTATTAGAATCCATAGAATTGTCTTTTGAAGAACATGATTCATTATCATTGTCTTGATTAAGATCAATAGAAAGATCTTGTTTAATATATTCTTCAATTTGATCTTTAACTTGCTCCATATAAGCAGCTATAATTTCTTCTTTTGTCATAGTGCCTGATTGCACTTGTAATTTCTTGGCAATATGCCTGAAAGGACTTGGCTCCATTGCTTGGGTAATTGCACTAGTATCTGTATAACTTCGAATTGTTTCTTTTATTTGATCCAATAACAATTCTTGACCAAATAATTATTTTGTATCTGGGTCAATTTTCATGAGTTTATCCCAAAATTTGGTATAATAGGTTCGATATAAACAAGGAAAATGATCAGAAATATAACCAAATTCAGGTTCCCATTTATAAATCCAAGGGATTGAAAATTCAAGAAAGAAATAAATGGTAGCTATTTCTGTGGGTAAAGGAATATTTTCCTGAGAGTATAATTTTTTGAGAATAGGTGAGATTTTTATCCAAGAATGGTATAATTGAAGAAATGGCTCAGGTAAAATTTTTACTGAGAGTCCATGGGTAGTCCACCAATGGATGAACCAATTGGGAATATTCTGAGATATGATATTCGAACACAGTTTAATAAACCAAGTGTGCTTGTGTTTAGAATTTTCATAATAAAAAGTTTTATGAAAACTTTGAATATAATCCCAATAAGTATAAGAAAGTGGTTGTTTTTCAACAAAACATTATTTTTCTGTGAGGGTAGAAATCCCCCATTCTTCAGAAGATATAATGTTTCTTAAAAATAATTTTTGAAAAATTATAAATAATAGTAGTAGCCATAGGAGGCTGAAAATGCTAAATTTCAGCTATTTCGCTATTAGTAAGAATTTTTTCATAATATGTGCGAGTCTTGTATGATTCGCCTGGAAACATGACTTTATTCTAAATCTTATTATATGAGACCAGTTGATCCTGAGACTAACTTTAATAAATCTCAAATTATAACTAGACAACCAATTAAATGGAATGAAATAAGATTTAGAATCGATTGATTCATTTTCGAACAAGCATAGGTATTACCTTTATGTTGTAGCAAGAATTCTTGTAATTGTCCATATAATGGATGATCTTTTGGATATTACCAGATCAATATTGGATGTGGATGAGATCCATATCCCGATAATTCGATATATCCAATAAGATCAATAGAAAGATCTTCCTCCCCTAGATATTAATGGGGATCTTCCACCTTGTCCCCTATAAAGAGACTGAGAACTTCCTCTTCTCATGTAACCTGTAAAAATTCTCGAGGAGATAAAAAATTCAGGTAGAGAATTCTCAAAGAGTTTGTTAAATTGACAATTCATATAATTGTTTTATTTTTGAATGATATATATTTTGACAGAATTTTATTTCTGCTTGTTCTATATTAAATTCTTGCTGTAATAAAGCATATGTCCATAAAGGATCTTGTTCTTTTGTATAATCATAAACTATTATTCTTCTTTTTATTATTGCTAGTCTATGTTGTGCTAAAATAATTCTGGATCGAAAATAATTTTTACTTCTTATCAGATCTAATTTATATGTTTTATAATTTTGATTATAAAAATTTCTAATCGGGAATTCCATATTTGTATAATCTATGGAATGAATATTTTTCAAATATTTTAATTTCAATGCTCTTGCTTGCGAAGAGGTGGATGGATGAGATGAACGAGCTTTATCAGTCATCATTTATCTTATAATTTCTTTCTGCAGAAACTTAGATAAAGTATTGTAATCATGTATCTGTCTGATATACATATCTAGATGTGTATAAGAGACATTTAACTGTAGTTGAAACTTAAAAATTTTTAAATTATGTACAGTAAACCATTTGTAATCCAAATTTTTACTATATACAAAGCAATAAGAAAAGGGGTTCCTAATATAATAGGAGGATTCATCAGATTTTTAACAAGTAAAAATGTCTGAGGAATGCACATCCTTATCTTGACAAATATAAGCAGAAGGAATTTTATAATTAATTTCTAGTTTATACACCGTATCAGAAAGTATGAACTGTCTTTTTATAATATTTAGTAGGTATTAAACCTTCTTAAATACAACAAAGATCAGCACCACTATCAATCAAGAAGTGATTCAGCTAAAAAATCATTATCAATTAAAAATTTAATTTTTATATACCATCTTTGAGATGTTACAATTTGCATAATATTTAGAAAATTATCAAATTTATTATTATTATTAGAAGAATTATTATTTTTAGAAATGAAACTTCTATTTCTTTTCCTTTATTAAAAGATTTTTCAACGAAAGAAAGTCTATTATCTATAAAAACATTATTTTGTTTTAATAAATAAATTTCATTTTTTATATTTTTTATTTCATCATGCAAATTTGCTAATGTGATTGCTGTTTCTTGTGATTGATATAATTTTTCAATCCTATTTTTAATTTCTAACATTATATATGGTTCAGAAGTTATTACAACTGAATTCGATTTATTAGAAGATGAAGATGAAGATGTAGAAGACCAATCTAAAATTTTTGATCTAATATCATTATCAGAAATTTGTTTAAGTAATTCAAGATTATTATCATTTGTAATCATATTTATTTGAAAATCTTGAAATTGAGAAAGAATGTTATAATATTATTTATTTTGATTATCATCTAAAATAGTATTAACATTATTATTACAAGTATTACAACAGGTAGATGAAGTATTACAAACAATATTATCAGAATCTGTAGAATTATGATCATGTATATGAATTTGATCAGAACAATCATACGCATCAGAATCAATACTAGTATCACTATCAGTACTAGAATTATTATCTGTATTTGTATCTATAATTTTGTAAATTTTATTTTTAATTTCATCATCCAAATCTAATAGCTTAATTTTGGCTTTTTTATTTTCAGTACAATTTGGAGCTATATGACCTTTTTTACCACATGTATAACATTTAATTGGTTTCTTCCTAAATTTTTTAGGTTGAAATTCTCTCTGCTTTTTACGAAAATCTCGCTTTACTCTTTGTTTTTCTTTAGAATGAGTAGGTTTTGACCTTTTACTGTTATACCATGAAGATTTCTTATATGATTTTTTTGTGGAAGGAATATCTTCTAATCCAAATTGGCTACTAAATTGTCCTAATTGTCTTTTTTCAGTTAATTGCTGTCTCTTTAACTGTTGATTTAATCTAATTTCATTACATAAACCTATACCTTCTTGTACACAAGTACCAACTAATTTTCCATAAGTATAATAATCATACGAAATTGTCTAAAATATTATCTTTTCGAAGAGCTTTTTTAATGCGTTCAGCAAATAAATGAGGTAAGCCATCTATAAATTTGGCTTTCCAGTAAGGGCTATTACTTTCTGGAAGTTCAAAAAACTCGGGACATAAAAGTATCTTTGTACCATCTAAAAGAAGTAAGTGTTTTACATCTTAAGCCATTTAATAAAGTACGAATATTTTCATGATTAATTGTATAACGTCCTGTAAAATGGTCTAAAATATTAACCATTAGTGTATAAACTGCGTCTTCAGTGACTTGAGATGTATTTGGTTCTGTTTTAACAGCACTTAAAATTGCATCTCTTGAATCTTGAGTGAAATAATTATCCCACCAACCTTTTAGTTGTCCAGTAAAACCAGCAACTATCATTGAAGCAACGCGTTTGTCACTGTTATTATTTGCTTTTGCTACAGTGGAATACATAAGCATTCGATGTATTAAATTACTTATTTGTCTATCAGTATAACCATCTAAATTCCATTCATAAATCTTCTTTTCCAGAATAACTATTATTAATGATATGCTGTTGTTCCTCAAATAAAATATCCTGAGGAGTAGGACGAGGGTAATAATAATGATACATAGTTGGTTTATCACCAAACTTATAAGAATTATGAAGTTTATTAATTTCATCAGAAATTACTTGTCTTTTATTAGGAGAAGATTGCAAATTATTTTCAAAATTAAGAGTATTAATTTTTAAAGAAGAAAACTTTTCATCTAAAAGTTTTTCTAAATCAGTAAGAGGTTTAAAATTAAAACCTTCAATATTAGGTGGAGGTTGTAAAGAAGCTTTAGCTGTATTATAAACTTCTAAAGATTGATTTTCATTTTCTTTATTTTGAAATTTATAAATTAAAGAAAATAATTTATCCATTTTATTATGAAGAGAACTAATTTGTTCACCTAAAACTTTAATAAAAATATTAGTATAATTATTTTGTTGATACATATTATTAATATGTTGCAGAGTAATAGGTAACATATTATTTTCGCTAATTTTTGAAAAGCATTAAATGAAAGAGAAGTATTATTTGAGCTAAGTAAATAATTTTTGTGGAGGATATAACTCCGTAGATTGTTTTCCATTAGAAAATTGATATGATCTTTCAAGAATATTAATATAATTATTCAAATAAGTAGTTATAAACCATGGAACAAAAAGAATTATTTTATTATGTAAAACAGTAAATTCATAAAATTCTTTTGAAATATTATCAAGGTCTTGAGATGTATATACCTCAAAAAACCATTGTCTAAATTCTTTCCATTGTAAAGATAAAAATTCTTGTTTTATTAACTGTCTTGCAGTTGAACCAGGACTAAAATCTATAACAGTAGTCATAAATTAAAATTTAATTCGGATTCAGTAGGAATTTTCTTATCTAATTCATTATTATGAATTGGTCTAATTATATTATTTTCATTTATATGTAAATGATCAACATGAGAAGTAGATGAAATATTATCATCAATTGTATGTAATGATGCAGGTTTTGAACGTGCAGGTAGATAATTATCATCAATTAATGAAAATTGAGATTTTGAAGAAAATGTTCTATAAGGATGTCTAGATGATGATGATCTAGAACCAGTACTATGTCTGGATGGAACATTTGTTTTATCAAATAGAAGAACAATTTGTCCATTTAGTGTTGATATTATCTGAGAATCATGCTGTGTAATATTTAAAGCATGTGATGAAGAAGAAATATCTTCATTTATAATCCAATGATCAGGAAATTGTATTTCATTCCATTTAATTGGTTGTCTAGTTATAATCTAAGATTTATTAAAATTAGTCTCAATTAAAATTGTTTCTTTAGAATAATTATTAATTAATTTACACTTTGGATTCAAAGTTGAAAGGAGTTTAAAACAAACTCTATAACATAAACATATAAGTTCAGAACCAGGTACATAATTATAACCATGAATTTTAACATTTAATGTTAAAGCATCAAGTATATTAACATCAGATAAAGACAATTGCAAATTAGGGCATAAACATTAAAATAAACTGGACCATTTGCCAGACTGGATTGAATTATCCCCATTAAAAATTTTTTCCAATTAAGATTACGAGCATCTCGTAAAGCAGCTATAAATGATTCAAGTAAACCTTTTAAAGTTAAAGGTTTAAAAGCAATTTGCACTAAACCAATATGCATAAAATTGAATTTACCAGCAGATTTATAAGAATCAATATCATTATGATCTAATAATTGTAAAACATGTTCATCAGAATTTAATGGAATTGATTTTTCTGTTGTTTTAACAATATATTTAGATATGATATTATCAAATAAATCATATTTATAAATAACAGATGGTGAAATTTTTGGAATTGTCCACTTATTAAGCAGATCTATATCATGAGGAATATCACATTCTTCTTTTAATTTATTTTTATCATATGATGAAGATGATAATGGAAAATTATCCATTTTTTTTTTTTATAAAAATAAAATACACATGTCAATTGTTATCAAATCTTAAGTCCTGGCTCTGATACCATGGTTTTCACTAAACCTTGGACTTAGAGCCGTAATACGAAGCCCAAACCGTATTGGAATCCCGTATTGGTTTAACACCGTATTGAAAATTCGTATTGGTTTGCAAATCGTATTAAAACTAAGTTCAAAATTTAGATCTAAGGCGGTTAGCCCAAGACCGTCCGCCACTAACCACAACATACATAAATTAAAGTCAAACTCTTTCTTTGTAAAATTATTTTTAATAATCAGTAGTCTAAGTTTTTGGACTCACAATTTTTTTTACCTTTAAAATTTTCTGTCAATGAAAATACACAATAGATGTGTATATGATGCCTTTCTTTTCCCCTAAACATTCACTCCACGGCTAAGCGGGTACTTCCCAGGCCAGCAAAATAAATTAAATACACCATGCCTGAAAACTTTAAAGAACCGAACCTAGAAAACCTTTTATTAAAAAGTTTTGAAAGAAAGGGTTCAAAATAATTTATGTATCGTCAAACACTTAAGATAAGATAACAACCAACATAAATGATAATTAGCCTGACATATTATGTCATGACTTAACAAAATTAAAAGGGAAAGGGAAGAAGGTACCTCAGAAGAGGCCGTAGAGGAATACCTCGGTGGTTTTCTTCTTTTATTCAACTAAAGTATTTACAAAAAAGTAGTAGAAATGTACAATGGGAAAAGAGAAGAGTTGAGGAACTAAAGAAAAGAAAATTGAAAGTGTTCTTAAACTAAAGAAAGAAAAAACTGAAACAAAGCCTTATCCTCGGCTATACAATTGAGGATATTTATAGACTCCCGAACTTAAAAATTTTTAAATTATGTAGGATTTTTGAAATCCGCATGAATATACTGTTTCTACAGTGAAATTACTGTTTGTACAGTATTTTTACTGTATATCCGTGAATGCACAGTAATTTTTACTGTTTACACAGTAATTTTAAACAGTGAATTTACTGTTTTGTGTAGGATCCACTCTGATGCTGATTTGACAAAAGGTCCATAAGTTTTGGTCTGATTTTCCTGGCCTCTCCTCAACCTCGTTTCGCTCTGAACCTCATTCCAATGAAATGCATCAACTCAACCTCAAAACCATGCTCTTCACAGCACTAAGGTCCACATTCTGCACCAAAACTTCCCCAACTCACAGCTCCTTCAAACCCGACAAGCATTTCTCTTCATGTCCCATAAAATTTCCACAACAGCAAGAAACACAGCCAAAGAGACAAACCCAAACAATTGTACACTGGTCGGGTCTTGAAAACTGGAGAAGTAGCCCTCTTAACCACAACCGTTTCTGGGGTCCCAATGGCCCCCAAACATCACCTTTACAACCATCATTCTCAGTTTCTGAAGAAACAATGGAGAATTGTATGAATTTTAGTTCAACAGATTTGGATTCTTGTTCTTCTTTAGCTGAAATGGGGGCTGTGGTGCTATCTACTGCTGACCCTCTTGAAAAATCGAAACTTTCCCATTTGGCTTATTCCAGATGGTGTCAGGAGGGTCTTCCTATTGGGGTCTTTCAGCCACCCTCTAAGCCTACTGCTCGTCCAGAGAAGCCAAAACTGGTTTGTTTTCTGAATTCTTCGCTTTTTGGTTTGGAAACTTGTTAAAGATTTGATTTTTTTGTTGGTCTTTTGAAGCTTTTTAGGGAATTAAGGGATTTTTTTTCGTAGAGAAATGGTTATTATTGATTGAATTTCTGTGATATGCATTGGAGTTTGTGGTTTGTGTCTTCAGTGTATGTAATTTTGCTTGAAAGGGATTTTACGTGTTATTAGGCCTTTTTGGTTTAGAACTTATTAAAAATTTGATCTTTTTTGTTGGTTTTTTGGAACTAATTTTAGGAGAATAAATGGTATTCTTGATTGAATTTGTGTGATAGGCATTGGAGTTTAATATTCTTCAGTGAATATAATATTGCTTATAAGGGATTTTATGTGTTGCTGTGTGAATTTATTAAGGCTGTTCCTAGTGTGATATGCTGGCAATATTTGCTGCTATTAAGGCTGATAATAATATGTGGAGACTATTTTCCATTTTAGAGATGTGTATCTCCAAAGGATATTCCATCTCCAAAACATTCAGGTTTGCCTCTTAATGCCTATATGCTGCATAATCTTGCTCACGTGGAGTTAAATGCTATTGATTTGGCTTGGGATACTGTTGTCCGCTTTTCTCCTCATTGTGAGTATCTTGGAAAGGGATTTTTTGCTGATTTTGCTCATGTGGCTGATGATGAGAGTAGACATTTTTCGTGGTGTTTACAGAGATTAGCAGAGCTTGGATTCAGGTTGGCCACAGCTGTTTGGCTTTTTCGTGATGATTGAGTGTTTTTTGGTTTGGTGTATCTAATTTTTTTTAGTTTTTTGCTTCCACGGACCAGCTATGGGGACATGCCGGCTCATAATATACTTTGGAGGGAGTGTGATAAAACATCAGATAATGTTGCTGCACGTCTGGCTGTAATTCCTCTAGTCCAGGTGCTTTGCTTTTTTTTTCTTCCGTCTCTTTAACAGCAATTCCAAACTCAGCTACTTTCGCAGTTATGATTTTGCAAGAGAGGATTGTTTTCCATGTGCCTATCCGGCATTACATCAATACAGTTCTGTTATTTCTGAGTGGTAAGTGAACTCTTATGGAAATTATCAAAAGCAATACATGTTTGATGCATGCTCTAGTGTACACAAAAAAGAAATGGTCCTACACGTATTGGATTTCTGCTAGAGGATATGGGGGGTAAAACACGCTGCATCCTATTCACCTAATTCCGCTGAAACTAAAAGAATGACACCTTAAGACCTGCAACAGTTACTCTCCAATTCCAAAGCACCCCCAGCTCAGGTGTTGGGTGGAGAGATAAATTGGGAGGAGTAGTGATACCCTACTCTCTTTTTGGTGGGTTTTCTATTGATTATCTTAAAATAGGAGGAAGCATGCTGATTGTTTTATTTAAGTAGCTCCCACAGGACATTGTTTCACTGGCACAGGGTTCCATATTCAGTGAAATGTTTTCCAGTTGTGTATTGAGTTAGGATTGGAGAGTTCATGTTTCCTCTTTTAAGTACTGTTTTAGGAGGCTAGAGGACTTGATGCAGGACCCCGGCTTGTGCAAAAGTTGATTGGATTTGGTGATATTAGGACTTCCAATATTGTGGCTAAGATTGCAGATGAAGAACTTGCACATGTCGCAGTTGGTCTCTATTGGTTTCTTTCTGTTTGTCAGGAAATGGGCCGTGCACCCTGCTCTACTTTTAGAGGTCTAAATCCACTAGTATAGTTGTGCTTACTATAAGCAGAGCACTTATGAGTCATTTTCTGAATTTGGATTTTACTTCTTTGGCAGACTTGTTAAAAGAGTACAATGTGGAGTTAAAAGGACCCTTCAATTATTCAGCTCGAGATGAAGCTGGAATTCCACGAGATTGGTAAGCAGAGGAAAATTTCAATTGTTGAATTATTGTCTTAAGAGTAAGTGATACAAATAGTTTTGCTCGTTTTAAAGGTATGATCCTTCATTTCCAAGTCAAGACGATGGAAAAAACAGGCTTTCTGAGGTACTTTACTTGAGAACTTGGATCTTTATCAGTTAAATGTATTTCAATCCTCGAGAGTTGAGAGTATATCTTAAGATCTTTCGAAGTTTGATAATTTTTTACAAAAATAAATTTGGCAGGTCTACAATCGGTTAGCATGCATAGTTTCTATGGAACAAGATAACTCCAAGATGGATAGTTCTCCTGGATGAAAAATATTGTGACGAAACTAGAGACTCTAAGCTCATGAATAACTTTAAGCAGATCAAGCATTGATTAGAAATCTGCTCTTGGTGAGAACTGCCTCTTATCGTCTCTTCAGGTGAGTCGATATTTTGGATGGTAGCCAAGTCCTGGCCGGACGGTTCCCTATTAGCTCCAATTCAACTGTTATCAAAGAGATCGTCGCAGATTTTTCCTTTTTCATTATCAGGGGAAGAAGAGATTTTGGAGAATCAACTTGCATTTGCCATGCAATCTTTGAATACTTATACGATATAATATCAAATATTTTATAAATTTATACTATATAACACACTCAAGATATTTTTGTTACGAGATCGTAGAATTATATAGGTATTTATATGTGAATTTTCTCGTACACTGACCTGGAAAAAGAACAAGAATTATTCCACGAAATTCCAGATAACTTAGTGAGAAAGGAAGGAATATTTATATATTTTTTGAAGGTATTTTCAATTACTACAATAGTAATGTGGAGAATGAAAAAGAGACATCTCGGGGCATCTCTTATTATTTCGTATGACGTTATCTGGTTCTTAGTGTGTCTTCCTGTAGAAAATATTACCATGATATCACACGTTGTCCAGTTCTTGATTAACGTGTCACCTTCTAGTCTTCCCAATTACGTACTCAAAATGCATTAAAGCTACCAATAATTAGTTAATTACTACTCTTATTAGTTAAGGGGGGACCAGGGGAATACTTTACTAAATATTTTGCGGTGCAAAAATATACAAACTTCAGAAGAGAAAAGAAAAAGAGTTTTCTGGAAAAGAGATCAAGAAAAGAGAGCGAACTCTGATAAGAGATTAAAACATCCGTCTTCAAGATCCGAGAAACGACAATCCAGCGATCATCAAGAAAAAGATGTGTATAAGACGGAGATTGCAGGCCTTTGGGCTTCCTAGTAGGCCTTCCTTTTGCCTTTCTCTCCCTCCTCATCTCTCTTGTGAGCATCATCGTTTGGATAGTCGGGTATGGATCCATAATTAGTATATTTAATTTTTATTATGAATATGTTATAGAAAAATTATACAATTACGTCGAGAGAATTATTTCGATGCTTAAAAACTGATTCAATACAAAACATGTGATTTAAAAACTTTATTATAAAGTCATTAAAATTAATCGGACTATAAAATTTCTTATATTATGTGTTTTTTTTTGAGTGATTATTTAAATTGTTTATTTATTTATTTATTTATTTTTGTAGAATATTATTGAGTATCATATGCCCGTGTTGCATTTGCGTTACTGTCCTAGTGGAGATGGCTCTGGAATTGATCAAAGCCCCCATTCATGTTATGGAGTCATGGTTCACCTCTCAAATACCATGCTGAGTTTCATAAAGTTCTTTGAAAAATATTTTGATAGAATTGATTTATGGCTTTACTTCTAAATCTTACAATTATTAGAGAAGTCACGCATATAATATAATGATGCGCAACATTATTCATGTGGAGTTTGTTTATGTCGTCATATTATTTATGTGACTTCTTTAATAATTACAAAATTTATAAGTAGAGTTATAGACTATGCCTATATATAACTACTTCCCAAGTCCTTTTTATCCATTTCTTAGTTTATGCGTTTGGAGAATGTAAAGTGAAAGTATAGAGGATTTCAAAATTTCCTTTCTTGGATGTCTAATTTTCTTTCTTTCTTTAATTATTTTTGTTATTGATCGTCACGTTCATTTTGAATGCTGATTTGATCATCTCTACAGACATTTTCTCTCAAGTATTCTTTTTGTTCGTAATTTCATTTTCATAAATTTTGTTGGTTTTTTCATAACTGACCAATCTGATTTTTTCCTTGAGCATTTTACTAATTAATGAGCGCAACCTGGCAAGCCTAAATAATAATTACTAAAAAGAACAGGACAGCGTCTAAAGTTAACATGAAAAAAGATGGCAACTGGTTGAGAAAAAAACACTGAAAGCAGCCCTGTCATAAAAATTGATTCCATTCCACTCTCTTTTCCTCTTAATTACTTGATTAACATTTTTGGGGCGGAGAACGGACCATACACTCTTAATTGATTGCTATTACACCTATGATGACACTAAAAAAAAATACGTGTTTCACATGTGTAATACTCTTGATTTGTTGAAAATTTTTATTTTTTTAAAAAAATTAGATAAATAATCAGTGAATGCTAATATAAAGTACAAAGTATAAATATTTTATCTATTGATTTTTTTATTTATGAAAAAGCTATATATTTTAAATATATATATTTAATATCTTTACTGTTTTCTTCATAATTATTTTCACCTTTCTTTTTTTTTTTTAATTTTTTTTACTATTGCCAAATTCCTATAATATTATATATCAATTCTATTTCTTCTCAAATAATGGAACAAACTTTCTCTTTTATGAGATAAATATGTGATATTATTTGCATTATTTCTATTTCTCTTCTAGACGATTAGATCATGATTTTTTATAACAACTACAATTCTTGATAAAGTTAAAGATAAATATGTTTTTCATAGTATTAAATATTTTAAATATATTTGCATTTGTATTTGTCAAAACTAAAAGACAAAATCACTTCAAGCACCGAAGATCATTTTATAGATGAAATTTGGATATTGTTTTATTACCAAAAAATATTTATATGAAATCAAATGACATATGGATAATAATTATAAAAATTAATTATAATTTAAAAAATAAGAAAAAATAAATATAATTAAAATGTAAAGAACAAATACATCAAAAAAATTGTTATAAAAAATTAAAATCTAATTAAACCAGTATATTCTCACATATAGTGATAGGTATCACATAATATATTAAAGTCATTATACAAAATTAAAATAATAAATTCTTTTATATTGTTCTGAAATGCACATAATGTTAATGAAAATAATT
Organism: Cinchona pubescens; assembly: GCA_025175665.1. Lineage (NCBI taxonomy): Eukaryota > Viridiplantae > Streptophyta > Magnoliopsida > Gentianales > Rubiaceae > Cinchona > Cinchona pubescens. The sequence goes on from JANKKI010000126.1 coordinate 1,916,044, forward strand.
TTTATCTTGCTACAAAATACGTGCAATGCTAATGTAAAGAGCTTATAGTTATAAGGATGTCTAAAATTACAAGTTATTTTAAGTAAAATTTTATAGAAGTTTCAATCACAATTAGTTATCATTAACATATTGTATAAAAGTGAGCACATATAGAGAATATATTGGTACTTTTTATATTTCTTAAACTTATGATAACATTCGTTTGAGTACCTATCACCTGTCTCTTATACACATCTAGATGTGTATAAGAGACAGGATCTAATCGCACATACATGTGGTTATTTTCGATCCAAAATAATTTCTATTTCTCTTTTAGGTTTTAACAAATAAAATATATTCTTTTTAACCAATTTTGTTAAATAATTTGGTTGAAAATTCACCAAATTTGAATTCCGATTTTGAACTTAACCAAATTCAACTTGAGCCAATCTTTTAACATTGAGCAAAAATATTTTTCAATTTTTCTATTTTATTTTATTTTTCCACGTTTGGTATGTTGTATAAATTTTTATTGAAAATGATTTAAGTAAAAACTATATCATGCAATCTCTATAATATCATCTTTATCTAATTTAATAATATAATTAAGCATGAATTAATGATAAAATCAATTATAACAATTATTAGTAGATATATTTTTAGTCAATAACTAAATTTATATTTTTAGTGATGTATTATCAAATAAAATATTTTAATAAAACTTTATTTTATTGAATTTGTGAACCAAATTCAAAAACTTTTTACCATTTTCAAATTCATTAACCATATTTATGTGTATTAAAATTCAAATTAACCAAATTAAATTTGTCGGTACAAATTCGAGCATACCCCATTATAAAAGATAAAATCACTATCACGTTAATCAAGAACTGGACAACGTGTGATCTGTCTCTTATACACATCTAAATAATATATGGTTTCTTATTTTACAAAAATATTAATTATAAATTTCAAAAAATAAGAAAAAATGAACCTAAGTAAAATGTAAAAAACAAAAACATTAAACTAAACAGATTAAACTAATATATTGTTAATAATATGGATATGTATCACGTAATATATCAAGATCATTATCAAAAGATAAAAATAAAATGTTGTTCTTTTATCTTGTTTTAAAATATAGAAAACATTAATGAAAAATATCATTTATCTTACTCTTAGATACATGCAACTCTAGTTAAAAAAATTTGTAGTTTTAAAAATATCCAATTTTATATAATTTCTACTGCAATTAATTTTTAACATATTTTGTAAATTATAGATCAAAATGGAAAATATATTAGTATTTTCAATGTTTCTTACCCTTATGATAACATTCACTTTAGGGTTTCATTGATATTCTAAACTCTTCCCTTCATCCTAAATGGTATGAAACATGGTTAACACCGAAATTGTATTTTGATATAATATTTTGTTATGAAATTATAATTTATATTTATGAAATATATAAACAAAAAAGCTAATAAAACTGTACGAATTTTATTTTTTATTTTTTGCTTGCTTTTTTTGATTAATTCCTTATATTGTTTACCTAGATATTTAATCTAGATTTTTATTGATTTGTTAAATAGTGTGAAAATTGCATTGTAGTTTCCAAAATTGACGTTTAATGCAATAGATATTTGCAATTATTTTAGAATATTTAGGAGGTGTTTGGTTGGCATTTGGAAATTAGAATTAGAATGGGAATCATAAGCCCCACTATCGGCATAAGTTTATATCATTTCCCTTTACTTGTTTGGTTTGAATAAGGAATGAGTTTCATTATATTCATAAGTTAACAAATTTGAAACTCATGTCAAAAGTAAGGAATGAAAGTGGGCATTTTCTAATACTTTCCTTCCCATTGTAAATTAACTAAACAATATCTATGGGTATCATTAACTTTAATTCTCATTCATTTCTCTCGTACTCATAAACTAAGCACCTTGTTAATAATATGATTTATTTGAATAATTTATGTTGTCTTTTACATTACTTATCTACTTATTTTTTTCTTATAAGTCATTTCATCAATTTATGTGTAGTATTCTTATAGGTCTTTTAATGAATATTCTAGACTATTTTTGGCATGCATTGTATCATTAGTTGAAATTTTTTACCTCATCAACAGTTAATCAAACATATATTGTTTTATCAAATATTGTAATAACTGGTATTATAGCTTTCAAAATTGACATTTAAACTCAATATATACTAATAAATATTTAAAGTACTTAATACTATGTTTTATGTGTATAATATGTGTTGTTTCTATATTAATTACTTATTTAAGTAATTTTTTCTATATTAGCATCACAAATTATGTGTAGAATTCTTATATGTGTTACAATAATTATTTTGAAATATTTGTATGGGCATTGCATTGTATCTTGGGTTGAATTTATTTAACAAATCATCAATAGTTAGTATAAACTAATATTTTACAATGATATTACATCTATATTATCCCATCAATATTTTCTATCTCATCAATAGTTACATTTTACAAAATGATATTATTAAAGATAAGAATTTTGTAATCAAATATTATTATTAGAGATATATAAAATTAAAGTGAAAGAAGCTATTAACATGAATAAATTGGAAAGTTGATCAGACAATTTAACTTATCTATTATGATAAACAACTAATTAATTATTATATATTAATCCTAAACCACAACAACTTCATGTTGTAATCAAAATATATACATGATTAATCGCATTATAATGTAGTCAAAAGTTTTATACTTTTACTCAAAATAATTATAGATGCTATTGGCATATGAAAATATATAAATTGAGTCTAATAAACTGCAATACAAGAGCGTACTTGAATAAACAGTCAGAAAAAGATGTATTTGTAAATTTTTAATATATAAATAGCTATAAACGACTATTTTATTAGGAATAAAAAATAAACAATTTGAATATATATAACAGTTATAAAGTAATATTTTTTCTATTCTTTGCTCGAGTATAAATAATTTTTCTACTCTTAAAAATTTATACCTTCTTATTATGTATTTATGCCAAAATTTTGTAATAACTTACGGAAGAAACAATTTTAACTTACATAATAGTTATAAAACTACTTTAATTTTATTTTTGCTCAAATATAAATTATTTTTAAACAAATAAAATTTTTACCATCTTTTTATCCATTTATGTTCAAAATTTCATATAAATCTAAAAAATTATATTATAGCATTTGAAATATATATAATAAATAATAGTAGTATTATAAAAGATATATAATCATATTATATTAAATGGAGAGTATTTATATAGGCTAATTATACTTCATAAAGAGAATGTTAGACATAACTATTTAATTAAGGGTGTATTATGTGGGACGAAAAGAAAAAAAAAAGATTATATATCTCAAATAGGATTGTAGGCCTAAATAACTATTTAAATTGTTTATTTATTTATTTATTTATTTTTGTAGAATATTATTGAGTATCATATGCCCGTGTTGCATTTGCGTTACTGTGCTAGTGGAGATGGCTCTGGAATTGATCAAAGCCCCCATTCATGTTATGGAGTGGTTCACCTCTCAAATACCATGCTAAGTTTCATAAAGTTATTTGAAAAATATTTTGATAGAATTGATTTATTGCTTCACTTGTAAACTTTATAGTTATTAGAGATGTCACGCACATAATATAATGATGCACGACATCATTCATGTGAAGTTTGGTGATGTTATTTGTCATCATATTATTTATGTGACTTTTTTAATAATTACAAAATTTATAGGTGGAATTATAGACTATGCCTGTATAACTATTTTCCAAGTCCTTTGTATCCATTTCTTAGTTAGTTTCTGCATTTGGAGAACGCAAAGTGGAAGTGTAGACTATTTCAAATTTTCCTTTCTTGGATGTCTAATTTTCTTTCTTTCTTTAATTTTGTTATTGATCATTACGTTTATTTTGAATGCTGATTTGATCATCTCTACATACATTTTCTCTCAAGTATTCTTTTTTGTAGTAATTTCATTTTCATCAATCTTGTTGGTTTTTTTAACAGAACAATCTGTTTGAGCATTTTGCTAATTGATGAGAGCAATCTGAAAAGCCTAAATAATAATTACTAATAAGAACAGGGTAGCTCTAAAGTTAACATGTGAAGAGATGGCAACTGGCTGAGAAAAAACACCGAAAGCTGCCTTTCATAAATCTAGTAGAAATTGATTCCATTCCACTTTGTGTATTTCTCTCTTTTTCACTTAATTACTTTATTAACCCTTTTGGGGGATGGAGGACGGACCATGCACTCTTAATTGATTGCTTTACACCTACTAACTGCTGTATATGTCATACTTATGATGACACTAGATGATTTGTTAAACATAATTTTCAGTTTTTTTTTTTTTAAATAAAAAATAAATGAAGAATCTGTAAATGATAATATGGAATACAGGTATAAATATTTTATCCGTTGAGTTTTTTATGCAAAATTTATATATTTAAAATATATTTAATATCTTTGCTATTTTCTTCGTAAAACTTTTTCACTATTATTTTTTTATTTTTTACAATATTATAAATCAATTCCATTTCTTCTCAAATATTTTTTTTTAAAAAAAATTCTCTTTTATGAGAATAACATATGATATTTGCATCTTATTTTTATATCTCTTCTAGGCACTTAGATTATGATTTCTTATAGTGACAGCATCAATTACATGATCAATTTTTTTTAAAAAAAAAGATATTTTCTATAGTATTAAACTTTTTAAATATATTTGTGTATAATTTGTCATTCATAAAAGATAAAATCACTATCAAGTATCATTTTATATAAGATATTCTTTTATTAGCAAAAAATATTTACAGAAATTCAGATGATATATGGGTAATAATTACATATTTCATTAAATTAATTAATTATAATTTCAAAAAACAAGAAATAAATGAATCTAACTAAAATGTAAAGAACGAATGCACAAAAAAATCATTATAGATAATTAAAATCTAATTAAACTAATATATTTACCGTATTATTGATAGGTATCATATAATATATTAAAACTATTATAAAAAATTAAAATAATAATTGTTCTTTTATGTTGCTCTAAAATGCACTGAATGTCAATGAAAACAATCATTTATCTTACTATAAAATATTTGCAGTAATAATGAAAAAACATGTAGTTCTAAAAATGTCTAAAATTACACGTTATTTTAAATGGGATTTATATAAATTTCTATCACAATTAATTTTCGTTAATATATTGTGTAAATGTGTATACATATAAAGAATATATTGGTATTTTTTTTATATATCTTAATTTTTTTTAAAAAAAAAAGAGAATTTATAGTGGATCTCCACCTACCCCGTTAATGACTCGAACCCATGGCCTAAATCATACGTGAAGCATAGTCTTACCATAAAATATACATTTCGTTATGATAACTTTTGCTTCAATAATCAATTAAAACTTTGAAGTTGGAACTCTTTACTCATATTAGTGACACAAAATATGGTTAATTCTAATCCAAAATAGTTTCTAATTCTGTTTTAGATCCCAGGTTATAATTTGTTATAATGATGTCATCAGTTGATCATTTAAAAATAAAAATCGTTTCCATAATATTGAACTTTTTTATATGTATCTATATATTCTTTATCATTACTAAATAAGGGTATGTATCGGATAACCGATATGTTAATAAAATCGGACAAAATTTGAAAAAGGGTTCTAAAACTTTTAACTAATTTTGATTTCAAATTCAATTTGGTAGAAAATTTAGTTAACCAAATTCGAATTCGGTAATCGATTTTGAATTTGATTAACCAAATTCAACTTGAGCCAATTGGACTTTTAACATTGAGCCAAAATCCTGTACAAAAACCTATTTTTCAGGCAAAATTTTTCTAATTTTATTTTTTTATTTTTTCCACGTAATTGGTATGTTGTATAAATTTTTATTGACAAATGATTCAGAAAAATAAGTAAAAAAACTATATCATATTATTTAATGCAAATGTAATTAAATATAATACTATAATATCATGTAAATTGTAAGTATTAATAAGATTTGTATCACAAGAATATTTAATGTGATTTATGGATACTAATTTAATAATATAATTAAGCATGAATTAATGTATAAGCAGATAATAATTGTACGAATTAAGTTAAAAATAAATCTAATTATAACAATTATTAGTAGATATATTTTTATTCGAATAACTAAATTTATATTTTTAGTGATGTATTATCTATATATCAAAATATTTTAATAAAACTTTATTTTTAATTACTGAATTTGGTAATCAGTTAACCGAATTCAAAAAACTTCTTTACCATTTTCAAATTCATTAACCATATTTATGAATTCAGTTAACCAATTTTTTACCAAATTCAAATTAACCAAATTAAATTTGAAATCGGGTTACAAATTCGATTAACCAAATACTTGCATACCCCATTAGTAAAAGATAAAATCACTATCAAGTATCAAATATTATTTTATAGATGAAGCGTATTAAAATTCTTTTATTAGAGAAAAATATTTATATGAGATCAAATAATATATGGTAATAATTACAAAATGATTAATTAAAATTAAAAAAAAGAAAAAATGAATCTAAGTAAAATTTAAAGAACAAAAATATCAAAGTAAACAGATTAAATAAATAGTCTCTATACTATGGATAAGTATCGCATAGCATATTAAGATCATTATCAAAAGATGTAAATAAAAAGTTATTCTTTTATCTTGCTTTAAATTGTAAAGAACATTAATGAAAAAATCCTTTATCTTATTCCAAAATGCATGCAACTATAATAATATATAATATATATAATTTGATATATATAGTGTATAGATATCTAAAATAACAAATAATTTTTATATAATTTCTATCACAATTAATTTTTTAACATAGTATTTTTGCGCGATTATGTATCAAAATAGAAAATATATTGGCATTTTTTCATATTTCATAACCTTATATAACACTCACTTCAGAATTTTATTGATGTTCTAAGCTCTTCCTTTCATTCTAAATATTATAGAACGTGGTTAATTCCGAAATTGTATTTTGATATGGTATTTAATATAACAGTAAAATTTGTATTTATTAATTATAAAAATGAAATTAAAGCTAATAAAAGTGATTCAATTTTATTTTTTGCTTATTTTTTTTATTAATTCCTTATATTGTTTACCAAGGTATTTAATCTACATATTTATTGTTTTGTTAAATAGTATAAAAATTACATTATAGTTTCTAAAGTTGACATGTAATACAATCTATATATGCAATTATTTTAGAATATTTTATAGTATAATTTCATTTGCAAAGTTGTCTTTTACCTTGCTTACTTACTTATTTTTTCTATATGTCATTCTGAAAATATGCGTAATATTCTTATAGGTCTTACAACAATTATCTCTAGACTATTTTAGCCATGTATCATACTGTTGGTTGGAATTTTCTACATCATCAATAGTTACTATAAACCAATATTTTTTGTTAAATACTATAACAACTAGCGTTGTGGTTTCCAATTTTGATATTCAAACTCAATATATACCAGCAACTATTTAGAGTGTTTAATAGTATGATTTATTTGCATAATCTGTGTTGTTTCTTTATTAATTACTTACCTAAATATTTTTTCTATATTAGCATTACAAATTATTCGTAGAACTCTTGTATATGTTACGATGATCATTTTGAAATATTTTGGGTATTGCATCGTATCATAGGTTGAATTTATTTTCTACCTCATAAATAGTTATTGTAAACCACAATATTTTACAAACTAATATTATTAAAGATAAATATTTTGTAATCAAATATTATTATTAAAGAGATACAAAATTAATAACAACTTTTATCTCAATTAAAAATTGTGAGTTTTCTATTTTTCTCGGAACTTTACTTTCGTTGCTTAATGATTAATTTTTTTTTTCTTCGTGTAGGGAAGGGGAAAAATAAATCTAAATTAATAGTAATAAACATTTAAATGAGATAAAAATAGTATTATATACTCCTCTATTTTTTTCACTTTTATAGATATTAAATTTTTTATTTATATGATTTTTATTAATTTTGTGATTTTTAAGTTGAAGGAAAATTTTGATATTAAAAGATGTGTTATTGAATTCAAATCCAATCAAGTCAAATACAAAGCATAAAGTTTGTCAGAAACATTTTCTCTCCTTTTATTTACTTTCTATTAAATGCTACTAAGGTTGGACTTTTTTTTGGGAAAGATAAGCTTAATTCCATAAGTGAAAGAAAGCTATTAACACTAATAAATTTAAAATTCTAATAATTTAATTTATTTGCTACGATGAATAACTAATTATTTATTATTCATTATTCATTGATCGTAAACCACAATAAATTCATGTCATAACTAAACCAAATACATGATTAATCATATTATAATAAAGCCGTTAAAAATTTTATACTTTTACTCAAGATAATTATAGATATTATTGGCATATAAAAATGTATAAAAAACAAAAATGAATTTAATTAACTGACATAAAAAGTGCACTTGAATAAATAATTAGAGAAAGAAAATAATTATTTGTGAATTTATAACATCTCTTTTATAGTTGTAAAAGACTATTTTTTATTAGGAATAAAAAAATAAAAATTATTTGAATAATATATAACAGTTATAAAATAATATTTTATTATTCTTTGCTCAAGTATAAATAATTTTTCTACTCTTAAAAATCTATACCTTCTCATTACGTATTTATGCCAAATCTTTGTAATAATTTAAGGAAGAAACAATTTGAACATACATGATAGCTATAAAAACTACTTTTATTTTATTTTTTCTCAAATACAAATTATTTTTATACAATACAATTTTACCATCTTATTATACATTGTGCCCAATTTTTCATATAAATCTAAAGAATTATGTTATAATAGTTTTCAATATAATAATAATAATAATAATAATAATAATAATAATAATAATAATAGTATTATAAAAAATAGATAAGTTTATTATATTAAATGGAAAGTATTTTACATAGGCCAATTATGCTCCATGAAGAGCATGTTATAATTATTTAGTTAAAGGTATATTAAACAAAAAAGAGAAAAATAATAAATTATCTTGAGTAGGATTATATGACTAAAAAATAGATGGTGCTATCCTTAAAAATAGGTAGTTAGATCATATGGAGAGTAATTTAATTATGTTTCTTCTCGGAATTATATCTAAACTATATTAAAAGAGCCAATATGATTTAGTAATTTAGATTTTTTTTTCGAAATTACCCTTTCTATAAAATTTAATTACTTTGTTATGATCCCTAACTTGAATGTGTTTTTTATAATTATTTAGGTTATTTATGTAAATACTCTTTAAAGAGTAAAAGAGGAAATAAAACCTACTTTTAAACCTTCATATTAGGAAATAAATTTGATTAGAGTAAATTTCCTTTATATAATAGAATATTAGGAATGAATTTTAGAAATTAAAGAAGAATAGGAAATAATTTTATTGGGATGGATTTTAGAAATCATGTAATAATAAAAAAATAAAATTTACTTCAAAAATAAATTTACATATTTGATTTTTACTTTTGGACCTTTAACGAAAAAAATTATAAAAAGTAATAGGAAATAAAATTAATTATTTTAGACTTATATATAAATTAGAATTAAGATTTATTCATAGAGTAAATTTTGGGATAGATTTAGAAATAAAAGATGAATATTAAATAAAGTTATTTAATAAAATTAATTGAATATATATACTATAATAAATGAAGGATTTTGATTTAGTTTTAGATTTTCTTCCCAAGTTACTCTCGCTATAAAATTTAATGACTTTGTTAATATTCCCAACTTGAATTTTTAAGATTTATGTAAATACTCCTCAAGTGATAAAAGAATAAATAAAACTTACTTTTAATATTTCATACTAGAAAATAAATTTGATTGAAAATATGAAATAAATTTCCTTATGTAATAGAATATTAGGAATAAGTATTAGAGATTAAAGAAAAGTAGGAAATTTTTTTTAGGATGGGTTTTATAATTAAGCAATGATAAAAATATAAAGTGTACTTAGAAAATAAATTTACATGTTTCACCTGTACTTTTGGACCCTTAAAGATATTTGGGATATTTGTTATTAAAAATAATCTTAGTACGTGGCGTTGTTATTAAAAATAATCTTAGTACGTGGCGTTGTTATTAAAAATAATCTTAGTACGTGGCGTTGTTATTAAAAATAATCTTAATACCATATATTTGTGATGTTTGTTATTAAAAATAATCTTAGTACGTGGCGTTGTTATTAAAAATAATCTTAGTACGTGGCGTTGTTAAAAACACCTCGGGCCAACTAGATTAGATCTAGAATACTGGCGCTTGAGGGTATTCACTAGATTACTTTTTAGTCTGGATTATTTAAATCTATTCTTAATTCTAATCTATCTGTATTATTTCTCTTTCTTAATTCTATTCTTTGTATTTTATGATCTATAAATTGTAAAACTAAATTACTAAGTTGGATCTTGTTTTCTTCTTCTTTTCTACTATAATAAACTTCGTACTGTTCTAAGTCTATTCTATTTGATAAATTTCTTATATTTAATCTACTATTTGATCTTATATTAATAAAAACTTGTTTTAAATTATTTAAATCTTCTAAATCTTTAAAAGGTAGTAATAAAAATATTTCTTCTAAAATATTGTAATTATTGTTCATAAAAATAAAAGCGTTAAACCTTTAATTTAAAAAAACTTCCTACTCGGTACTAACCCACAAACAATTATTCATTCTATATAAGAATTTCATATAAATTTAATAATCTTTTTCAGTTCATTAACATATTATAAGTTTATCAAACATTAACTATGGTTTTAATTATAGAAGGACGGGTCTTCAGATTACTAGATAATAATTAAATACGTATTTTTACATTAAAGACTGTTACGACTTATAAAGTCTCTAAAACGCTGTTATTCCTTTTACTGTATTTTCCCCTATGTTTCTTAGACATAGGCTTTACATGCCATAAACGGACTAACTATTTTACACATCTCATACAAAAATAACAAGCATCTGGGTTTTATAACAGCTTTAATAAGTATTTAATTACTAAAGCATAATACTTATAATAATAACCATAGAGTAGAAAAATTTACATATATTATTGAACTGAAAAGATTACATAGTTTATGAGAAACTTACATATATGAACAAGAGTTTGGGGTGTTCCTTTCGAAACCCGAAGAGGTCTGAATCGCTTTGGGCAAAGGCTTCTTGGATTTTTACAAAGGAAAATTAAAATATTTTACAAAGGATATTTATTCAAAGAGAGGAAAGAGAGACATTTTCTTGTGTTTGCTCTCAGCTTATGTTTTTTCGATATTCCCTGAATAAACTAAACTACTCTATTTATAGGAGAGTCTGGACTTCAAAATCCGGACTTCAAAACTTCTGAAGGAATCTTTTATCTTCACTAGTGATTTTTATTGACTTCTGAGTACTCTTGTCTGCCATTTTTTCTTTGCTGATTTTGTCTTCCATTGACTTCTTTGTGTGCCTTTTGCTGATTTTGTCTTCTATTGACTTCTTTGTCGGCCATTTTTCTTTCTTGATTTTGTCTTCTATTGACTTTTGAACACTTTTGTCTGTCATTCTTGTTTTTGCTGATTTCTTCTTATCTTTCACGTGATTGTTTTTAAAAGTAACCATCTTGTCTATCTTGATAAACCGGAAAGAAGGTGGGACACTAGATCCACTTAAATACCTCCTCCTTAGACATTTATCAGATTCAAGGATTTAGTTACTTTTTTATCTTGAATTATCAGCCTCTTTCTTGACTTTTATTATCTGATTACTCCACTTTCTTCTTGAATGCTATGATGTCTTATCTTCTTTATTTCTGACAGAGCCTTATCTTCAAAAAATCTTCAATATTCTGAAAATCTTTATCCTTTCTACTTAGGTATCTAAATTATGTCTGGCTATAGAATCAAATGACATTCCACTATCTGAATTTACTGAAATTATATTATTTTGTCCTTCACTACTACTTTCTCTATTTTCGTCTTTAATATTTTTCTCAAAATATTCTTTCAAAATTTTTTCTATAGTCTCTTCTATTTTTATTTCTTTTTGAGATCTTTTCTTTTTCTTTTTCTTGTCTAATTTTACTCCTTTCTTTTGCTGCTGAGGTACTGGAGAATCTAGATCTATTAAAGACTGCTCTTCTTGCTTTATTTTTCCTTTTCTAATTGTATCTAATAACCTAATATATTCATTAAAATCTAGAATTTCTGATTCAATTGGAATTTTTGGCAAATTCAGCCTTCAACGGACTTGATTCGTCTTTACCAGCTACCGTTTGAGCTGGACTAGCTGAAGTTTCACCTACTTCAGAAGGGAAGAAAGGAGTAAAATTAGACAAGAAAAAGAAAAATTTTTACTTGCTTATACACATCTACTTGTTATAAGATTCTTATAAGAATCTCTCATCAATATTTAATTTTTGTATTTCTTTTTCTAAATCAGAAATTTTTTCTATCAAAACACTCTTTTCTCCCTCAATTATATCACAATGCTCATTAGTCTTTTTTATGGTCTGGGATAAAATCTGACAATGATCACAAAAAAGGATTTTGTCCGAATCATGGACAACTTTGTACTGGGTCTGAATATCAGAAACTGTTCTAAGGCTTGGGCTTACAAAATAATTTGGCCCAATATTTTTCTTGCAAAATCATAAGCTTCACTAAATTATTAAATCCTTTAAAAACTGGACATTTAACTTGGTTAATGGACTCTAAAACTTCAGCCCAATTGTGAAAAACACCTACAGTAAAGCCTTTTAAAACAACATAAAATTTAAAATGTTTTTTGACATTATTAAAATATTAGAAAGTCGTTTATGCAGCTAAAACAGATTTGTGATCTTTCTGAGGTTTAGAAGATTTAATCCAAAGATTATCTAATTAGATCTGTTCTTTATCTAGAAATTTCCATCTTTGAGGAAGGGATACTTGATCCCAAGAAATTGATTTGGGAATAGATATTAAAGGAAAAGATTAGTTTGAAAATTAATATTATAACTACTTATAGAATCTAAAAAGTTTAACCATCTTCTTCTATTACAACTTTTATCTTTTAATTTATTATAAAATCTTACTATTGCTTCACAATCCGTTCTTCTGTAAATTCTTTATTAAGATTTTATATGAACTGTCTCTTATACACATCTAGATGTGAACATTTCGCATCTATCCTCTATACTCTTATACACATCTAGATGTGTATAAGAGACAGACCTTAGATTAAACTTCTAGTATAATTATACTAATCCTAAAGATTTTTGAAGAGACAGACTCTCCTATAAATATTCAGTTTAGCTTATTCAGGGATCATCGAAAAAACATAAGCTGAGAGCAAACACAAGAAAATGTCTCTCTTTCCTCTCTTTGAATAAATATCCTTTGTATAATGCCATCTTTTTCTTACTAATTATTATTCCATTTTTTATAAATTCTAAAAATACAATCTTTAAATGTCCTAAGTGTTCTTGTATAGTTAAACTAAAAACTAAAATATCATCTATATATACTATAACAAAATTTTTATATTTTAAAAATATATCATCCATTTTTCTTTGAAAAATAGATGGAGCATTCTTTATGGAATAAATATGCATAACCAGCCATTCCTAATAACCTTGAATTAGTAAAAGCTGTCCATTTTATACTATCTGGATGCATTCTAATTTGCCAAAAACCAGATTTACAATCAAATTTACTATAAATTCTTTTTCCCTGAATTCTATTTATTAATTCATTTTTATTAGGAATATTATATGCATCTGTTCTAGTATTAGAATTTAACCTTTTATAGTTTATAACCATTCTTGATTTTCCTCTAACTATTTCATTAATTTCTTACTATAAAAGTCGATCTATGTTCAATCGATTTTCTAATAACTCCTAATTTACAATAATTCTTTTATATGCATTTGAAAATCTTCTATATCTTGATTTGAAGCTTCTATATAATAAATATATAATAAAATTTTCATAAATAATTTATTATTTATGGTTTCTTAAATAATACTAGATGTTACAGAGACAAAGAAATAATTTTTTGAAAAAAATTTCTTCTTGTAAAGAAGAAATATCCTTCTTACAACAAGTAGTATTATCGATACAGTTTTCGCAACATTTATTATTTATGGTTTCTAACTTTTTTGATGTTTGTTTTACAAAATTAGGATCTACCCAACCATCCTTATCTCTTTTTAAACTTCTTAAAACTGTAGTTTTATTTTTAAATTGTACTGGAGTTTGAATTATTTGTTTATGAAAGTTGAATAATATCTTTGCTTAAAAATACTCCTCCCGTATGAAAAAATAAAAAAGTTTAATCCTAAAATAAAATCTGATTTTATGTTTAAATTTCTAATCCAGACCTGAGGTAAATTATAATTGTTACTATATGTAGTACAAATTTGTAAAAAACAAATCTTACTATTCTCTAGATAAGTATCATAGGTAAAAGTCGTACCATCCATCTGAGTTGCTTTTATAGGATTATTTGTTTTCTTATAATATGTTTATAAGAAACAGTACATCTAGATGTGTTAACACTTAGTAGCTCCTGATCTATTAATGCTAAACACTCTATTTATACTCATGTAGATTCTAATATAACAAACAATTATGTTAAAGTTTGATCTTCATTACATAAGTAATCTTTTTCATAATTTAGTAAATCTTGATTTTTATCATTAATTATTATATTTTGTTTTAATTTTTCTAAATTATTTATTCTATCTTCTAATAGAATTATTTTATCTTCTAAATTATAATTCCAATGGTTAAATTTTTTTTTCTATAATTTCTACAATATTCATTAATTCTAAATTTTTAAAATCTTTTTCAATTAGTTCTAATTGTTCATAATATCTATTATAAGATAAATCTGTTTTTACTAAATTATTAACAATAGTATCTTCTTCATTATCACTATCTGATTCTTGTTTTATTAAAATATCATTTTCTATACTAACAATAGAATAAATTGATTCTCAGTATCGAAATATATTCATCTACATTTATTAAGTCTTATTGTGTCATTTCTACTAATAAAGAATTTCTATCTCTATTATTCAGAATCAAATTCTTTTTGGACAAGTTCTTGCTAAATGATCTGTATTTCCGCAAGTAAAACATTCTAATCGTGCTCTATAATTTCTTTCTGGCCTAAATTTTCTAACATGTCTATTTTTATCTAAATATGGTTTTTTAGCTGGTGATCGTCTTAAAAAATAATTTTTCTTTATTATATTATTATTAGCTGCTAATTTATTTTTTCTTTTATACTGCTTTCTTTCTTCATATCTTTGTGGAGTATAAATAATTTTCTTACGAAATCATAATCTCCTTTTAGATAAAAAAGAAGAATAATTTGTACATTTTTCTTTTAATTTTTCCATAATAAACTGAATTCTATGTCCTATCGAATATTTTATAATTTTATTATTATATAATTCCCAATGTTTTTCTATTTCTCTTCCTAAAGCTCCTGGTAATTTTCTAAATAATTTTTCTCCTATTGCTTCATCATAAGCATTACCTGATATACAAGTTAGATAAAAATAGACATGTTAGAAAATTTAGGCCAGAAAGAAATCTATAAAAGGTTAAATGAAAATCTGCAGATACTAGAAGCTTCAAATCAAATATAGAACATTATTAAATAGTATATAGGAGACAGAATGCTATATTAAGTATCATTCCTTTACCTGCTTCTTGAAATTGTATATTTTGTTCTATTGGTAATCTTTTTCCTCTTGGTCTAATTTGTTCTGAATCAATTGGAATTTGTTGTAAAGGTATAGGTTGTCTAGGATAATTACCATAACTATAAGTTCTTATAATATCTTATATTATTATGAATTAATAAATGTCTCTTAAGCACATCTAGACTGTCTCTTATACTCCTAGAATTTAAATAAGATTTGAAATTTCTGCTTCCATATATTCTTTATTGTCTCTGATTGTTCTTCTAATAAATTAGAAATATTATTTTCTAATTCTTCTTCAATTTTATTTTTCTTTTTTATATAAAAGAAGAATCCATAATATTCTAATTTTTTATCTAATAATTAAAATACTAGATTTCTATATATTGCAATAAATTTTATTATAATCATAAATTAAAAAATAGATAATCTACCTAATTTGTTTTAGAAATATAAATTCTAATAAATCTGACAAATTTTATTTAAATTTATATCTAATTGTATAAGAGAAATTTTTATAAGAGAAGTTTTTATCAAAATAAAATTTTGAAACATATATACAAGAAATCAAGTTAAAAATTCTGTCTTTTACAGGCTACTTGTATAATTGTTATAATGAAGCATATGATTTTGCAAGAAAGAACATTCTTATATTCATCTAGATGAGTAATTGAAACTTCTACCTTTATTGATTTGTATACATTAAACTCTGATTCAGACTAAAAAATTTGTTTATCTTTTTTAAAATTTTCTAAATTGTATAAGAAACCTTGTTGTAAAGCATATTCTTCTTGACTTATTTTTACTGGTTTTAATAACTTTATCCCCTTATTTCCCATTAATTCTACTACATTTTCTATTTTTACCTTAAATCTAGTATTACTTTTTTCCGTAAGTTTTCCTAAAAATCCTATACAAATTAATAAATTATTACCTATCATTTCTTCATATCCTTTAGTCTGAATTCCTATCTTTATGTGTTTTCCAAATTCTTCTATTAAAGATTTAATTATTAAAAACATAATTAAAAATCAAAACAAGAAAACTATTTTAGGTACTACAAGTACACATTAGTTTATATAAGACCATAGATCATCATATATTACTAATAATACTTTAGTTCCTAAAAACTTTCTTGTTAATCCTTTAAAAATAAATATACTAAGTTGTTCTAACTGTATCAGATACTGCATCTCTTTGTATTCCTATTGTTCCTGAATTAGGATCATTTCCTGTAATTATCATTTGTATTCTATTTCCAAAATTAAACGGATTAGTTCCCATATCTACCATTTTTTGAAAATCTTAGTAAATTATTTTAAACTTATAACAATGATAAATTTTATTTTGGTTTTTAATTATGTTTTTAATAATTAAATCTTTTTGTCTTAGTTTTTCTCTTATCTCTTTTTCTTGTAGAGTAGAATTTCATGATAGATTTAAAAATTGAAGATGAATATTAAATAAAGTTATTAAAAAAACACTTAATAGAATAAAATTTATTATTAAATAGAATTATGCATATGATTATTATCAATATATATGTGTTTTAGATACATTAATAGATTAGACAACATTTATCTACAATTAAAGAAACTAATAATTAATTAAAAATTATTAAAAGAAAAATAAAAATTTGTTTGACAAATAAAGAAAAAAGAAGGAAAATAAGGTCATTTTAATTTCAACTAGAGCTAAATACCATTTTAACCATTCAAACTAATAACTCTCTCAATATGACTTTTTAAATTGAAAATGTCTTGATCTGACACTCCAAATTGAAAAATATTCCATTAATAGTATCCATATTCAAAGAGTCTCAATTTGGTCCTCAAAACTAAATGCAATGTCCCAATATGGCTTATAAAACTAAAAGATTATCAATTTAATCCTCCAAACTGAAAATCTGTTATAATTTGCCCTCCAAACTGTATCTCAATAAAAAAAAAACCATTAACCTTTTAAAAGTACACGATTTTAAAATATACTTTTCAATTTTAATGATTAATTATATTAGTTTTATAATAAGATTTTTTTTTTACAAAATAAAGAGTTCCATAAAGTATCCATTTTTCAAGGATGAATTTTAGAAATTACACAAGTATGCAAATAAAACTTTTTTAGAATTAGGAATTAAGTTTAATAATAGTAGAAACTATCTTTAAACAAAAAATTAGAACTTGTCACATATAAAGAACTTTACATATAAAACTTTTGGACTCTTTCCAAAGAATAATTTTGATTTTTTTTTAAATTTTTGATACAAGAAAGAAAAAAAAAAAAAAAAAAGAACAAAGGAGACATACAATTGCTTAAAAGCCTCAAGGTTAGGGTTATTCAAACTCAACCAAACCCAAATGAATTTGGGACTAAATGGTTGGGTTATCGAGTTTCAGGTAAATTAGATTGGGTTATCTGAAACATATTGGATTGAGTTTTATTTTTCAACAACCAAACTCAATAATCCAATAATCCCATATAATTTACTTATAATTATTTATATTTTGCACTTTATTTTTTTTTCGTTCTTCACCTAACATTCATTTAATATGTTTTAAACATTATTTTTCCTTTTCATTCTTGAGTTAACCATTTAATTTTTGACAAAACATAATTGTAATGGATGATCTTACACTAATATTTTTATTATTTTTAAAAATAAAATAAAATTAACTCATGTAATCCGAAAACCCTAGTAATCCGCTCGAGTAATATTTGGGTTGGATTTACTTGAGTTTCGATATTATTTAAATTAGATTGTGTTTTATTTTTTTAGCACAGAAACTCAAAAACTTGCCAACCCAAAAACCCTAACCATGAACACTCCTACTCATGATCATCTAAATTTGAATTAAAAAGACATTATCCTTTATAGATATTGCAAATATTTTCATTTTTCTTCTGCCAATGCCATTTATTTTGTCTCTAACATTGTTGTTTAGATTTTTTAATGATGAAAGATTCATTGTCTAGAATATGAAAAGAATTGGCTTCTGGTGTACTAAAAAATAAATATAATGTAGAACCTGTCTTTTCGATTATTATTAAACTAATTGGATGAGTAAGAAAGGAGGTGAAAAATATGATTTACACCTATTTTATTTTTCTGAAAAGAACAGAATTCTTATCTTACAATTCCTACTTTGCTTTTAGTTCCTTTTTCATATATTGAATTATTAGCACATATTTAATCTAAGTTATGCTTTTCTTATAATCATCTAAAATTAGTTTTTAAATTATATTAGCTAAAATTCTTAATAGATAATTATTGTCCTCCTACAAAACATCATATAATATCTAATGTTGATTATTAGTAACCGTATAAATTACACACTAAAAAATATAAATATCAAATAAGTTACTAATTAGATTTTAACTAAAGTGTACTTGTCTAATAAAATCTAAATACTAAATGTTTATTGTTACTTTTAATTTATTACTATACAAATTGATAGCTACTGCAGCTATATGTTATTGATTTTATTCTATTAAATAAAATTTATAATATTGAATATATATACCTTTTAATTTACTATTATACAGATTGATAGTTTTAATATAATGAATTAATCACTAAATTTTACACCGTAAATTACTAAATGGTGGTGGACTACTTTTCACTCTTTTTTCTTTTTACTATTTTCAATATATAATTCTTATTGTTGTACAAACTGCATATCTAAAAGAGATTTTATTTCCTAAATTATAAATTGCTATTTAGTATCCTGCACATGAGTGATTCCTTCATCAAGTTAGTTCCAAGAGAGGTTAGGGATTCAAGAATAATTAAATATCCTAATTCGCTTGATAAATCCAAAGTTGTTAGGATAGAACTTGAATAATTTAAGAGAATAAAAGGTATTAATAAACTCTATAAATTGTCAACATTTTTTAAGACTACACTATTCTTTTTTATTACTAAAATTACAAAATGGATATAATAATAAACTCTAATACATACATTGTGTTTTAGTTTTATTAAGGGCAAGTATTTTAGTTATCACAAAAAAAAAAAAAAAAATGATAAGAGATGAATTCCTACCCATTACGGTATTACTTGTTACAGTTACTTAAGTATATAATGAATAGTAAAAGAATATTAAGTAAGATGTACATATATTTGTGGTCTCTTAAGTTTTGTATTAATGTCAAAGAAGATTTTAATCAAAAATAAAGTTCTCATTACACTTTCAATACGGAAATAAAATTATATATTATACTAAATGAATTGACGAGTTTGCATCCCATAACTAACACATAATATATTCACAACTATTCAAGTGAAAAGTAGTTAGAATATATATGTATTGAAAAATTTTGTACCTATTGAAAACCCAAAACTCTATAAAGATTTATCTAAACAATCAAGTGACGTGGGTAAAGTATAATTTTAATATGCAGTTCAATTAATTATATGTCTTAAAATGTCATCAGACATGCAAGAAATTATCCCTTGAAATATATTCATAAAACATGAAATATTTTAAAGTGCTTTGTTTTAAAAGAGAAAGATTATTATTATATAAACATCCACTTCAATCAAATATAACAACAAAGAGTTACTTCTATCCTATTGAATAAGGGAAAAAAGGCAAGAGAGAGCTTAGAGGACATATACTCCATAGTATCAAATACAGAAAATATACAATAGTTAAATGTAACGGATGAACTCGTTAATCAAGTATATATACCTGTAACGTCCATCACATACTCGAAGATGTCCCTTTGGAAGTAGCTGCAGCAATTGAGCTTAGCATACTGTTTATTGTCTCCCAAATCCTATCATACTCGGCAAGCAGGTTTAACAAATCAGTGAGTAATTTGAATATGTACATGTGCATCATATTTACCTTCCACTAACTAAGTTCATTATTTTGGTTGGACCATAGTCAAAGGGTAATGTTGCACGATTTCTAAGTCTATTTCCTTTCCCTTTTTGTTCTAGTTCAATTAATTTCCTGTGAGTTTATAAGTAATTGAACATTCCCAAAAATATATAGTTTCCCATAATTTGTTTAATTAAATTCTAAAAGTTATTTAAAAAAAATACCATTTACTTGAGTAATCATAGTCGATGACTTACTTTTGGGATCTAAAATTTTGTATAGCTTCCTATTTTTGTTTTAGCTTTCTAAAAGTAAGCCCACAAAATTTCTTTGATATACTTCTCTAATTCCTAAAATACATTCCCGAAATTCTATTTATAAGGAAACTTATTTCAATCATGTTTAATTTCTAATATTACAACCTTAAATTTGGATTTATTTTCTCCTGTGTTCTTTGAGGTCTAATTTACAAAAATAGCCTCAACAACCCCAATAAGAAATTCAAGCTTGATGATATAGCATGGCATTAAATTTTATAGTAAGAGTATTCTTGAAAAGAAAATCTAAATTACTAACTCATGTTGCCTCTTTTAATATAGTATAGATGGATTGGGTTAACCACAAAAAATTCAAAGAATTAAAACTTTTTGCGGCTACAATCAACATTGCTATTTGATGAATCATAAAGAACTGTATGATGGTAATGTTTTTTATAAGGAGTAATTTCATATTTTCTTACTAATCCAACCTCACCACAATCAATAACACTAGAATCAAGAGACTTACACAATTCATCCTGAAAGCACTTGAAAACGTCTGGTGTATAGACACTTGCTGCGTGTTTTGACAATTGACAAGGAACTTGTAATATTGGAGTACTCGTGTTAGCTCTAAAATCAGCTGTCAACTCTTCATATCGCCTGATAAATCTTCAATTAATCTTTGAAAATGATTAAAAAATTCAAGAAACTTATGCTTATAATTCGCATACCTTTTAAGGATACTATTCATACTTTCACTTCTTTGAGTGGTAGTCATGTCTGAGCCAAAAATTTCTCGACCATATACTAATGCCCATTTTTCCTTTTTCCTAAACATTCGCTTCAACCATTCATTATCCTGAAGATCATATTTATCTAACATTTTATTCCATTCTCTTAAAAATCCTTCTTCTTCTTCAAACTCGTATATACATTTGCCAAAATCACTTGCAAAGCTCTTGAATTCAACGAAAACACCACTTAAATGGCTGGCAGCATTTTGATAAATATGCCAAATAGAAAGGCGGTGATGCGTTTCAGGCCATCTAGAAGCCAACGCTTTAGCCATTGCTGCATCTCGATCCAAGAGAATGGTTTTCGGTTTTTCTCCAGACATAGCTCTAGCAAAAGTGCCGAATAACCTCTCAAAAGTTAGTATAGTTTCGTCATACATAATAATGCAGCACCAAATATCACTGTTTGCTTATGATGGTTTACATCAACAAATAATGCAATAGGACGACCTTCACCATTTTTTCTGTAAAATGTATCAAAGCTAACAACATCCCTAAAATTTGCATAATCTGCTCTCATCTTTGCATCTGACCAGAATATATTTGTGATTAGCCCATCTTCATCAACCTGTATGGCATAAAAAAAGTTTGGGTCCTCAAATTGCATTTTTTGTAAGTACTTATGGACCCCTCCAGTATCTCCCATCTTCATTTCCCTTTGTCCTCTTGGATCACAAATAATTTCTGTAATCCTCAGGAATGAATCCTACGTTATCTCGTCCACCAACTTGCATTGCAATAAGTGCATGAGATGTTTCGGAGGTATTCTGACACTATTTGCCATGTCAATATTAGTTGCTAGAGTAGAAGTAACATTCCTATGACATCTATGCAAGTGAGTTTTATTTGGAAATGAAAGGTGGTGATTATGCTCTGGGAACAAATTGAACCACACGAAATTTGCCAGTTTGTCGACTGTTCACTTTCAATTTGGCCAAACAACCGCATCTGGTTTCTGGTTTTTATATATTTAGATCACATAAACATCTCACTTATCGTTTCCCCTTTTTCCTTCAGCACTGCAGCAGAATGTCCTATCAATCAATTTGCCGGTTTTATCGTGGTGACTTTTACTTCTTCTTGTGCCAAATCCAACTTCTTTGGCATACGCCAAATAGAACTCATAAGCCATATCTTCAGTATCAAACTCCATGTTAATAGCTGGAATCAAACTCCTTAGGCATAGACGAGTGAATTTTGTTCAAATTCTTGTCATCATTCAAACCCATCAAATGATCAAGCTCACTCTCATCACGTTCATTGCCAATGTCATGATTATTCTCATGCTCATTGGTTTCCTCAAAATCTAACCGACGGCAAGAAGCTCTACTTCCCATAGAATTGTTAGGATTCATATCCTGAAATAAGATAGCAAATTCAAGTAAGATTGTAAATAAATATTTAAAGTAACAGATGTATAATGTGCAATTTTGTCAAGGGTCTTAAATTAAGAAATTTATTTAATTTTTGCTTAACACTTGGTTTCAAGTAATTGTGAGAGGTTGTTTCCTACAATCATCCAAAAAACAAATGCATATAAAATCTTTGAATAGAGTTATATCTCTATACAAGTGTCCAAAGGTGAATAACAAAAGCATTTGTAATCTTCAAACATTTAATACAAATCTCTCACTAAAAGTTTTTGTATTTTGGGTAGCCAAAGTTTTTGTATTTTGGGTAGCCATGCGCATGATTGGGAAATTTAATAGCTATTAGCACAAACAGTTCACTGTTTCATAAAAATTGCATTAAATTAAAACGTAAGCAAGTAATGGAATAAATAATTGATGGGAAAAAGATCAATTTAGTTCCTTATCTTTGGAATATTTACCAATTTGGTCCCAAACAAATTTGGTCCCTTATTTTTTAAAAAATTAATCAATTTAGGACCTAGACGGTTGACGAAAATTATTGGCAAATTAATAGACCAACACACGTGATAATGCCCATTAACATGTATTGTCAAAAATTCTGTTAGTTTGTCTATAATTTCCATTATAAAACCTTAAATTAGTTGATTTTTATAAGGACAAGAGTCCAAATTAATTTTTTTTAATAAATAAGAGATCAAATTTGTTATAAAGGGACTAAATTAATCTTTTTTCCAATAATTGATTCCTATTTTCTTTAATTGTAGTTTTTGAAGGGTAATTATTGAATTATAAGATATCACCATTCAAACATACAACTCCACGTCTTAAGTAAGTCATTTGTATGTAAAATACCAAGCAATATTCAATATTAATTCTTTATTTTCTCCCATCCTTGGTTACTGATAGGCCGCCATACTCCAATTATTTTCGTTTATCCCAAAATATCCATGCATAGCCAAACGCCATAAGCCAAAGTCCTATTTTAAGGACATAGAGTTCTTCAATAGAGAACAAAAACTCGAATGAAATTATGATCTCTTTATTAGAGAACGTCACTAATTAAATAATATTTTTAATTATTGGACAAGTCTTCTTGGCAAAAAAGTACCATATTAACACGCCCAATGAACTATTGAATAGTTATTTTTTTCAAGAGCAATGAACAATAATATATTGAGAACAATTTTCCCTACTACAAAAAAGATGAAGGAATTTTTCATTTATTGTAGAGAATGACAATAGAAACAGAAAAGTTAATAGTTGCAGGGTTTAGTTTTCTAATTGCTATCCATTGCGTCTTCTTACTTGATCTATTCACAGAAGAAAAGTAGGGTAAAAAAGTTAGCCAATTCAACAAGCTATTGAATTCTATTGAATCTAACATGCTAAATTAATACAAGGAAGCCGAGCCAGCGTGTTAACCGATCTTCTTGTGGTCCCAAGAAATGGAACAAATTTGTCAGTGTCATTTTTTTTTTGCAAAAACGATGTGCATGTCATTGATAAGCACAAATTTTTTTGTCTTTAAAAAAAAAATAATCGTAATTCATAAGCACAATTCTTCTGCCAGATTTTGTCCTGTGAACATCATAAATAATTGGTGCAAACAATTCAATTGTCCAGAATATAATAAATTCAATCAAATTTATATGAATACCACTACTAATAGCGGAAGTTCGTCGGATAATGGATCTGGTGCATGACATTCGCTAGGAATTAAAGCTATTTCTTCAGGTTGGGTAAGCTTTATTTGCAGATTTATTATATTCTCATTTGAGGCATCTTTTGTTGATTTCCCTTGTTTCCTTGTCCGTTGATGGTCGATTTTCTGACAAGTATTTACTTAAGTAGGATCCTTTTAATTGTTTTCGTACCCTTTTCTTTACTTTTCCCAATTCTTTTTGGGTAATTTATATGTTGCTACCTCTTGTTATTGCTGACTTTTCTTGAGGTTTAACAAAACAATGCTTGTTAAGATCTAGACAGGATAGTTAAGCATTTAATTTATGCATTTATGACTGATGTATGTTTTAATGAATCTTTTATAATTTGCAATTTATCGGCAGTTTGCAAATTAGGAGAAAAAGATGATTGTGCTCTTTGGCTAAATTTAGCAACTTGTGTTTTCTAATGTTTTTCTATCTTTTCTATCTTCAGTTGGAGTGCAAATAGTGCATCCAACTCATCATTATTGTCTTTCTTGCATTTAAGTTTCAATTTAAATGTGTACGTTCTTAAATATTGCCTTTGGTGATGGTAGTAGAATTGGAGGTTCTCTGTGTGTGTATTATTTTCCTTCTTTGCTTAATGCTTCGTTTCATTTGGTTTTTGATCTTAATGCCTTAATTTTAATTTGAAGATTTGCTGCCACCTGCGCCCTATATTTTTCATGAATTTGTGGGCTGATGGCTGCTGTCGCTTTGTAGATCTCATGCATTTCAGCAATGAACCTGATAAGTTGAATCAAGACTTGTGTTCATGTTTCTACTGTTGTGGGTACATAATTTTCACGTCCTATGAAGTAGGCTTGGCTTCTTAATGTCAACCGTTCGCTAAATTAGTACAGTCCTCCCATAGTTAAGTGTTGTAGGTGCTGTAATTGCAACAGATATTTCTATCCTACTTAGAAAATAATGTAGATGCCACTCCCTGTATTACCTCTAGTTTTCGTACATTTCTATAACCAGTGTTTCGTAAATTTGGTCGGTGGGTTATAGAAATCTTGGACTTCGTTGTTCGAAGTTGAATGCTGTATGTTTCAGTGACTGGTGTGCTCCTGTCTTTCCGTGACCTTCAAGACATTCTTTGTGTTGAGTGTTTCTTTTGGTCTTAGATCTATTATAGTATTAGTTTATTTCGTCTTAACATTTAACTGATTTGACATCTACAACCTTGTAATAGTTTGATTTCTTGCCAGTGCTGAAGTAAATGATGGAATTCCCTCTGAACAGGGTTGGATACTTGGATTAATAGTATGGTCTCCCTTTGCCCTCTTCTTCATCGTATGGGAACAGATTTCTGGAACTCCCAATCTAGAACGGGTAAGTCTTTTCATATAATAGGGGAATTTTGTTATTCTTCTTTCTGGCTAATTTTTCTGGGCGTCTTTCCTTGTTGCATAGCTTTTACTTTATGCTTAGGGGCAATGATATTGCAACCATAGTTATTAAACCCAGTCCGGCGAGAAATCCGGCAAAGGAGGTGAATCAATGGATTACTGGTTCAATCGGTGGAGTACTAGTTCAATTGGTGGATCATTAAAAAAATATTTTTTTATTAATATATAATAAATTCAAAGTAATAAATAAAAGACACATGATAAAATTATTGATAAAAATGCAATATCAAACTTTTAAATGTTGTAAATGAATTCTAAAATATTTAATTTCTTTGAAAACTATGATGAAAAAAGATTGATATAATTAATTTTAAATTCTTATGCATATGTAGTTCTAAAAGTAATTACAATAAAATATATAAAATGTATATTTAACACATAAGAAATTATTTTTTCACTACTTCTTAATATAATTATTTTGTGTTGATTGTGCATTTCAATATTTAATAATAATAATAATAAATGTTTAGGAAAATAATTGTGAGGTTAATGATTACATTTTGTTAGAAAATATAATAATAGTAAATGCTTTTGGAAATTGATTTCTAAAAAACAACATAAATGAATTTTGAAAAATGAAATGATTTTAAAATTTATGTTTACAAAAGCATGGGGAAAAAATGAAAAAAATTATGTGATGAAAAGGATATAATATTAAAAATACTTTAAAAAAACACACAGCAAAGGGATGGTACTTAAGCCATGTTGGAGTCATAGGTTCGAATCCTTGCGGCTGGAGTTATATCTATAAGTTGTTTTCTTAAAATTCGATCCGATCTCATGATCGATTCATTGGGTTGATCAGTTCAACCGTCAAATCAGACCGAATTTAATAATTATGATTGCAGCAACATTTATCTTACAACACCATTAATCTTAATATCACAACAAAGATCATCAATTACCAAAATTACCATCTATTAAGTCAACCAAATAATATTCCACTCATTATTCACGCTAAAAAAAGCGGGTTGCTTTGGCGGTTCAACCGGGCACAAAAGCGGGTTGAATCGCTAAATGATTGAAAAATCTATAAGTTGTTTCTTATAATCCGATCCGATCTCATGATCGATTCATTGGGTTGATCAGTTCAACCGTCAGACCAGACCGAATTTAATAATTATGATTGCAGCAAAATTAATCTTAATACCACAACAAACTTTCATCAATTACCAAAATTATCCTCTATTAAGTTAACCAAAATATTCCACTCATTATTCACGCCCAAAAAGCGGGTTGCTTTGGCGGTTCAACGGGGCACAAAAGCGGGTTGAATCGCCAAATGGTTGAAAAATCTATAAGTTGTTTTCTTATAATCCCATCCGATCTCATGATCGATTCATTGGGTTGATCAGTTTCATGTCAGACCAAACCGAATTTAATAATTATAATTGCAGCAACATTAATCTTAATACCACAGCAAACTTTCATCAATTACCAAAATTACCCTTTATTAAGTCAACCAAAATATTCCACTCATTATTCACGCCCAAAAAGCGAGTTGCTTTGGCAGTTCAATCGGGCACAAAAAGCGGGTTGCTTTGGCAGTTCAACCGGGCACAAAAGCGGGTTGAATCGCCAAATGGTTGAAAAATCTATAAGTTGTTTTCTTATAATCCCATCCGATCTCATGACCGATTCATTGGGTTGATCAGTTCGACCGTCAGACCAAACCGAATTCAATAATTATGATTGCAGCAACATTAATCTTAATACCACAACAAACTTTCATCAATTACCAAAATTACCCTCTATTAAGTCAACCAAAATATTCCACTCATTATTCACGCCCAAAAAGTGAGTTGCTTTGGCAGTTCAACCGGGCACAAAAAGAGGGTTGCTTTGGCAGTTCAACCGGGCACAAAAGCGGGTTGAATCGCCAAATGGTTGAAAAATCTATAAGTTGTTTTCTTATAATCCGATCCGATCTCATGAACGATTCATTGGGTTGATCAGTTCGACCGTAATAGATTAATAATAATTATGATTGCAGCAACATTAATCTTAATACCACCGCAAACTTTCATCAATTACCAAAATTACCCTCTATTAAGTCAACCAAAATATTCCACTCATTATTCACGCCCAAAAAGTGGGTTGTTTTGGCAGTTCAACTGGGCACAAAAAGCGGGTTGCTTTGGCGGTTCAACAGGGCACAAAAGCGGGTTGAATCGCTAAATGGTTGAAAAATCTATAAGTTGTTTTCTTATAATCCGATCCGATCTCATGACCGATTCATTAGGTTGATCATTTCGACCGTCAGACCAGACCGAATTTAATAATTATGATTGCAGCAACATTAATCTTAATACCACAGCAAACTTTCATCAATTACCAAAATTACCCTCTATTAAGTCAACCAAAATATTCCACTCATTATTCACGCCTAAAAAGCGAGTTGCTTTGGCAGTTCAACCGGGCACAAAAAGAGGGTTGCTTTGGCAGTTCAACCGGGCACAAAAGCGGGTTGAATCGCCAAATGTCAGTTGGTTGAAAAATCTATATGTTGTTTTCTTATAATCTGATCCGATCTCATGACCGATTCATTGGGTTGATCAGTTCAACCGTCAGACCAGACCGAATTTAATAATTATGACTGCAGCAACATTAATCTTAATACCACAACAAACTTTCATCAATTAACAAAATTACCCTCTATTAAGTCAACCAAAATATTCCACTCATTATTCACCTCTCCCTGTCAGGCAGACTGTACTCATGTACTACCATATCGTCATCATAGCCAAGTTGCAGAGCCATAGCTGGAGGGATTTTTTTATTGATAAAGGGTAATAGATTTCCCCTTTCTTACATGAAAATAAACATTTCCTACCTCATTTTGTTCCGGGTCACTCGCAATGTCATGTTTGTATAACAAAGTTTAATCGGCAGAAACAAATCTCACATCCAACAGAGAGTCGTGATGTCTGGCTTTGGCGGTTTTGTAATTGGTCCAATCAAATAAAATCATCAAAAAATTAATTCTTATCCATGGGGATTTATTCACCGTCGCCATAGTTTAAACTCCCAAAATTCAAGCGGGTACACCCTCAAATCAATATATATTAATTCCCTATTCTTGCTTCACATTGGCTTAACCTGTTCAATTTCATCTTCTTGTAACTATGGTATAGCTGGCTCGGCAACAGCTTGGTTCCTCGAGCCGGCAATTGCTTTAGGTGTTGGCAATCACTGTTGTGGTGATGATCGGGTTTGTGTTTGGTATTTTGGCTAGAACAACCAATGAGTAGAACTAGCAGCAGAAGAAAACCATTTGAAAATGACTTCAAGAGCTGTTCCTCAGGAGCAACCAAGAAATTGTAAAAATCTCTCTTCTTTTTACTCTAATTTCCTTGAATTTCACTTTTAGTTTTAGATTCTTAGTTCACTATTTCCTTTGGGAATTTATGATTTTTGTGGAAGCTGCTTTTTACCATTGGAGGAAGGAGCGAAAGTGGATGCCGCCATGAAGGTAGGGATCAACTTGGAGGTGGCTTGTGGTAGCCTCAAGCGTTCATAGCGACGTTACTTTTTGATCCTTTGATGTCGACTCTTCCTATCATTGTGAAGCAGAATTCACCAAGTGTTGGATTGTTCACCCACCAATAGGGAACGTGAGCTGGGTTTAGACCGTCGTGAGACAGGTTAGTTTTACGCTACTGATGATAGTATTGCAATAGTAATTCAGCCTAGTACAAGAGGAATCGTTGATTCACACAATTGGTCATCGCGCTTGGTTGAAAAGTCAATGACGCGAAGCTACCTTGCGCTGGATTATGACTGAACGCCTCTAAGTCAGAATCAGGGGTAGAAGCGACGTGTGTGCCCGCCGCCCATTTACCAACCCATAGTCAGGGCCTTTGGCCTCCAAAGGCACATGTCGTTGGCCAAGCCCTCGCTGAGGAAAAGCCGCGTCGGCCGCCTTGAAGTACAATTCCCACCGAGCAGTGGGCAAAATCCTTTACAAACAACTTAAATACACGATGGGATATTGTAAAGAGCAGGGTGGCCTTACTGCCACGATCTTATGAGATTCAGCACTTTGTCACTTCGATTCGTTCCTCTCCTTCCCACACCTCAAAACTTTGCTTTCGCTGAAACGGAGGCTTGCTCGCGACCGGCTATAACTATCATTTTGCCAAAATATGCTGTTGCAATAAGATTAATGCGGTGGCAATATATTGCCCTATGCTTAGTTTCCGACTTTTGATGATGACCCAAATGTCTCGTACAAATTTTTTTTTTTTAATAAGAACTTCAAATTTACTTGTGATACTAATTGAAGGGAAATTCTTACATGGAACATATTCATGGTGGATGGAATGGATTCTTTGGTTCACATTTATCTATATCATTTAACTCATTAAAATAAAGTTTTTAAGGTGATGTGGGGTCCATCCACCTACGATATATCAGATCTATGTAAGAATTTTTCCTAATTGAACTCCTACACAAAGTAGGAGTAGTTCTTAACTACTTACTCCGCAATGGAGAGTAAGTATAACAACCGTTGAGATGACTGGCCAATTAAAAAAAATAAATAGAGTCCCACTACTTTTCAATCATCCAACAACTTGTACTTAATACGGAGTAAGTAGCAAAGAATTTTCTTTAAAAGTAGATATTAAATTATATGTTGAACTTTTCACTATTTATTTTAACTACAATTTTTTTTATTAGCAAAACTTGAATTTCAGACTAATTCACCTTGTCGGCTTAAATCGAAATTGGGAGAATACGAGTAACGATAATAGTAACACTCTAATCCGAATATGGTAAAACTAGATATGTCCCTAAATATGTAAAATAAAAATTATAAAAATTATAAAATTATAAAATCCAATCAAATATTTAAAATTATAATTAACGAAATTTAATCAAAACAAAATCTGATTAAATATTTATAATTATAAATAATAAAATTTTATCAAATACTTAAAATCACCATTAATAATTTACTAAGATTTTGCAATGCATTGATTTGATAAATATTTTTTAGTTGAGTTTTGGTCTTATAAATGATTTTCCGTCCATTAGACCTTTTGCCCAAGTTGCTCGCACACGCTCCGTCCCAGCCTCTCCTCTCCTGATCAACCTCGTTCACTCTCAACTTCATCCCAATGAAATGCATCAACTCAAACTGAAAACGATGCTCTTCACAACACTAAGGTCCACATTCTGCACCAAAACTTCCCCAACTCACAACCCTTTCAAACCAAACAAGCATTTCTCTTCTTGCACCGTAAACTTTCCACTACAACATGAAACACAGCCCAAAAAACAAACACAAACAATTGTACACTGGCCCGGTCTTGAAAACTGGAGAAGTAGCCCTCTTAACCACAACCGTTTCTGGGGTCCCAATGGCCCCCAAACACCACCTTTACAACCATCATTCTCAGATTCTGAAGAAACAAAGGAGAATTGTGTGAATTTTAGTTCATTTGATTTGGATTCTTGCTGTTCTTTAGCTGAAATGGTGGCTGTGGTGCTATCTACTGCTGACCCTCTTGCAAAATCAAAACTTTCCCATTTGGCTTTCAATTCCAGATGGTGCCAAGAAGGTCTTCCTGTTGAGGTCTTTCAGGCACCCTCTAAACCTTCTCGTCCAGAGAAGGCCCGACTGGTTTGTTTTCTGAATTCTTTATGGCCCTTTTCGGTCTGGAAACTTGTTAAAGACTTGATCTTTTTTGTTGGTTTTTGGTAGTGTTTTTAGGAGAATGAGGGATTATTTTTCAGTAGAGAAATGGTTATTCTCAATTGAATTTCTGTGACATGCATTGGAGTTTATGGTTTGTGTCTTCAGTGTATGTAATTTTGCTTGAAATGGATTTTTGTGTTATTAGGCCTTTTTGGTTTAGAACTTATTAAAAATTTGATCTTTTTTGTTGGTTTTTTGAACTGATTTTAGGGGAATAAATGGTATTCTTGATTGAATTTGTGTGATAGGCATTTGGAGATTATGGCTTGTTTCTTCAATGTGTGTAATTTTGCTTCAAAGGGATTTTATGTGATACTGTGTGAATTTGGTAAGGCTGTTTCCTAGTTTGATATGGTAGCAATATTTGCTGCTATTAAGGCTGATAATAATATGTTGATAATATTTTCTATTTTAGGTATCTCCAAAGGATATTCCATCTCCAAAACATTCAGGTCTACCTCTTAATGCCCATATGCTGCATAATCTTGCTCATGTGGAGTTAAATGCTATTGATTTGGCTTGGGACACTGTTGTTCGCGTTTCTCCTCATTGTGAGCATCTTGGAGAGGGATTTTTTGCTGATTTTGCTCATGTGGCTGATAATGAGAGTCGACATTTTGCCTGGTGTTTACAGAGATTAGCAGAGCTTGGATTCAGGTTAGCCACAGTTTTGTGGCTTTTTCATGATGATTGTTATTTGGGCTGATGTAAGTCTCTGATTTTTTTACTTCTTGTTGCGGACCAGCTATGGGAACATGCCGGCTCATAATTTGCTTTGGAGGGAGTGTGATAAAACATCAAATAATGTTGCTGCGCGTCTTGCTGCAATTCCACTAGTCCAGGTGCTCTCTCTAGCTCTATTTTTCTTCCGTCTCTTCCATAACAATTCCAAACTCGGCTACTTATGGAGTTATGATTTTAGAGTATTGTTTTCCAATGTGCCATTACGGCATTACATCAATACAGTTCTGCTATTTCTGGAATAATACATTTTTGATGCATGCCTTATTGTTGAGTGTACACAAAAAAAGAAATGGCCCTACTTGTATTGAATTTCTCCTTAGAGGAGAGTGTACACAAAAAAAGAAATGGCCCTACTTGTATTGAATTTCTGCTTAGAGGAGTTTCCCTTCAGAAACACAGGCCTTTATATGGGAAGTAAAACTAGCCGAATAGTACGGTTAAGTCCGCTGAAACTAAAAGAATGACACCTTAGGACCTGCAACAGTTGCTCTTTTCTTTGCCATGTTAAGTTATCTTTTTGATATTTCGTTAATAATGGCACAACAAAAAATAGTGGCATTAGATATGAATTTAATTCAAAATGAGAAAAAAATAAAGAATTTAAGCCACATAGGATAAGGAAATATCATTTGAATAATAATCATAATATCAATATTGATGACAGACAAAATATAAACTTATCACATAATTAGCATAGTTGGAGAAACTATAAGACTCAATATTGAATATATCCAATATTCATCTTGTGAAATATGAAAGGCAATTCACGCCTTTTAATCTCGTCAGAATCCATTAAATGTTTGCCTTTTAATCATCACTACATTAGGCCTTTTCACATATAACTGCCACAATCCATCTCTGCATGACAATCTTAAGCTTAATTATACAGTAATATATACTATGTACATTCAGTTGTCTTCATTGATCCCTCATAAAAGAACTCAAATATATGACGTACTTAAATTTTGTATGGTATGGAGATGTACCTGGTTGACGTACTTAAATTTTCTGATGTATGTCTTCAATAGAAATAAGATGTTTGTCGAATTTTAATGCTGCCATGGTTGACACATGGCCATGAATCCGTCCTCTTGTTCAGGAACGTAAGAATAAACTATCATCAAGTAATTTAGTTTTTTTTTTTTTTGTTTGTGTTTCATTTCGGAGTGAATGGAAGTAATAGTTTATGGATTAGAGTTGAGCATGGCAAGTTTCACACGGGTAGTTAGATTTTATTGGAGAGACATGAAATATTATCATTATTAAGAATTAGAGTTTGAATATGAGAAGGAGAGTTTAATTGGGAAGAGATTTATATTATCACGTAAAATTCGATAAATTGTAATAGTTTTATGTATAATTTTAAAAGTTATAAAAAAATATTTAACACTCGGATCCGGATCCGAATTCGACAAAACCCGACGTATCCGGATATGAATCTACTTTTGTAGACGATTCAAATCTGAATCCAAATCCGGGTCTGAATATGTTAGATCCAATCCGAATCCGACCCGTTTACAGGCTTACTCCAAGCTTCCTCTTGCTCTCATTTACCATCACCATCATTTCCTTTCCTGGCTCAATCATAGGCACCATCTCCTCTGCTATTACTTCCCATCCCATTCGCTTCATTTCCTCTAGTAATCCATTTGCCTGCACAATTGAAAAACCGAGAAACAAATGAAAAACTCCAAAAATCCAATTTTTCCAATCATGCAAGAAAAGGGAATGCAGTAAAAG
The DNA here is from genome assembly GCA_025175665.1 of Cinchona pubescens. Taxonomy (NCBI): domain Eukaryota; kingdom Viridiplantae; phylum Streptophyta; class Magnoliopsida; order Gentianales; family Rubiaceae; genus Cinchona; species Cinchona pubescens. The sequence goes on from JANKKI010000126.1 coordinate 1,950,363, forward strand.
TTGAAAATAAATTAAATGTTAGAGAAAACCAAGATAGATTTTAACTATCCATTTGCTAGGGAAATACTTAAGTAGATCTGGTTTTTGACCCCACTTGTAGATCCTGTAATGTAGATTAAATATTATGGAATCTATGACATCAGCTGATGTAAGAAAGATTTTATAAGATTTAATCTTGACCACAAAGTCTACAGGTGGGATCAAAAATCGAGTCTATGTAAGTATTTTCCTAAGAAAATTGTTTGGATCTATGAAAACGAGGAAAGTGGAGGCTGAACTAACTCATGTGTGTATCTAGGGAGATAGTTAGTTTATATCTAGGGAGATAGTTATAACAGAGAAAATAGGAAATGCATATATTCCCTTCACTCAAAAAATAAAATTCAAAGGCCTAAAACTTACCTATAACTACTTGAAATATGCGTCTAATACAAAAAAAATCACAATTAACAAACATATGTTTTTACAAGACAGTTTTATTTTCACTGGTTTCACAATATTCTCCATTAGAGATGAAGCACTAACAACTGCATCACATGATTTAGTTCAATATATTCTACAAGACTAATCACCAACTTTACAAGAGTAGTAGTTTCCTTCTAACTATGAAATCATATTAATGATAGTAAGTGTGAGACATTGAACTGAACTATATATGTTTTAAAGCTCTTGGTTTTTCTTATTGTCCTGTTATGTAAAACTAATATCTATTCGAATATTGTAGCAGATAATCAATATTGGTTAATTCATCAACACCATTCAATTTTTCTAATAATGGAGAAAAGAAAAGGTTAGTCATGTTTTTAAGTCATTATTATGTACTTGAAGTTTATTTATAAGTTAATATTTGAGCATAGGAACATCTATGTAGCAACTTCTAAAGATCCAGAAATCATCTTGAAAAAAAAAGTTGGTACAGTTCGTTGATAGAAGAAAAAAGGAAGAAATATATACAACAAGCTAATAAAGTAAGAAAGAGAAAAAGAAATGATCTTAAGGACATTGAAGTAGAAAGAAAACATGTGAACAACGGACAACTTTCTATTCTTGAAGGTCAATTGGCATCATATGAATTTGAAGGTTAGTATATTATTTTCTGAAATAATCTATCACGAAGGTTAATTAAATGCTGAAGCTAGAGACATGTATGCCAGTAACATCTGAAAATGCACAAAAGAAGAGAAATTGGTATAACTCACTAACAGAAGAATAGAGGAAGAGATGTGTTCCAAAAACTAATGAATCAAAGAGGAGAAAAAAAAAACTGATCGGACAGACTCAGAAGTTGAAAGACAAGTACATGACCATATGAATAAAGGACAATTAACTATTATCAAAGCACAGTTGGCATCATATGAATATGAAGGTTAGTGTATAATTATTTTGAATTAATCAAATTATTTTTTTCTATCAAGCTTTATCTCTTTGTATAGGAGAAATATGTTATGAACCAGTATGTTTAAAGCTGCATATTCTTGCCAATGAATTTTCATGTAAACATTGTGGAACTATAAGATTTCAATTTGAACTACCATCCTTTTGCTGTCAAAGTGGACAATTTAAGCTTGCTGAACCTGAGATACCACAAGAATTGTACACCTTATTCATATCGAACACATAAGAGGCAAAAGAGTTTCGCCGTAACATACATGCTTACAATAGCATTTTCTCATTCACATCTTTTGGTGTCAATCTAGACAAAGATTTAGCATCCTCAAGGAATGGAGTATATACGTTTAGAGCCCAGGGTCAAGTTTACCATGATCTTCCATCTCTACTTCCAAATGAAAATGGCCCACATTACTTCCAACTATACTTCTTTGGCACAAAAATGAGTTGTAAAATAGACTAAGAATTTTAGAAGATCTTGACCTCAACAAGTTTATTGTTCAAAAATTGATGCATGTACTGCATGCAAGGAAACCTGTATGCACTGGTTCTACGTAGAATAAAAAAACTACCACTTTTTGAACGGTTTTGAAATATGTATAGAAAAGGATGCAAGATTAGACCAACGGGTCTATAATGAACCAACTGCTAACCAAGTAGCTGCGATATGCGGGGAAGGAAACAATTTAGATGAACATCTTGAAAGGGATACCACATTCAGGTAACAGGCACAGAATCAAGCACTATTAAGGATGCTATGATCCATTTCAATAACCTAATCTTTTTCCCAAAGGTGAGGGTGCTTGGCATCAAGATATAAGGAAGAACAATAAGAATATGCATGAAAAAGGTAAGTACGATTAAGTAAATACTCAAAATGCCACTATTTATCTGACTTCCTATGCAACAATTAAGTTTCTTTGTATAAGAATACAAAACTTAGTTTTGCGTTTATCAGGAAATATTATTAATTTTCATTGTAATAATATTGTAGGGGGCACCGCAGATCATATTGGTGAAATTACATTTGACTGCACCTATATTCAATTTTGCACAAGAAATTATCAATCATGAAGAAAAAGGTAAAATTTTATTTCGTAATCATTTCTATGGGCAATAATTTGTTTAAATTACTATAATGCATTTCATATAGAAATTAAAACATAAATACTTTATTGTGAACTTTCAGATGTTAAGAAAGATAAAGGCCAGAAAATATCATGTGGAGAATATTATGCATACAAGCTACAAATTAGACAAGGCAAGAAATCAGTTTTATTTTTTGTTGGAAGATTGCTACAATAATGTGTTGTTGACATTTACATCAAACTGGAAGGTACTTGGTTAGATTTCTACTGGATGAAGCAATCGAAAATCAAAGGTGAGTTGTACCAAGAGATAGTGGTTTAGTAATGGCAGGAGAAACTAGAGGAAACCAAGTAACAGATGGTGGTTCTCCCAACATCATTCATTGGTGGACCGCGGGTATTTGGATGCATTAGCTTTAATCCATCATTTTGGGAAATGCTTGATATGTTTATCACAATGACATGCAATCCAGAGTGGACAGAAATTCAACAAAATTTAGCAGAGGGCCAAACTACACAAGATCGACCAGATTTGGTTTCTAGAGTATTTCAGGCAAAGCTACTAGATTTTAAAGACTAGTTATTCAAGAAAGACATTTTTGGCAAAGTTGCAGCAAATGTGCACATATTTGAATTCCAAAAAAGGGAGCTACCACATGCCCGCGTGCTAATTATCCTAAAGCCAAAGTACAAAATTACTAGCCCTGACCAATATGACTAATTTGTTTCTACTGAACTGCTTGATAAACAAAAGAATCCTCGTCTATATAATCTTGTAATAAAGCACACGATGCATGGTTCTTGTGGGCATCGAAATGAGAAGAACCCCTGCATGGTGAATGGTGACTATAAGTTTCATTATCCTCGTCCTTATTATAATAAGAGCATATGCACAAAGGATGGTTACCCAATATACAAAAGGAGAAATGACAAAAAAGAAGATTCTTGTGGAAAGAAAGTCATTGCTCGATAATAAGTGGGTTGTCCCTTATAATCCATACCTTCTCACAAGATATAATTGACATATTAATGTTGACATATGCTCCGGGTTAAAGGCTGTGAAGTACCTATCTAAGTACATCTACAAAGGTCATGATAGAGTGGCAGTTTATATATCTTATGTTGATGGCAATAATTTGGTTGATGAAATTCAGCAATTTCAAGATGTTGGATGGGTATCATCTCAAGAAGTAATGTGGAGGATATTTGAATTTTACTTGAACGAAATAAATTCAGTAGTAATTTATCTACAATTACATCTTCCAGGAAAACATTGTGTCTTATTAGAAGCATGAAGATTTGAAAAATGTGATGCAATCAACAATGTCTCCAAGATAATACTTATAGAATTCTTCAACTTCCACTACAAAAATCCCAAGGCCAAGAAATATCTCTATAGAGAATTTCTCAAACAATATGTTTGGAGGGGGAAGAATCATTGTTGGATCATTGAAAGGATACAAAAAGATGTCATTGGAAGAGTAAATGGTGAAAACCCTTCAAAAGGTGAAAGATATTACTTGAGATGTACCGGGTCCATCTTTCTACGAAGACCTATTGACAGTAAATGCCAAAAGATATTCTACATTTAAACAAGCTGCACAAAAGAGAGGCTTACTAGAATTTGATAATTCCATTGTTGAATGTTTAAATGAGGCTGTTGCTTTCCAAATACCACTTGCTCTTCGTAGATCATTTTGACTATATTAGTCCACTGCCAACCTGAAGATTCAAGAAGTTTAAGGCATGCATACTTGGGTCCTAAGTGTGAAGATTTTAGAAGAAATGAACAAGACTTGGATAGTTCTCCCATATTTAGCACTCTTCAAAGTATTAACTACTACTTAGAGAGTATGGAAAGACACATTAACTAATTTGACTTGCCACTACCTACTAACTCACTCATTAGACTAATGAATGTCCAAGAGAGATGGAAGAAGAAATGTCTATTAGAGACACTTGACGTCGACTAGGCAGTTGACTCAATGCTAAATCCTGAACAAGAAGAAGCATTTAATTAAATAATTCTATTGAACTCCAGTTATGGTAATCATGTTTTGATGATGACCAAATCGTACTAACGGCCTGAAAACAAGTGTGCAGAAAAACAAGAAGGTTCAGAAGTAAATGATCGTCCAAACACAATCAAGAAAAACAACTAAAATATGAACACCTTACGGACGATGAAGAGCATCCGAAAGAAAGGAGCTCGGACGCAAGAGTGTTCGAAACATGACCAGAAGCTTTAGGACGCACATGACCGTTCGAACCAGAAGCTGTGGGATAGGACGCATATGATTGTCTGAACCAGAAGTTGTAGGACGCACATGATCATATGAACCAAAAGCTGTAGGACGCACATGACCGTCCGAACCAAAAACTGTAGGATAGGACGCATATGAGCGTCCGAACCAAAAGTAGTGGGACACACAAGACCGTCCGAAGAAAAGAGTTCAAGATGTAGAAGAAGTTTCTGTTAAGTTGTAGGACACATACGGTCTAAAACACTATTTATAAAGTTGTAGGACGCATGATTGGACATCGAAACTATCGTCCAAACTCCTAACTGCTAGTTTTTAACAGCTAGTTTTTTGATCGTTGGAATTCAAATTGCAGTACATCTTTCATCCATAAATAGCCCAAAGACATCCAATTAATGTAAGGAATTTCTACATTAAATACAAACACTTGTAAGAGTTATTTGAGGAGAAATAGGCTAAAATATTGTGGGTTGTATTGGTTTGTTGGCTCAACTAGAGGGAATTAGTGTGAGCACAAGTAGACTAATGAGTGATCTTCAAGTGTAAGAGTGGAAGGATAACAAGTGTATAAAAGTAAGATTGTAATGTAAAACCCTTTGGCTCAACTAGAGGAACTAAATTGGTGCAAGGGTGAGACTACTTTGTGTACAAGAAGGTTATTGTCTCACCTTCTTTGAAGAGGCACTACTAGTGGATGTACTCTTCCAAACTTTAGGAGTTTTAGGAGTTTGGTTTGATATTTTTTATCTCAATCTTTTTATGTGTTCTTTAAGATTCAATTGTTAAATATTTATCTTTGATCATTTGTAGTTAAGTGTTTATTTGTTGCACAAAGTTTGTATTTTCATTAAGCACTTCAAAAGGTTTATTTTTTTGAAACAATCTAATTCACCCCCTCTTAGGTTGCTTTTGGGCCAACAATTAGTATCAGAGTTTGGTCTCTTTTTATTTTGGTTTAATCACTTTAAAGTAAAAATCATTATGACAACCAATAATACTTTATTTTTAGAGGAGCATTCCATTACTAGACCTCTCATGTTTAATGGCATTAATTTTGTTAGTTGGAGGGAAAGAATGAAAATTTTCATACAGTCTATTGATATTGATTTGTGGTACATTATTGATGAAAGTCCTTTTGAGACTAATATTATTGATGAAAGTCCTTTTGAGACTAATATTTTTGATGAAAATACACATAGATTAAGCTTTAGTGGTAGACTAGATATGATTAAATGTACAAAATAGAGTAAATTTAACTTTAAATGCTAAAGTCATGAATATTTTGTATAATTCTTTGGATGCAGATGAGTCTATTAAAGTTAAAGGTTGCAAATCGGTCAAGAAAATATGGGACAAATTGAAAGAAATCCATGAAGGAAGTAAAGATATAAGAGAGCAAAAGAAGTCATTTGTTGTGGCTAAATATGAATCCTTCAAAATGGAATCTCATAAGAATATTGAGAAGATGTGTTGTAGGTTCAATGATATTGTAAAGGATTTAGAAGGTTTAAATAAAGAATATTTTTTGGGTGAAAAGAATTGAAAGATTTTGAATGCTTTACTTAATGAATGGGAACCTAAATTCATTGTGATAGAAGTGTCTAAAAATTTAAATTCAATACCTATTGAGTCTTTGATTAATTTACTAATCTCCTTTGAATTGAAGTTGAAACATAAGGTACAAGATGATGAGGAGGTAAGGGCAAAAAGAAAACATCCTTTGAAGGCTTCACAAAAAGACACAAGTAAGAAGTCAAGTGAAAAATTCTAGAAATATGGCCAATTGAGACACTTTGCAAATGAGTGTCCATCCAAGAAGAAGAAAGAAGGAAGGAAGCCCCACTTTAACAACTTCCAAATCACATGGGATGATTGCAATTCGGATGGAGAAGCTGAAGAAGAACATGAGGCGACTCAAATGGCTTTCATGGCCTTTGGAGATAATAAGATATCCTCTAGTTATGATTCTTGTAATTGTCCTTGTTGTGATGATGATGATGATGATGATGATGTTCAATCATTTATTTTAAAAATATATGAATGTTTGAAAGAATCATATGCTAGGAACAAAGAGTTAAAAATTAAGATTAATGCTTTATTGAGTACAAACTCAAAGCTTGTGCGTGAAAATAGTAGTTTGACAAAAGAAAATGATGCTTTGAAGAAAAAATTAGATGTGAAGATCAAGATCAAGGAAGAACAACCTTTATTAAAGAAGAGTTTGTTGTAGATGACTTTGATGCACTTTTACAAAAGAAAAAGGAAAATGTTTTTCAAAAGAAAAAGACTAGAAATATGCTTATCAACAAAAATTTTATAACCTTTAGAAAGGATGGTTTTTGCCTTGCAAAATCTAAATCTTCTTTTTTGGCAACAAAAATATTGTATGTAATTATTGTTGTCAACATGGACATATAAAAAGGGATTGTTATGTCAAAGAAATGAAAAGTTGGGAATATATTCTATTTAGGTGCTTAATCATGTAACTAACCTAATTGGACCCAAGAAAGTTTGGGTACCAAAAGTTGTTGCTTAACTTTGAGTATATGTATGCTAAGAGAGCACCAAGAGATTCAAGATGGATCATCAATGGAGGGTGTTCAAAGTATATGAACTAAGATGACATTGAAATGGATAACAATTAAAGTTTTTAATGTGCTTTCATTTGTTAATATGAAATATAATCGCTTAAATGTTAGTCAACTCTGTGTTTGAATTTGTTTTGAATGTTAGAGTGTTAAGATGGATATAAGTATCCCCAATTTTTGTCTATATTAAATCACTATTTATAAAAGAAAAGGGAAGCATTCTCTTTTTTAAATGGGTTTGCATCACAAGATATTGCATCACATAAGCTTTATTGTTTTGATGACACTTTTGGTAAAGAATGAGCGAAAAATGCCTTGATATTCATCCTTTGCATGAATTTTCTCGTTTCTACCTAATTATTTATTCTTGAAGGGAAGAAATATTTTAAATTTGACTTATCCCCTATATAATTACTTGAATTGCATGCATAGTTTAAAGGGGAAGATATTTGATACTTGATGTGACCTTAATTAAGGGGGAGATTATGTGTATAAATTGCTTTATACTATTAAATTTTGATGATGCCAAAAGGGGAATAGATAATGGACAAAATCTCTTATCTCCTGCATCATATTGTAATATTATTTTTAAAATTGTCCAATTAATTTGTCATCATCAAAAAGGGAAGATTATTGAACCCCAGTTATGGTAATCATGTGTACTATGACAATGACCAAATCGTACTAATAGCCTGGAAACAAATGTGTAGAAAAACAGGAAGGTTCAGAAGTAAATGATCATCCAAACACAATCAAGAAAAATAACTAAACTATGAACACCTTATGGATGATGAAGAGCGTCCGAAAGAAAGGAGTTTGGACTCAAGAGAGTGTCCAAAACATGACCATAAGCTTTAGGATGCACATGACTGTCCGAACCAGAAACTGTAGGACGCACATGACTGTCCGAACCAGAAACTGTAGGATAGGATGCACATGACCGTCCGAACCAGAAGTTGTGGGATAGGATACATATGACCGTCTAAACCAGAAGTTGTAGGATGCACAAGGCCATCCGAAGAAAAGAGCTCAAAATGAATAAGTTTTTGTCAAGCTATAGGACGCATACGACCTTCTGAAGTACTGTTCATAAAATTGTAGGACGCATGATCGCACGTCCGAACCACCGACCAAACTCTTAACGGCTAGTTTTTAATCGATAGTTTTTTGACAAACAACAAAAAGCGTTGGAACTCAAATTTCTGCACATCTTTCATCTATAAATAGCTCAAGGATATCCAATTAATGTAAGCAATTTCTACATTCAATACAAACACTTGTAAGAGCTATCTAGGGAAAATAGGCTAAAATATTGTGGATTGTATTGGTTTAGGTAGTATAGTTCTCTTGACTCAACTAGAGGGAATTAGTGTGAGTAAGAGTAGACTAGTGAGTGATCTTCAAATGTAAGAGTGGAGAGATAACAAGTGTACAAAAGTGAGGTTGTAATGTAAAACCCTTTGGCTTAGCTAGAGGAACTAAATTGGTGCAAGGGTAAGCCTACTTTGTGTACAAGAAGGTTATTGTCTCACCTTTTTTGAAGAGGCAGTACTAATGGATGTACTCCAAACTTAAGGAGGTTGGGAATTTGATTTGATATTCTTTATCTCAATCTTTTTATTTGTTCTTTAAGATTCAATTGTTAAATATTTATTTTTTTATCATTTGTGCTTAAGTGTTCATTTGTAGATTAATCCACAAAATTTGCATTTTCATTAAGCACTTCAAAAGATTTGTTTTTTGAAACAATTTAATTCACCCCTCCTCTTAGATTATTTTTGGGCCAACAAATTTAAACAGTAAATGCTTGCAAAGGAGGTGTTTTTTTCATTAACGGACCAGGAGAAACTGGAAAGACGTTCCTATACCGTGCATTACTGGATCATTTGAGGATAAGAAAAATGATTGCACTTGCAACAACAACATCTGGAGTAGCAGCAGCATTAATGCCTAGAGAAAGAACTGCATACTCACGCTTTAAGATACCTCTTAATCCAAATGAGAGTAGTCCTTGTTCAATATCAAAGCAAAGCGGGAATGCTGAACTACTACGGCAAGGAAAACTAATAATTTGGGATGAAGCTCCAATGGTTAAAATATTTTCTATAGAGACACTTGATAGGTCATTACAAGATATAATGAACAATAAAGAAAACTTCGGAGGCAAAGTTGTTGTATTTGGAGGTAATTTAGTGATCATCTTTCGACAAGTTTTACCAGTTGTCCCTCGAGCTACAAGAGAACAAACTGTTAATGCAAGTCTTGTCTAGTCAACTTTATAGCTCAAAATGGAAAAGATTTACCTAACCAAATATATGCGAGCAAGAGAAGACCGAAATTTCAGTTACTTTCTTTTACAAGTTGGAAACGGAGAAAAGCCAATAACAAATGATGACATGATTCGATTATCAGAAGAAATGGTAATAAGGTATGAAAGAGATGGTGATCCTAAATAGAAATTGATTGATCAAAGTATCTTCCTATCCCTACAGCAAAATGCTAACTCAGTAGAGTATATGACAAAGCGTGCAATACTTGCCGCCAAAAATGAAACAGTCGACATGCTAAATAAAGAGTAATCACAGAGTTCCCTAGAGAAGAAATGACTTTCAAAAGCTTTGACGAAGTAGTGGTTGACACCAATAACTATTATCAAGAAGAATTTTTAAACTCTCTTACCTCATACGGATTGCCACCACACGAGTTAGTAATCAACAAAGGTTATCCAATAATGTTGTTAAGGAATTTGAACCCCTCAAATGGGTTATGCAATAGTACAATAATGGTGTGCAAAGGATTCAAGGACAATGTCATTTACATAGAGATCACAATGAGATATCACAAAGGAAAACAGGTATTCATATAAAAATTTATTGCAAAGTACTATGTCGACTATTTTATAGCAAAATATTAAAAACATTACAAATTACATATCTTCATCCAATTCACACAAAACTATCTACCATCATGAAACAGGTATTCTTACCGTGAATTCCACTATCTCCAACAGAAAGTGAAGGCAACCCGTTTCAATTCAAGCGGAAGAAATACCCAATCCGACTATATTTTGCAATAACCATTAACAAGGCACAAGGGCAAACAATTTAACATGTAGGAGTTTAGTTGCCACAACCTATTTTTCTTTATGGGCAACTATATGTGGCGTTACCTAGAGGGACATCAATATCAACAACGAAGGTACGATTAATAAAAGGTCTTCACACGCCATATCTATATACAAAAAATATCGTGTATAAAGAAATTCTTCACAGACAAGGGTAATTCTTTTTTTTTTTTTCTAAGCTAGAAATGTAGCTCTTCGATGACAATAATTGTAATAATAAATCTGTCTCAAATACGATTATTTAGATGACAAAAATTACTAATCATTTTCTTCACCACTACTTGTCTTTTTAGAGTTTAGTGGAAATCGTCAACACAAGCATCTCATATGAATCTACTAGTTGACAAAATTTTCCAAGAAGATACGTCACAATTTCATATTTTCATGAATGCATTTTTAGTTCTGGAAAGAACTTGAGAATCTTTTTTTGGTTCAAAATATAGTATGAAAGATTCTTTGCAAATTCACCTATACAATAAATATAGACTTTATTTTTGTTCTTTGTCAATTTTAATTAAAGGTTCTTTAGATGTGTATTGCTAAAATTTGCAGAAGTGATCTTGTGGTGCTTCCATAGCAATTCATTTTTATTTATAATTAATATTTGATTCTCTATCCTAATTCAAGTATTGCTATCAGTAAAACTGTAAAAATACAATAAAATTCAACTCAAAAGCCAACTAAAAACCAAAAATGTGAGCCATTTAAATCAGTAGCTCTTTTGCATCTTTCCACTTCTTCTACACTTGGCACCTTTGACCTAAGCAAGTTGTCAGGCCGTTCGAGCACTAAAAACCAACTTATTTTACTTTATACCTTCATTTTGCCAACCAAACTTAAACTAAACACTTGACTTTTTTTACTTTATGCCTTCATTTTGCCTCATTTTATACGAGCAAGATTGTTTCAACAAATGATACGAGTAGAATCTACCCTAAAACCAACATACTTCATTAAAATATCAGCATGCAATGTAATATGTAATATTTTTCAAATTGTAAAATGATTAGAATACTGCAATGCACTATTTAACACACTGAACTGTATCTTGAGAAAAACTAAACACTCAAGATAACACATATAGCTAGCTCAATATTAATTCAATCGGCATATTAATCTTGTAGTTATTCCAGTTTTTTTTAATTGTATAGACTCATTAACATTAATTAATTATTAGTTGCCAGGAAGTAATTACTTTGATTGATATTAATGTAAAACTAAAAAGCAGATTGTTTTCAAGTTCATACTGCCAAATTTTTAAAAAGCATGTGAGTTAACATGAAGGTAACTCAAGTAAAGGTTAGAAACGTTCCTAATATTTTACAACTCCCAATTGCTAACAGTAAAAAAGCTTCAAGTATACATCACCTTAAAATTTCCTTTTCTTAAAGTATTATTGATATAATGCCACAACTATTATAGTGCAGATGATAATTACCTAGGCCTAATCAATGAGATGGTAAGACCAAAGTAAAAGATCAATTGGAGTAGCTGAGTGCCTTTGATTAGAGCTTGTTTACTAGAATTGACTAAATTATTTTTTGGCTGAATTAATTAAAAATTATTTGATAGTTACAAAAAATTTGGAAAGTTCTGAAAATCAAACTTCTTATACACCAAAAAAAATACCATATTCGTATAACTTTCAAAAAAAAAAAAAAAAAAAATGGTCAAACCTTAAAAAATAATGATTTCATCTAAAATTAATTTAGAAACTTTCTTCATTCTAAAATACACATAGAGGCAATACCCAAAAAAACAAAACCTAAAATTTCCTAAACAGAAAAATTATGTCTTTAAAGGAAACCAATTTGCCTATAAGCACACAAACAATCTTTATACTAATTGCATAGTCATCTTCACACCAAAGGCATACTCTCTTAAAAAATGAATATTTCGGAGCTATCTAAACCAACAATCAAATCCATAATAAAAAAAAAAAATCTTTGAGGTAAACACCTTTCGCATCTCCTAATTTACAAAACAATATTTTCATGTAGTCAATTGCTATGCTATAATCACCATGATTTTTTTTCCCGAATAAAAAGGAGGGAAAAACTTGATAAGCAAATGGATTTTTAACCAGATACTTGAATTTTAATACCAGATCACCGAAAAGATTTAACATAAAAATCTGACCTCTAATAGAAAAAGAATAAATTTAATCAAGCAAAGATAACAATCGATTAGCAGTGGTGGTTCTTGGTGAAGGTTTTTCGGATGATGGGTTATATCTTTGACTAGAGTAGTAGAGAGACTGGTCTGCCATTTTTAGGGGTTATTATATCTTTCCCTAGAGTAGTTTACTATTTTTCTAAAAAAGAAAAAAAAAAATGTTGCTACTTATTAAAGTAGAGTATGCATGTCATCCACGTATAACTTCTTCTTTGAATTTAACTTAAATTTAAAATTTGATTTACTATCATGATAATTTGAAGGATTAATAACACTTTTCCTCCTGAACTAAGTAATTACACTTTGCCCTCTTTAACTAAAATAACTACACTTTGCCTTCCATTCACATGATTCATCTTTTAAAAATTTTATAATATCAAGTTAAATGATTGAAATACCCTTAGGATTATATTTTGATTTTTCATGTATTTAATTTTGATGTTCGATAATTATAAAAGAATTAGGAAAAAATAAAATATAATAACTAATTAATATTGTAATAAAAATTATTATAACAATAAAATATAATAATTAAATAATTAAAGATAGAAAATGTGATAAAATATTAAATTATATTATATTCGACATTGCAATTTACACAGATTCATCTAAATATTGAAATTGTAAAATGCTAAGAGACATCAAAAAATCACAAAGTTTATAAGAAAATATCTTGTCACACAACATCTTTGAAGAATAATTTTCAATAGAAAATAAGTCCATTTGGAAATTGTTCTACCATTATAATTAAAAATTCAAATTCTAAATAATATAAAATGAAATAAAAAATTTAAAAATTTGACCAAAAAATATATTGATATGGATTATATTAATATATCATATATTTTATTTTTCATTATTTTTTAAATAATTATCACATCACCATCAAATTTTGAAAACATAAAAAACCAAAATATAGTGCCAAGGGTATTTAAGTCACTTAACTATATGTATCTTGTTAATTTTAAAAATTTTGAAGGATGAATAATGTGGATCGGGGTAAAATGTATTTTTTATAGTTTATGGAGGCAATGTGTAATTACCCACCTAATTTAGGGGGGTAAAGTGTTATTTACCCTAATTTGAATTTACTTATTTTAATTTAGTTTTAAATTGATATCTTACAAACACGCATTTAAAGTAAAGAAAAGTTTCCAATCACTTTAGGTATCGTACCATTGTGTATTAACAGTTTGTATGTTACAAGACTATGTGTTTAAAAAATTTATACTGTACAATCCTTTCTAACGAGATGATCCCCTCAACGGAATCGTAAAACTTCCCACTCTTCAAAGTTTTTAGCCATATAAATTAAAATGGTAAAAAAAATTTACAATCTCATTAAGGAAATCATTTCGTTGTATTTTAATGACTTAAAATGGTAAAAAAAATTTACAATCTCATTAAGGAAATCATTTCGTTGTATTTTAATGACTTGTACAATATAATACCACGTAATCTTCTAATATGAATTAAAACTTGTACTGTACAAACGCTTCAAACCAATAGTATTCATTCCTTTAGGAAAACTGTAAAATTTCTCAGAAAATAATATTTAAAATGCATCACAGTACAATTTTATTACATATATAAATTGAGAATTTAACTTCGATTGATTACAATAATAATTTGAATTTCATCATCTTCGAGTTTAGCTTTAATATTAAAGATACTGTTCACACATATATTCAAGTTTAGATTCTTTCGTGAACTCTTTAACTCATATTCAATGTATCTTTTACTATAACCAGATTCACGAGACAATCAAGTTGAAAAAGATCGAGACAGTTGATATTGATTGCCTTCAAACAAATAAAGAGAAAGAAAACTGAAAAATAAAAGTTATAGTTCTTCAAAAAACAAATGCCAACAATTATGAGAGAAATGAAAAATCAAGACAAATACAAAGAATGATACTAGTGGATGACAAGGTAAGTAATATTTTTAACATTTTTCATTGGAAAAAATCCTATTTTTATTTATGAGTTACATACATAATAACAAACGTAATTACTTTTTTAAACATTTACCCAGGGGACAAAAGTTCAAGCTGTAATGTTCAACGAAGTGGTAGAAAAATTTAACAACTTATTGGAGGTAGATAAAACTTATGTTATCTCTAAGGGAATTTTTAAAAAGCGAAGTGAATCATTTCAAAGTGTCCACTCAGATATTGAACTCATACTACAACATGGTACTGAAATAAAAGGGTTAAATGTATAAATTACCAAGAAAATTATTGGCTATAACTTCATCGATAATGAGAAATCAAAATTGCAAAAGGGAAACCAAACAAACATGGGTATGCAAATCAACTAATTGTGTATCGAACTATATACAAGAAAATCACAAATTACTTAAATTTAATTATGGTCTTCAATATTGTAAATATGTTGGGGTGATTAAAGTAAACCAAAACGTGCCCATTTCGAAAATCAAAGATGGAACCACATACAAACGAGAAGTCATCATTATGAAGGAAAAGAGTAAGAAATTCTATAATATTTCCAAGTATATCAAACTTATTGCATTCTTTATATTTATACATGCAGGATGGAACTATCAAAATAATATTGTGGGGTGATTTGGTCACTAATGAAGGTCAACAATTGTATGAAATTGTCAACCAAAAGCCAATAATTATAGTTACAAGTGTATATGCATCAAACCAACAAAGTATGCTATTAATGTTAAATTAAATCCTAAAATCATATATACATATATATATATACTTACACAAGCATGCAGGAGAACTACAACTGGATACAGGCAAAACAACCATTCAAATACACCCAAAATATAAAGAAGCTGAAGCATTGAAAAGCTGGTAAATTACATTTATCTCAATTCAACTTAACTTTTCAATGTATATATTCTCAAAATTTTCCAAAAAAATAAAAAAAAATTATAGGCTGCAAAAACCAAAAGATGTGCCAAATGTTGAAAGTTTGATACTTCACAAAAGATTCAAGGAGGCAAAAGTAAATAGCACTAAAGGACATCAAACATAATCGATTTGAATTAGTAAAGGTATTATACTTATTTCTTAATTTATTATTTAATAGCTTACTTTACAAGCTCTCAAAATATTGTGGAGAACATTATTTACCAAAAAAAAAAAAAAAAAGATCTGAATTAGTGGAGGTGTCACACTTAACTATGGATTTATTTTTTAACCACTAATTTTACAAATTCTTAAAATATTGTGGAGAAAATTAATCATATCAACAAATTCTTAATACTCGTAGAATGCATTCTACAACTTCAAAGTGACAATAGTTGACATTCAAAATAACAAGGAGAACAAAATTATAAAATGGGAGAACAAGTTGAATTACTAATTGAATACATGCAATCTATAAGCATCTAGGTATTAACCAATAAGATTAAATGTTTATTACATGCAACATAGATGTCATAACATAAAGTTAGCAAATCTTTACAAAATCTAATGCAACCAAGGGAGAATTCACCTTATTACAAAATTTCCATGGTGGATTGTATGTTCGAAAAGTATTATTTCTTGATAAAATTACAAAGAATAGCAAATAATGGAGGAAAGATGTCTTTGAACACGAATGGTTTCCAGAAAACAGAAGAAAGAACTAAAGCAATATTCAACACAGATCCTGATGACAAGCAAGCTCACTCTTCACATGACATGATAATTCCAATAACTATAGAAGATGATGACACATTAGCGTCCTATACCAAAAAAAGGCCACGAAATAAAGAGAATACTCATATTAAATCAAAGAAGCTTAAAAAAGTCAAGTTAGAAAAGAAGTAAAACTAAATATAGATACATTAGTTACTCTACCAATTCATATTTTCAGTTAGAAAGCATTGAATGCAATACTTTACAATACTTTTAATTATTCTGAATGCTTGACAATTTATTTCATATGTTCCAGACCAAATCTATTATTATATGGAATTATTAGAGCTATCAACTTTTTATAATACTTGTCAAAATAGCTTCACAAAAATAAATAATTAAAACCAAGCACTTTATGCTTAATTCTTCACAATAGTAACTGTCAATGTGCATCACACATTCTCTCATACTAGTACTATATTAAAAGAGCCAACATATACACATAATTTAGTTTTTTTGTCGAAATTGCCCTCACTATAAAGTTTATTGTGTATGTTATATCTCTAAATTTGTCTACCTTTTCAATAATTGTTTGGTTATTTATGTAATACTACCATTGAGCTTTCACTTCGGAAATTTCCCTATTTTTCTTTTGAAGGAAATTGTTTCAAATGAAAAATTAGAGACACCAAAACGGAAGGTAAATTTTCAAATCGGGAATCACTGAACAGAAGGTAACTTTTTACATATGGAATCACTTAGAAATGAGTTTGAAAATGGAAAGACCTAAAATAAATTAGGAAATATTTTCTAAAAATACGATTATGCTTTTCTATTGGTTTTGGGAAGTAAACGAAAAACAACAAACATCAATTAAACCTAAATACGACTATGCTTTGTCTTTTGGTTTTGGAAAGTAAGCGAAAAACGAAAAAGAACAAACATCAATTAACCTAAATTGAAAAACAACGAGGAGTCATATCAATGAAAAAACAACAGTGCACATCAACTTGCCGCTGAACAAGATTCAACGAAAAGAGACAGTTCCAAATTAATGCATACAATATGATTTAGTGATTTACATTTTCTTTTTGAAATTACCTTTATTATAAAATTTAATTACTTTGTTATGTCCCCTAACTTGATTGCCTTTTTTATAATTATATAGGTTTATTTATGTAAATACTCATCAAAGAGTAAAAGAGGAAATAAAAACTACTTTTAAGGGTTTAATTAGAAAATATATTTGATTTAAGTAAGTTACTTTATGTGATAGAATATTAGGAATGGGTTTTAAAAATGAAAGAAGAATAGGAAATAATTTTGTTAGAATAGATTTTAGAAATCAAGCAATAATAAAATAAAATAAAATTTACTTGAAAAATAAATTTACATATTTTATTGGTATACTTTTGGACCCTTAACGAGAAAAAAAATCCTAAAAGGTACATAGGAAATAATTAGACTTATATTTAGAATTAAGTTTAATTGAAGCAAATTTCCTCATAGAGTAGAATTTTAGGATAGATTTAGAAATAAAAGACGAATATTAAATAAAGTTATTTAAAAAATTAATTGAATATAACCATAATAAATGAAGAAGTTTGAGTTAGTTTTTTATTTTCTTTCCCAAGTTACTCTCACTATAATATTTAATGACTTTGTTATGTTTCTAACTTGAATGCTTTTTTTTAAATAATTTTTAGGCCATTTATGTAAAAACTCCTCAAAGGCTAAAACAAGAAATAAAATCTACTTTTAAGACTTTATATTAAGAAATAAATTTGATTAAATTAAATTTTCTTATATAATAGAATATTATGAAGGAGTTTTAGAAATTAAAGAAGAGTAAGAAATATTTTTTTAGGATGGGTTTTAGAAATCAAGAAATAATAAAAATACAAAATTTTTCGTGTTTCACCCATGCTTTTGGACACTTAAAGAAATTTTTTTTACAAAGGTACACATGAAATAAAAATTAACTTTTTGAAACTTCATTTAGAATTAAATTTGATTGAAGTAAAGTTTCTCATGGAGTAGAATTCTATGATGGATTTAGAAATTAAAGATGAATATTAAATAAAGTTATCAAAAAAAAAAAACTTAATGGAATAAAATTTCTCATTAAATAGAATTATGTATATAATTATTATCAACATATATAGGTTATGGATACATTAATAGACTAGACTACATTTATATGCAATTAAAGAAATTAATAATTTATTAACAACTATTAAAGATTTCTTTTACTAATAGTTTATATTTGAGGTGGTTTTTTTTTAAAAAGAAAAAAGAAAAGAAAAATTCGTTTGGCAAATAAAGAAAAGAAGTAAAACAAAGTTATTTTAATTTCAAAGAGTTAAATACCATTTTGACCATTCAAACTAAGCAAAAATTTCAATATGGTTTTTTTAATTGAAAAGGTTTGGTATTCTAAAATCAAATAATCTCAATTTGGTCTTCAAAACAAAAACAAATATCCCAATGTGGTCCTCAAAACTAAATGATTATGAATTCTGCCCTCCAAACTGAATGTCTATTCTTATTTGTCCTCCAAATTGTATTTCGATATAAAACAATACCATTAACATTTTAAAGTACACAATATTAAAATATACTTTCAATTTTAATGATTACTTACTGTTAGAATAACATTTTTGTATAGAATAGAGAGTTCCATACGATATCCATTTTTGAAAAATGAATTTTAGAAATAATACAAATATATAAATAAAACTTTTTTAGGATTAATAATTAAGTTAAATAATAGTAGAAACTGTCTTTAAATAAAAAAAAATGTAGGACTTATCACGTATGAAACTTCTGGACTCTTTTGAGAGAATAATTCTGAAACTTTTTCTATTTTTGATACAAAAAAAGAAAAAACAAAAAAATAAAGGAGCATAAAATTTCTTAAAAACTAACTCAAAGCCTTCTAAATTTGAATAAACAAAGACATTATCTTTCATAAATATTGTCAATATCTTCACCTTCCTTCCACCAATGCAAATTATTTTATCTTTATTGTTGTTGTCTAAACTTTATTATTGTCCATAATATGAAAAGAATTTTGCGTCTATGTGGTGTACGAAAAAACAAATATAATGTAAAACCTATCTTTTCGATTATTATTAAAATGATTGGATGAGAAGGGGGGGAAAATGTGATCTATAGAAATTTTATTTTTCTTAAAAGAACATAATCCTTATCTGGCAATTCTTTCTTTATTTTTAGTTCCCTTTTATGCATTTTATAATTACACATATAATATAATTACGCTTTTCATATAATAAAAAATTAGTTCCTAAATTATATTAGCTAAAATTCTTAATAGAATTTTCCTCCGACAAAAAATTATTGTCTATGAACTTGTAACCATATAAATTACATACTGAAAAATAAAAATATCAAATCAGTTGCTAATTAGATACTTTAACTAAAGTGCCATTTGTCTAACAAAATCTAAATACTAAATGTTTATTGTTACTTTTAAATTATTACTATACAAGTTGATAGCCACTGTAGCTATATGTTATTAATCTTATTCTATCGAATAAAATTTATAATATTGAATATCTACCTTTTAATTTACTACTATACAGATTGATAATTTTAACATAATGAATTAATCACTAAATTTTCTGCCATAAATTACTAAATATTGTTAGACTACTTTTCACATTTTCCTATTTTCATGATATAATTCCTATAGTTGTACAAATTATATATTTAAGAGAGATTTTGTTTCCTAAATTAGAAATTGCTCTTTGGTATTTGCACACGAATGGTTCTTTCAACAATTTGATCCCCAGAGAGATATAGGGATTTAAGAATAATCAAATACCTTAATATGCTTGATAAATCCAAAGTTGTTACGATAGAATTTGAATAATTTAAGAGAATAAAGGATTTCAATAAATTCTATAAATTGTCTAAATCAATATTTTTTAAGACTACATTACCCTCTTTGATTACTAAACTACAAAATGAATATAACAATAAACTTTAATATATCATCTAATGCATTGTACTCCAATTTAATGATAATTTAAACTTTTCTGTTTGTGAATTTAAATAGAGTACCAAAACTCATTGTAAAATGCTTCAATAATTCTCAAGCTAGAAAATGGATTTCTATTGCAAAAATTACAAGGTAGATGTGTTATTTACAAGACATAATTATTTAACTTTTATGAAATTTCTTTAACTATTAAAGTAAACAAATCTATTATATTTCTAACAAAGTTTATCTAAAGATAATGCATAAAAGTCGCCTATTCAGAAATATTTCTCTTAACTCATACGAATTATAAAAAATTCTTTGGTTTAGTGAAACAGAAATAATATAAGTAGAAAATTAAGTGAATTAAAAAAAATTAAACAGTTAGTAGCTCCAAACATACTTTACATTTTAATTCATATCAATAAAAATCAAATAATTAACATTTCCAAACGTGTAAATACGTACTCCATACTAGTAGAATAAAATGAGAGTAGGATGGTAAAATGATGAATTGGCATAATTGTAGTTAAGTGTTTAAAAAATAATGTTAAATTTAAAGTATTAATAATGTTAAAATTTTGGAAGAACTTTAACTAATATTTTATTGGGTTGGGAAAATAAGCCTTAAATAAATTGTGAAATTATAAAATTACACATTGATATGTAAGTAGTATTTACTCGAACCCTTTTGACTTCAAATACTAAAACTATTAACATGAGTTAGATAAAAGGGACATAATGAAATACTTTTTTTTCAATTAGGGGGCTAAATCGAAACTGTTTTCCATTTTTAAGCCCAATTAACATTTTCATCAACTTTGAGGGGCAGACATGCACCCAATTTAGAATGGGATGGAGACTCAGTCAAATCCAAAATTAATAAAAATTAATCCAAAATTAATTTCGGCGGGTGCAGAGTCCTTTTTTCCTAGCAATTTCATAGTTGATGAGGACTTGAGTAAACTCAAATTACTACGTAATAAACTAGTCTAGTAAAAATTGATTCCATTCCACCTAAGTATTTCGCTCTCTTTTCCACTTAATTACTTGATTAACACTTTTGTGGGTAGAGAACGGACAATACACTCTTAATTGATTGCTATTACACCTCTTAACTACTGTATATGTCATATTTATGATGACACTAAAAAACAATGCACGTGTTCACGTGTAATACTCTTGATTTGATAGAAATTTTTATTTTTAAAAAAATAAATAAATAATCAGTGAATGATAACATAAAGTACAAAGTATAAACATTTTATTTTTTATGAAAAAAGGTATATATTTTAAATATATATATTTAATATCTTTACTATTTTTTCGTATTTATTTTCATCTTTCTTTTTTTTAAAATTATTTTCACTATTGTTTGTTATTTGTTACATCATTATACATCAATTCCATTTGTTCTTAAATAATTGAACAAACTTTTTCTTTTATGAGAATAATAATGTGATATTATTTTTATTTTATGTCTATTTCTCTCCTAGACGCTTAGATAATAATTTTCCGTAGTGAATCCTCCAATTATTTGATCAGTTAAAGATAAATATATAAATTTATAGTATTAAACATTTAAATATATTTGTATATATTTTTTCAAAATTAAAAGACAAAATCACTATTAAGTACCAAACATCATTTTATAGATGAAGTTTAGATATTCTTTTATTAACGAAAAATATTTACATGAAATCAAATAATAGATGGATATTAGTTACAAAAATTAATTCTAATTTAAAAAAATAAGAAAAAAATGAATCTAATTAAAATGTAAAGAACAAATACATCAAAAACAATTATTATAAAAATTAAAATCTAATTAAACCAATACATTCTCCATTTATTGAAAGGTATCACAAAATATATTAAAGTCATTATACCAAATTAAAATAATAAATTCTTTTATATTGTTCTGAAATGCACTGAATGTTAATGAAAACAATTCCTTATCTTGTTACTAATAAAAATACACACAATGCTAATGAAAAAACTTATAGTTATAAGGATGTCCAAAATTACATATTATTTTAAGTAAAATTTTATAGAAGTCTCTATCACAATTAATTATCATTAACAGATAGTGTAAATGTGTATACACATAGAGAATATATTAGTATTTTTTATATTTCTCAAACTTATGATAACATCTCCTTTGGTATTCTGTTAAAACTGTGAAGTTTGAACTCTTTATTCATATTGATGGCATAAAATGTGGTTATTTTCGATCCAAAATAATTTCTATTTCTATTTTAAGTTCTCAAATTATATTTTGTTATAACGGCACCACCAATAACTTGATCATTTAAAAATAAATATTTTTTCATAATGTTGAACTTTGTATATGTCTCTATATATTTTTTATTGTTACTAAAAGATAAAATCACTATCAATTATCAAATATCATTTTATAGGTGATAAGTGTTAAAATTCTTTTGTAAGGAAAAATATTTACATGAGATCAAATAATAGCATATATGGTAATAACTACAAAATGATCAATTAAAATTTCAAAAAATAAGAAAAAAAAAATGAACCTAAGTAAAATGTAAAGAACAAAGACATCAAACTAAACAGATTAAACTAATTTATAAAATAGATATGTATCACGTAATACATTAAGATCATTAACAAAAGATGAAAACAAAATGTTGTTATTTTATCTTGTTTTAAAATGTAGAAAACATTAATAAAAAAAAATCCTTTATCTTATTCTAAAATGCACGCAACTCTAGTTAAAAAACATGTAGTTCTAAAGATATCTAAAATAATATGTAATTTTTATATAATTTCTAGTGAAATTAATTTTAATATATTTTGTAAGTTATGGATCAAAATAGAAAATATATTGGTATTTTTCAATGTTTCTTAACCTTATGATAACAATCATTTCAGGGCTTCATTGACGTTCTAAACTCTTCCCTTCATCCTGAATGGTATCAAACGTGATTAACTCTGAAATTGTATTTTGATATATTATTTTGTTATGAAATTAAAATTTCTATTTATGAAATATATAAACAAAAAGCTAATAAAAGCGTGTGAATTTTATTTTTATTTTTTTCTTACTTTTTTTATTAATTCTTATATTGTTTACCAAGATATTTAATCTAGATTTTATTGTTTTGTTAAATAGTGTAAATATTGCATTATAGTTTTCAAAGTTCACGTGTAATGCAATGTATATCTGCAATTATTTTAGAATATTTAATAGTATGATTTATTTTAATAGTTTATGTTGTCTTTTATAGTACTTACCTACTTATTTTTTCTTATAAGTCATTTAACCAATTTTTGCGTAGTCTTCTTATAGGTCTTATGATGATTATTCTAGACTATTTTTAACATGCATCATACCATTACTTGAAATTTTTTACCTCATCAATAGTTAATCAAACCAATATTGTTTTATCAAATATTGTAATAACTGTATTGTAACTTTCAAAATTGACATTTAAACTCAATACATACCAATGAATATTCAGTTTCATAGTACTTAATACTATGATTTATTTGTATAATATATGTTGTTTCTATATTAATTATTATTTCATTAATTTTTTCTATAGTAGCGTTACAAATTATGTGTAGAATTCTTATATGTGACAATAATTATTTTGAAATATTTTGGACATTGCATTGTATCATGGTTTAAATTTATCTTTTATCTCATTAATCGTTACTGTAAACCAATATTTTACAATTATATTATTAAGATACTATCTCATTAATATTTTCTATCTCATCAATAGTTACAATATTTTACAAAATGATATTATTAAAGATAAAGATTTTGTAATCAAATATTACTATTATAGAACTAACAAATACTTTTATCTCAATTAAAAATTATGAGTTTTCTATTTCGCTCTGGACTTTAGTTTTATTGCTTGGTTAATTTTCTTTTCTCTATGTAGGGAAGGGAAAAATAAATCCAAATTAATCATAATAAAACTTTAAATGAGATATAAAAGTAGTGTTATATACTCCATGCTTTATTTCTTTTGCTTTTATAAATATTAAATTTTTATTTGTATGATTGCTAATTTTGTAATTTTATGTTGGAGAAAAACTATGATATTAAAAAGGCAAAGATAAACTTAAAGTGAAAGAAGCTAATAACACTAATAAATTTGAAAGTCAATCCAACAGTTTAGATTATCTGCTATAATAAACAACTAATTAATTATTATATATTAATTCTAAATGTGTACAACTTCATGTTATAAGCAAAATAAATACATTATTAATCACATTACAATATAGTCAAAAGTTTTATACTTTTATTAAAGATAGTTATAGATGCTATTGGCATATGGAAATATATAAATTGAGTCTAATTAACTACCATACAATAGCATACTTGAATAAACAATTAGAGAAAAGAAAATAATTATTTGTGAATTTATAATATATAAATAGTTATAAAAGACTATTTTATTAGGAATAAAAAATAAACAATTTCAATATATATATATATATATAACAGTTATAAAATAATAATATTTTTTTCTATTCTTTGCTCAAGTATAAATAACTTTTCTACTCTTAAAAATTTATACCTTGTTATTATGTATTTATGTTAAAATTTTGTAATAACATAAGCAAGAAACAATTTGAGCATACATAATAGTTATAAAGCTACTTTTAATTTTTTTTTGCTCAAATATAAATTATTTTTATACAAATAAAATTTTTACCATCTTATTATGCATTTATGTTCAAATTTTTATATAAATCTAAAGAATTATATTATAGCAGTTTGAAATGTATGTAATAAATAATATAGTATTAGAAAAGATATATAATCTTATTATATTAAATAAAGAGTATTTATATAGACCAATTATACTTCATAAAGGTCATGTTAGACATAACTATTTAATTAAGGGTGAATTATGTGTGACAAAAAAAAAGAAGAAAAATAATAGATTATATATCTCAAATAGGATTTTAGGCCTAAAAAATATGCGGTGGTTTCTTAAAATATATGTAGTTAGATTAGAAGACTGACTAATTTAATTACTTTTTTCTATTAATTATATTTCATTAAGTGCGGGTATTTTAGCCATCACAAAAAAGGAAAAAAAATACTTAAAAAAGAGATAAACACTTTAAAGAGAAAAAAAAGGGAAAAAGAGAGAGAGAGAAACAATTTGCATTTATATACATGTTATAGATGAATGATCGATTATGGGACAATAATTTTAGTTATGCATACAAGTTTAGATAATTAATAGTGTAAACCCCTATGTAATCCACATAACAGTCGTGGCCTTAATTCAAGAATCGCAAGAGATGTGTGTAGGTATCAAAACCGGGTCCAAGCAAATTAGACACAAACAATCAACTAGCTAGATTCTTATTATTTCACAAAGTTGGAACATATAAAATAAAAAATAAACTCACCTCTCCTCTACTTTCTAATTAAAGGTCATAAAAGAGTTTTATCACTTAAATTACAATTCGTTTTGATCGGTCGCCCATACGCTTATTATGCAAACAAATACATCCAATCCAACACAACAGTGCAAAACTAATACACCCCCATTAACTAAAAGCTTTTAATATCCATTATCCCCATTTGAGAATTTTAACAGAGTTAAGTTTGCTGGTGGGTCTGTTATTTAGCCCACAGGCGAGAGAAATGTAATTAACCCAATTGGTAGTTTGGTCAAACATGTAGCACTGACACAACCCCTTACTATTGGCTAGTCTAATTAATCCTCTTAAAAAAAATAAACAATATTTTTGAGTTGCATCATAATAGTAGTTGTAATTTAGTTGGGAGTCCAGTTGTTAATTATATAAGATTATTTCTAAGAAATTATTGGTGGCAGTTGTAAAAATTATTGATCGTTTACCATTACAGGACTAGTTTTACTTTTGAAACAAAAGAATACTATTCATCTTCTTATTCTGCTAAGAGTTTCAAATAGAGACGATGGCCGAAGCTGTTTTAGGTATTGTTACCCCAATCTCGAATAAGATACTTCCACTTGTTACCGACAAAATCAGCCAGGGCATGGGGTATTAAGAAGGACCTTCAGAAGCTTGCTGAGAAACTAGAGATGATAAAAGCTTTGATTTCTGATGCTCAAAACAAGCAGCTTATAACTAGCGAAGCCGTGCAGTTTTGGCTGAAAAAGCTACGTTCAATAGCACTTAATGCTGAGATCGTGTTGGATGACTTTGGGTATGAACTACTTCGCCGAAAGATTGAGAACCGAAAGCGTGACAAGGTACGCAGCTTCTTTTCCTCCTCAAATCCTCTTTCATTTCGTTTGGAGATGGCTAGTAGGATCAAGAATGTTACCTCATCTCTAGAGGAAGCTTACAAAGAAGCTAATCAAATTGGGCTTCATCCAGTTGAGCTAATTATCACAGCTCCTGATCACAAGGAGGATCGAATCACCGATCCTTTTGTGGACGAATCAGAAATAGTGGGAAGGGAAGATGATGTTTCCAAAGTGGTAAGCATGTTAATGAGATCAGACTATAAAAAGGACTTGCCAGTCATCATCCATTGTTGGAATGGGTGGTCAAGGGAAGACAACCGTTTCACAGGTAGTGCTGAAAAATGACCATGTCGTAAAGTATTTTGAGGAAAGAATATGGATTTGTGTATCTGATGATTTCAAAGTGGAAAGGGTGTTGTATGAGATGCTGCAATCTCGTGGGGGAACCAATGTTGAGATGACAAACAGGGAAGCATTAGTAGTGAGGCTTCAAGAAAGAATGAAACGGAAAAGATGTTTACTTTTGCTCGATGATATTTGGAATGAGAGTAGAGAGAAATGGGATTGCTTGAGGAAATGCCTGCTGGAAATTGGGGCTTCTCAAGGGAGCAAAATATTGGTAACTACGCGTAGTCATGTGGTTGCTTCAGTAATGCAAACGTCCAGTTCCCATGAGTTAGGGGTCCTCTCAAACGATCATAGCTGGATGTTGTTTGAAAAACTAGCATTTGCAGATGGTGGTGCAAGAAAGACTCCAGAATTGGAGGATATTGGTAGAAGGATACAGACACTATAATTGAAGAGGTGTGGGGGTGTGCCATTAGCCATTAAAGCAATTGGTGGTATATTGTACTCCATGAAGGATAAATCAGAATGGTCTATGATTGAGAAAAGTGAAATCTGGAGTACTGCAGATGGAGTCTTTTCTGCCTTGAAATTGAGTTACGAACATCTACCTTCACTTTCAGTGAAACAATGTTTTGCAACTTGTTCCATTTTCCTCAAGGACACTCGCATGATAAAGGAAGAGTTGATACAAATTTGGATGGCCCAAGGATTGATTAATCATCCCAAGGGAGTAGATCATTTGCAAATGGAAGATATAGGCAGCAACTATTTCAACATATTACTGCGGAGTTCTTTGTTGCAAGACCCAGAAAAGGATATCTACGATAACATCATTTCTTGCAAGATGCACGACCTGGTGCATGATTTTTCTTTGGAAGTGTCGAATAATTATTTATTTGATACAGAGAATGGATCAGTAATAAAGAATGACACAGAAGTAGTGCATTTAACAATTTGATTTTGCGTGAAGGGAAAATGTTGAAGAATGTGGAAGGGATTCCTCCAAAGTTGCGAACACTATATCTTGAAGTTGAAGATTATGCTGTCCTTGAAGACCTATTGAAAAGGTTCAAGTATCTTTGTGTCTTAAAACTGGTATGTTATGATGCCACACATCTGCCAAATGCAGTTGGTGACATGAAGCATTTAAGACATCTTGACGTCTCGGAAACTAAAATCACTACTCTGCCGGATTCCATCACAAAGCTCTACAATTTGATGACTTTAAGAGTTAATCGTCATTTAGAAAATATTCCAAAGGGATTTGTGAATTTAGTTAACTTCAAGCATTTTTGTTGTTGGACTAAGTATTTCGAAAACAAACACATTTTTTGGCTTCCTGGAATAGGGCAGTTATCAAATCTCCAGAGATGGCCCTTGTTTGTGGTGAGCCAAGACAAGGGATGTCAAATTGAGGAGTTGGGACGCCTGCACAATCTTAAAGGTGAAATCAGAATTTGGGGACTTGAAAATGTGAGCAGCTATGAATCAGCTGTAAAAGCAAATTTGTTTGGAAAGTCCAACATTCAAAGTTTGGAACTTGCTTGGGATCATAAGACAGAAGAAGATGGGGATGAGAATATTGATGTCACGGAAGGTCTTCAACCTCCCTCGAATTTGAAAGGTTTAACCATTGACGGATTCAAAAGTTCAAAGTTTCCGTCATGGATGGTGGGTCTTCAGAATCTGGTAAAGATTGAGTTGACTTTATTAGATAAGTGTGAGCAATTACCATCACTTGGGCACTTGCCTTGTCTAAAAATTCTAAAGATGAGATCCTTAGGCAACGTGAAACGCATCGGGAGTGAATTCTATGGCCGCGAAATTCTTGATAGTGCAAGGAGTAGTAGTGGTTGTAGCAGCGAGGCACCAATCACTCTGTTTCCAGCACTAAGGGAACTTAGGTTGTGGTTCATGGATAGTCTAGTGGAGTGGTCTGATGCTGCAATGATAACTTCCTCTGATTCATCAATTAAGGTATTCCCTAATCTACAAGATTTGCATCTATCTGGCCTTAACAAATTGGCAATTTTACCAGATATGTACAGCTTAACGTGTCTTCAACGGTTAGAGATACAGAGTTGTAGAAGTTTGTCTTGTTTAAGGAATTTGAATAGCCTTACGTCTCTGGAATCCTTATTCATCGCAGACTGCCCTAATGTAGATGCAGCTCTCAATGTTATGGATAACCCACAATCTATAAGAGATCTAAATCTATTAGGATGCGACAAATTGATTTATTCATTGAGTAGTCTCGACAATTTTACGTCGCTTGTGAGCTTGCGTATTATATCTGACCCAGAGTTTTGGCCGAAGGATTTACAACATCTCCCCAACCTCCGGAATTTGATCCTTGGTGGCGTCTTCTGTGGCCAATATGATTTTGATTATTTTCCGTGGCCATTCTCCAGCACCAATATTGCTACTACTAGAAAGGATGATGATTTTATCAAACTAAACATTTCATCTCTCTAGAATACCTTAAATTAATTGGATGGCCAAAAATCAAGTCTCTACCCGAGCAGATTCAGCATCTCTATGCCTTGTCAAGTTTATCTATACGTGAATTTGATGGTTTGGGGGCCCTTCCAGAGTGGCTAGGTAACTTGAGGAATCTTGAAAGGTTGAGGGTGATGAATCTTGCTCAAACATCGAGCAATTACCCTCGGTAGAAGCAATGCAACGCCTCACCAATTTAACATGTCTGCAAATATCACCGTGTCCTCGTTTAGCAGATAGATGCAGCAGAGGAACTGGCGCAGAGTGGCCCAAGATCGCACATATTCCCGATATTTTTATCGATAACACAATAATTTAAATTCTCAAAATTTTAATGCTACACCCTCCTGTAGCTGTGAGTTTGTAATTAATGTTTACGCAAATCTTCTCATTTTACTTATTTATTTTTTTCTTTGGTGTTGTGAATTACTACAAGAAAAGCGAATAACACATTCTTCCTTGGAAATGCTATTCTATTTTGAAAATCCTTATTCTTTGTTCTCTCCATCTTCTTCTCATCTTTGCGGATGGTACTAGTTTGAAGCAATCACTGCCTTATAAATTGTCGCTCGGACTATGATGATCTCGTCAGCTACCACATTTCTGATCATTTTCCAAATTTTATTTGCATTATCTGCTCTTTTTTTAGGTGCAGTTTCTTTCTATCTATTTCTCGAGCCGCCAGAACATTGTACAGGTCTTTGTAGACCTGAGGGGTGCGAACTAATTTTGTGCTAAGCTTTTTCCGTGATTTTTGCTTGGCTGTGAACAAGTCCTACGAAAGTAGGACAATTTCTCAATATTTAATATCAAATTCTCTGATTTGGGAATGATGCTTTCATATGACTCGTGAGTATTTCGTTCCATGGAATGTAAATATTTCCTCTTTCCCAATTTATTTGTGACTTTTTTCATAATTTCACTTTCTAACAATATAGTGCTTTGTTGTAATTTTGGTGTTTTATTATACATATGGCCACTTCTAATTTTGTCTTCCAAAATTCAAACTTGAATTTGAATAACATTATTATAAACCTAATGAAAAGGATTGGAAAAAGTGTTAAAAGATTATTTTGACTGTATAAACATGATAAATATTTTGAAATATATCAAAATAAAAAATGTGACACTTTCCATAAGATGACCAATATTACATGATTTTGGTGAAAGAAACTTTCTTAGGAAAAAAAATGCGTGTTTCCTCAATCAATGACTTGCCATACAAATGTAGACATAGTTTGCTGTTTATCGATCATATTACTCCATTATTCCCTCTCCTGCAATTAAACTGGCCAAGGAAGGTCAAAGAATCTCATCTTTAATCCTCAACAAGAAACAAAACAAGTTTAGAGCTACTCAATTGGATGTCTTGAGCAATTTACTAATTGAGCTAATTTGGCAAGCCTAATTACGAATAATAATTTTAGGCATATAATTAAATTTCGATGATTATTATAAACTCCTCATGTAATCAGAATAACACTATCCAAATGTGCCCTTAATTCAGAAACATAATGAATTTATATCAAAACCACGTGATACTTTACTTTAAAAAAAAAAAAAAATTACTACATTATAAGGATAAGAAGGTAACTGATAATATATAGTATTAGATTTGAGTAGTAGATAGTATATAGTATTAAATTTCTACTAAACATTGAACTTTTAATGATCAGAGAATCCAATATTAAATAATTCTAATTAGGTAAATTTAGAGAATTTTTATTTTATTTTAACGTTCCAAAACATGAATAGCTCCGTTTCGAAATACAAATTAATCTGTGTTCGATACACGTGAATCGGTACATAATTCATAAGGATAGGGAGAATTTATAATAACTATGGAAAAAAACAATTAACAAGATACTTATTACTCCCTTCGTCCTATTTTATTGTCCTTCTTTCTATTTTAATTTGTCCCAAATTATTTGTCACCCCTTAAAAAGATAAATAAATAACTATCCATTTACCTTAATTTATCCTTCTTCAACTACTCTTATATAAACTATTTCAAATTTTGAAAATAAAAAATTAACTAATAAATTTTGAATTTTAATTGAGAGACAATAATAAAAAAATAGTTCCACTTGTTGGTCAAATATCAACTATTCTTAAAATGTGTGCGAGATTAATCCTACCAAATAAAATAGGACGGAGAAAGTATTTCACAAAGTTGGAACATATAAATTTCACTGGAAATTGTTCACTCTACATTCAAAAACACTTGCATTTAGAAAATTGACGCTCCTCTGCACCGAAAATTAACCAAAAGCTTTTAATATCTATTATAGCACCGTATATATATGCTTCACTCAAGCTCCACACTGGGATTGATCTTTTTGCCCTTCTCTGTCATGTGATTCCTCTTCTTGGAGATAAGAAT
This sequence comes from Cinchona pubescens, assembly GCA_025175665.1. Taxonomy (NCBI): domain Eukaryota; kingdom Viridiplantae; phylum Streptophyta; class Magnoliopsida; order Gentianales; family Rubiaceae; genus Cinchona; species Cinchona pubescens. The sequence goes on from JANKKI010000126.1 coordinate 1,982,064, forward strand.
ACTGACCTGGAAGCCCCTGCCCAACAAGGAGGTCTGTTGTAGTTTGCCCAATTTCGACTAAAGTTTCGCCAATTGCATGCAACACTCCACCGCCCTCTTGTTCTCCCCTTTGCATTTCCCCACAGCACTGCTGCATGTCGGCCTTGGACAAATTCCTGGGCTTTTTCAGTTGGTTTTGCCTGATCTCTTTTCTCTTCTTTCTCTTCCTTGCTGATAAATCCACCTTCGTACATGTGATGGTCCAAAGGGTCAGAAACCAATCAACAAAGTAAGCAGCCAAAAAAACAAAGAAAATAAGAACAAATCCCATGCATATCAATTGCAATTAAGTCGGTCTGTGTTATATAACACACTGCAATACAGAATGATGGATCCCATCCATCAATATTGAGATGAATAGAAACAGAATTCCATTACTTCTCATTACTTTCAATGATCCAACCACCGTAACAAAAAATTTTCCAATCCTACACTAGGTAACAAGCAAAATCTCCTAGAAAATGCTTTAATACTTGATATAGCTAGGTAATACTTCAATGTACAAATTTGTCTTTTATTAGTAGTAATTCATAAGCACAATTCTGCCAGATTTTGCTTTTACCTTTTGTCCTGTGATCGTCATAGATAATTGGAGTCAAGAACGGTGCAAACAAATCAATCATCCAAAATCTAGTAAATTTAATCAAATATACATAAACAAATTTTTTAAAAAAAAATGACAGCTAGTACTAATCAATTACCTTAGCTGGAGTTGATGATTTCTTCTCTTCTAAATCTCTCTGAGCCTCAGCCTTTTTTCTAGCAGCATACTCAGCAGCGCTTTCTTCACTTGCAACCACAGCATCCTTTGCAGGAACCAATTTACTTTCTGTATATCCAACAACAGTCTGTCCAGCACCCACCATCTTATCCTTCGCCGCCACATCCACACCAGCCATTGCCTTAGTAGCCTGAGCTGCCTTTTCCTCTGTAAAATGCGCTGCTTCCCTATGATACCCAAAATACCCTTGGCATACTTTAGTTAAGTTAGTATTTAAGATTTGAAACTATTTGGAGTCAATTTATAATTAGGGCAAAGGTTGGGAGTTAAATCTAAATAATTAAACTAGTTTACAAACTACTAAACGATTTTCCTTCTTATATTTTCATATACACTAACTCTTCTACTTAGAACAAGGGCTTGACTTCCAAGAGCTTGAGGAAGGAGGAGAAACAACAAATTCAACCACAAATATCCAGAATTGAGGTAAGAATTTCATTTTTCTTGAGTTCTATTAGCTAATTTGATAGATTAAGAGATAGGGTTTAGGAATTTCTCAAGAACATAGTGGGTTTCAAAATCCTAGGTTGTGGTGATGATTTAATGGTTAGAAATTGGTTTAATTGGATTTATTTTCTTACTTTTTGTTATTAAGTTAAACCCATGGATGTATGTGTTGAATTTAAAGGATTTGGGTGGTTTTATAACCAAGAAAAATCAAGAAATTTGCTAAATTCATAACTAGAAAATTAGCACTGCGTAACTTTAGAAAATTGGCCATATCTCAGCGTAGGAATATCAAAATTGCACACCGTTTATTGTGTTGGAAACTAGACTCACAGCCCTTCGTAATGGTATAAGGATGTTGTTCCGTTTCTAGACTCACAGCCCTTCAAATGTAATGGTATAAGGATGTTGTTCCGTTTCTTAGTATATTAACAGCAGTTTGTCCATAAAATAGACTGAAAATCTAGTTCTGCAGCAGGATATTTTCTGAATTTTGAGCCGTTTTTGAGCAAGTTTTGTTTTGAAATGGGAAATTTTGTCTTCTTGAAACATCTATTAAATTGAGTCTAGTTTCTATCGGAATCAGTCTTGTGACTTTTGGACAAATATATCTTGAGTTATGGTCATTTTTGTTCAACACCGTTAGTGCTGAAAATATCATGGCTAACCTTATTATGCTATAAATCATGCCTTATTAGAAATTTAATGAGGCTAATATTATTGTAGATTATCTCTTAGGTTATGAGGAGATGGTTTATGTTCTAATTTTACTATTTAGGAAGGATTACCGGGAGTTCAAGTAGCTTAGATTTCGAATTGGAAATATTTTGATTACTTGGTAAGTACCTTTTTCATGTTTCTATTGTTTTTTTTTTTTTTTGAAAAAAAAAACTGATTTCTAATAAGTACTTTTATACTAAATGATTATTAATGCTTTGAAAATCTATTTATTGTATTAATTTGGACTGAGCATATGGATAATTTGTTTGGTGATTATATGTCTATGAATGGTTGCTTATTATGCTATCTTTGGTATTATTAGACTCATTAAACTAGTAAAGGAAAGGAAAATGCTATTGAATTGCTATGTTAAAATATCAGTATGGCCTTCCCATAGTATGTAATAGTGGATAAACGGCCCTGTCACGAGTTATAATAGTGACCGTAGTTTGATATCCGGAGCTACATTTTAACTGACATATGGCCCTACCATGGGTAAGAATAGTGGGTTACGGTCCTGTCACGGGTTATAATATAACCATAGCATATTCTTTAGTTGAAAGCAAATGAAAAAGAAACAAATTGTAAGAAATAAATAGAACAAAATATGAGAAAATGTGTCCATTATAGTTGTATATGTCATGCATATATGATGCTTGATTGTGGTTAAATTGTTGTGAAGTGATATATTTCATAAAATGTAATATGTACTTCTAACGTGCTCAATTCAGTGGAGATATGACTGACTTACTTACTGATAAAGTTGATGCTCATCCCACTTACCTTATTTCCTTGCAAGTGATCAGGTTTAGACTGCTTTTGGTGGAGTTTTGATATACCGTTAAGTAGGGTTAGTTTTGTCATGTTTCACCTTGTATAAAAGATTTTGTATAGTTCTGTATATATATATATATAGCCTATGGTGATTCTAATGTGATGTTGTAGTTGTGCTTTCCTTCTAGGTTAAAAACTTGTAGTGTTGATGATTTGAATTTATGTAAATATTTGGGTTTGTATTAATATAGGTTGTGTATATATATTTTAGCGATTGTTACTTATAAGCGTGACAGACAGCTTTTTATCTTTTTGGGAAGGTATGTCGGTGCTATATTCTAAATTATAGGTTGCTTTAATTATGCTGAGTTTGGGGTGTGACATGCCCAGCCCGCTATGGCCACTATATCCTTAGCAGCTGCCTTCCTCTGCCACTTTCCTCACATATCCGGCAGCAGTTTTTCCACTTTCCACTGTAACATCTTTAGCAGCCACAGTTTTCTCCCCAACCTAACTAACTGCCTTCTTGGTTACATCCACTGTAGTATCTTTTACTTCAACAGCCTTCTCACTCACATAATCTTTTGCCTGTTTTGCTGTTGGAACTGTATAATCCTTTGCAGTCTCTAATCCCTTTTGACCCTTTTCAACTGTGATATCTTTTAACACTTCAGTCTTCTCTGCAACAACTTGAGTGCCAGTTTGAATTGAACCCCTTGCTGAACAAATTCCTTTACCTGCCCTGCCTTCTCGGCAGCAGTTTCAGCAGTAGTTTGAACCCCTTGTTTGATAGTGTCCTTGGCTTGGCCTGCTTTTTGTACTGCATAATCGATGTTTCGCCGAGTTTCTCACTTGCAGATTCTTTCACACCTTGCAATGCTGATACACTTTTCTCCTTTACCTGCTGCAACCTCACTTCTACAACCCCGATGGCCTCAATCGAGTGCTGCTGCTCATTCGCCTGTTGTCTATACCTTGTTATCTCCTCCAATGAAGGCCTTTCTTTCTCTTCGTTTTCCTTTCTTTCAATTCCTTCACCCCATTCTCTCTCTGGTCCCATTTCTTCTTCTCTTGCATGGACTTCAAATTTGATTCCTCCAGGCCTTTCTTCATACCCTTCTTGTTGCCTATTTCTTTCAACTTCTTCGGCCATATTCCTCCTTGCTTCCTCATGAGACTTCTTCATTTTCTCTTTTGTAAGAAAGTAAATAAACAGATAATGCAGCAGAATTTTAAAATTTTTACTTTCCTATCACAGATCACTTTGATTAATTTATGTGTAGTACAAGAAAAGTATAGAGATTATACCTTAAAATTGCAGTAAAATCTCTAATATGTTTGGGACGTCGATCCACAAGCCGACAAGTGCCCGGCCTCTAATGGTATCCACACAGATAATTAAATCAGGAATCTTCACAAGATTGATTGACCCAAACCAAGGAGTGCTAACTCCAAAATTCTAAATATTTTTTCCTTTTTCTCAATCGTGACTCTCATGATTTAAAAAGAATTTTTGATGACTTTTTCCTCAATTTGGCCATAAGTACTAGTACTACTCTTAGTACTACTAAACCATATATATATATATAATAATAATTTAGAATCCCAATCAAATTGGGTTTAGGGAATTACAAATCCCAATTAGTTTGGGTCATGGGTATATGAATAATTATAAAACCATTAGGACTATTAATATGTCTTACATATTAATTCTTAATGTTTATAACTTATTATAATTAAGCCCAAAAGTTAATTTATCTCATAAATTAACCTATAAGTATCTCATACTTATCAAATCATTTTAATCCTGAATTAATTATCCTCAAGTGAGTTACCCTTTAGGTTCTCAATCACGTTGGCAATAAATATAAATTATAATTCTAAATTAATTAGGATTAGATAAATTAAACACCTTTCATTTATCATTAATTCTCCAATTAATTAATTTACACTTATAGATCAAGACGATTAATTGGTGCTTGGCTTCTAGCAAAGCATCATGACCACCCAAGTGTTGAGATATGTCAAGTGGTTAGACATCTCCCATCCGTGACTAGTTCCCCTGTAATTATTATCCTTTCACCGATCTATATCCCGATTAATTCAAGATTACAGCTATAATGCCAACTCTTATCGAATTAATCAAATTTTACTTCTTTCCAAAATATTACTCACTTGAAATAGAATTTAAGACACTCTTAATTCTAATTAATCCACTGGTATTTAAATAATAATATGTGTGGAATACTCTTAGCGGGTCAATCCGATACACTTATTCTTAATAAGCATCTACATACACTTATGTGCTAATCTATAAGTGTCATAAACTACGATTAGGGATATATACGAATAAAATATAATTACATCATAACTCTTTATGATTTCACATATAAATATTTTATTTGAAAAATTCCATATTACAAAATATACATAAATATAAAATATAATTTATCCGTAAAATAAATTGGCTTTAAGGCATACTCCAGACTAACAAACTCCCACTTGCACTAAAGCCAATCATGCATGTGCTTAAGACCGAATGAGTTAACATGACTTTCATGTTTATTCTGGGACAAGGCTTTAGTGAACGGATCAGCAATGTTATCATCCGTGGGGATCTTCTCTATCTTTCCTTCATTTCTATCAATGATCTCTCTAATCAAATGATAGCGCCGTAATACATGTTTAGATCGCTGATGAGACCGGGTTCCTTTGCTTGTGCAATAGCTCCATTGTTATCACAATACAAGAGTATAGGATCACTAATAGAAGGAACCACTCTAAGTTCAGCCACAAACTTCCTGATCCAAACTGCATCTTTTGCTGCTTCTGAAGCTGCAATGTATTTGGCTTCTATTGTAGAATCAGCCGTCGTGTCCTGTTTGGAACTTTTCCAACTGACCGCACCACCATTAAGAGTAAATACATATCCAGATTGTGACTTGCTATCATCCTTGTCAGATTGAAAGCTAGCATCTGTATATCCACGAACTGTCAATAGTCTCTTGCCCACCATAGATCAAGAATAAATCTTTAGTCTTTCTTAAGTACTTAAGAATATTCTTGACTGCTATCCAATGACAACTCCCTTGGTTAGATTGAAACCTGCTCGTAACACTTAGAGCATAAGAGACATCGGGTCTAGTACATAGCATAGCATACATTATAGAACCTATAGGCGAAACATATGGGATCCTTTTCATGCTATCTCTTTCGACATCTGTCTTAGGACACATGTCTTTAGAAAGGTACATACCATTGGTAAGTAACTCTTCTTCGATTGATCCATACTAAACCTCTTTAGCATCTTATCTATGTACGTTGATTGAGTAAGACTAAGAAACCTCTTAGATCTATCTCTATAGATCCTCATTCCCAGAATATAGGTTGTTTCTCCTAAATCTTTCATAAAAAAATTTCTGGACAACCATACCTTTACACTTTGAAGCATAGGTATGTCATTTCCTATCAACAATATGTCATCCACATAAAGTACCAAGAAAATAATGCTTAGAGGCGCTCCCACTCACCTTCTTGTATACACATGGTTCATCCTCATTTTTGATAAAATCAAACTCTTTGATTGTCTCATCAAAACGGATGTTCCAACTCCTAGAAACTTGCTTTAGTCCATAAATAGACCTTTGTAGCTTGCATATTTGTTAGGATCTGTAGATGTAAACCCTTCAGGTTGTATCATATACACCTCTTCTTACAAATTCCCATTAAGGAAAGCAATTTTTACATCCATTTGCCAAATCTCATAATCATAATATGCAGCTATCGCAAGTAAAATCCAAATAGATTTCAGCATTGCAACTGGTCAGAAAGTTTAATCAAAGTCAACTCCTTGTCTTTGTGTATAACCTTTGCCACCAATCGCTCTTTATAGGTAATTACATTATCATCCATGTCGGTCTTTCTCTCAAAGACCCACTTGCACCCTATGGCTTTAATCCCTTCAAGTGGATCGACTAAGGTCCATACCTTATTGTCATACATGGAATCCATTTCAGATTCTTCAGTCATAGCTTCTAGCCACTTCTGAGAGTCCTTATCAGATAATACTTCTTCGTAAGATGTAGGTTCATCATTCATAATGACTAATAATCATTGTGCCCACTGACAAGAAACTCAAATTTCTTTGGAACACGACGTATCCTAGTAGTCCTACGAAGAGTTTGTGTATCAATAGCTTCATCCTCTATCACATCATCATATGATTGAAGACCTTGTTCCATTTGTTGATCAATACCATATAGTGTTTCTTAAATGATATCTTTTCAAGATCTATTTTAGATCCACTTGCCCTTTCAAGAATAAACTCTTTTTCTAGAAAGACGGCATGTTTTGAGACAAACACCTTTTGCTCAATCGGATTATAGAAATAGTATCCAAACGTCTCCTTTGGATACCCCACAAATAGGCATTTATCTGACTTAGGTTTAATTTTATCAGATTCTACCCTCTTCACATAAGCAGGGTAACCCCAAACCTTCAAGTATAAAAGTTTAGATTTCTTTCCAAATCATATCGTCTCTCATACGGAGTGGAATCAACAACTTTTGATGGAACACGATTAGTAAATGGGAGGCAGTATTAAGAGCATAGCCCCAAAACAATTTTGAGAGGTTTGCAAGACTCTCATTGATTGAACCATATCCAATAGAGTTCGATTACGTCTCTCAAATATACCATTTAGTTGTGGTGTATTAGGAAGAGTCCATTGAGATAGAATCTCATTCTCCTTAAGATAATTTTGAAACTCTTGGTTCAAGTATTCCTCATATCAATCAGATCGAAGTATTTTAATACTTTTACCAAGTTGCTTTTCAACTTCATTCCTGAATTCTTTGAACTTTTCAAAGGCTTCAGACTTATACTTCATTAAGTATACATAACCATATCTAGAATGATCATCCGTAAAAGTAATGAAGTATGAAAAACCTCCTATAGCATGAATTGACATAGGACCACAAACATCAGTATGTATTAGCCCCAGCAACTCACTAGATCTATCACTTTTTTCAGTAAAAGATGATTTGGCTTAATCACTATCATTTTACCAAGTAAACAAGATTCACATATATCATATGATTCATAATCAAATTATCTCAAATAACCATTGTTATGTAATTTAGAAATGTGTTTCTCATTTATATGACCAAGTCTATAATGTCAAAGGAAATATTATTTCAAATTATCAATTTTGGACCTTTTTGGATTTATGTTGAGAATTGGATTTTCCATGTCTAGAATGTAAAGACCATTATTTAAAGTAGCAGTTCCATACATAATGTCATCACGTGAAAAAGAACAACATTTATTCTTTTGCATAATGACAAACCATCAGTGTCTAAACACGAAATAGAAATAATATTTCTAATAAGAGATGGAACATAATAACAGTCTTTAAATTCTAAAACAAGTCCACTAGGCAAAAAAAGATAATAAGTCCCTATGGCTAATGCAGCAACATTTGCTCCATTTCCCACGCGCAGGTCTATTTCTCCCTTAGCCAACATTCTACTTCTCTGTAGTCCCTGCATATTTTTACAAATTCCTGTATGAGAAGTTGATCCGGTATCTAATACCCAGGAATCCGATTTAGAAGTAGAAATATTGATTTCAATCATAAACATACCTATCTAATACACAGGAAACCGATTTAGAAGTAGAAATATTGATCTCAATCATAAACATACCTGAAGTAGAAGCTTCATTAAGCTTCTTCTGCTTCAAGGTATCAATATAAGCCTTACAGTTCCTTTTTCACTGCCCTTTGTTTCCACAATGGTAATAATTATCCTTGATTTTATCCTTCTTGATCACATGTGTTGGTTTCAACCCAGACTTGGCTTTCACAAAATCAATCTTGGATTTCTTTTTCTTCTTATTAAAAGAATAAACAACCACCACTTGTTTCCTTTCCTTTTTAATAGTTGCCTCTGCAGTTTTTAGCATATTCAATAGTTCAGTGAGAGTTGTGGATAATTTACTCATATTGTAATTCATCAAGAACTGTGAAAAACTATCAGGCAGAGATTGCAAAATTAAGTCAACATTTAACTCATGATTTTGCTTAAATTCCAATCGTTCTAATTTTTCAATTAGTCTGATCATCTTCAGTACATGAATCGCTACTGAAAAACCCTTTGTCATTTTACAACGGAATAGCTTTTTAGATGTCTCATACCTCTCATTCCTAGATTCTTCATCAAATAACTCCTTGAGATGAATAATCATAGAGCGAGCATCCATATTTTCATGCTATTTTTGTAATTCAGAACTCATAGCGGCCAACATGATACAAGAGGCAGTATCATTGCCCTCTATGTGCTTAAGATAAGCATTCTGAACTGCTTCATCAGCATCATCTGCTAGGATATCAGGAATATGTTTTTTTTTTCTTTCATTTATTTTGTATTTTATTTTATATTTTTTTGTCTATTTTTCCTCCATTTATTTTTATTATTTCTTTTTTGTTATTTTTTATATTTTTCGTGCATTTATTTTTTATTTATTTTTTGTTATTTTTCTTGTTTATTTTTCATGCATTTATTTCGTATTTTATTTTCTATTTTTTTTGAATCTATTTTTCCTCCATTTAGTTTTGTTATTTATTTTCTGTTATTTTTTGTTTATATTTCATGCATTTATTTTTCTTATTTCTTTTCCACTACTTTTTTCTCTATTGTCCTACGTTTATTTTGTTATTTATTTTCTGTTAGTTTTTTCTATTTTTCCTGTATTTATTTTCTTATTTTTCTGTTATTTTTTATCTTTTTTTCCTTCATTTATTCTTATTGTTTCTTTTGTGTTATTTTTTAGTCTAGTTTTCTCATATGGGTTTTTTCACTCATAACAATACTACTTAAAAAATAATAATTTTGTAAACAAAAAAATTAAATTAATTAACATTGTTATCTACTTTATAAAATTTTCAGGATAATGGATGCTACAGGTAGCGACTCGCATTCTTCACCTTTGGCAGCATCTAGCAATGCAGAATCCACAAGTTTAAGTTAAAGTCATAGACAAAAAATGGATATATCATGAAAATACACAAGTGAAGCCACCAATGAAAAAGGAAGAAAAGTCAAGAAAATTGATTTGTGGATTTTGTAACAATCAATTTGCTGGTAGTGGCATTCATCATATGAAGCTACACTTAGCAGGAGAAAGGGGTAGTGTTGCTCCATGCACAAAGGTCGCTCCAAAAGTAAGGCATGCAATTTTAGGATCTTTGAAAGAGTATATACAAAAAGCTAAAGAAAAGAAAGGAGATTTTGGGGAAGAAAATTCATATGGTCGCTCTGTGAATGATTTTGATGGTGATGATATTCAAGAAATTCCTCCTCCTCGAGCCCAAAGGAGTTTCAATCAATATGGTAGGAGCATCAGTGGGTAAAGGAAAAAGAAAAGTCACAACAAGTATAAATGCTTATTTTAAAGGTGGACATGATACTTCGCAACCCACTATTAAGGCTTGTTTGCAAAGTAAAGAAAAATGGCATAACACTAACATGGCTATTGCTATTTGGTTTTATTATACTTTCATTCCTATAAATGCTGTTAATTCTCCATTTTATCAAAGAGCTATTGATCAGTACATATGTAGCGTCTATGGGACATGGATATAAAGGTCCATCTTATCATACTTTACGAGTCCCTTTGTTACGAGATGCTAAAAAAGATGTACAATTAGTAATTGATTCCTTTCGTAGTAATTAGGCTGAATCTGGTTGTATTATAATGGGTGATGGGTGGAAAGATAGTAGGCAAGGTCATTGGTTAATTTTTTTAGTTTATTGTGCCAAGGGTATATCTTTCATTAAATCAGTAGATGTATCAGATATTGAATCAAATGTTGAAAATTTGTGTAATATATTTATTGATATTGTTGAAATTGTTGGTCCAAAGAATGTGGTCCATATGGTTACTGATAATGCTAGTAACTATAAGGCTGCTGGATTAAAAATTAGTGAAAGATATCCTACTATTTGCTGGTCACCCTGTGCTTCTCATTGTATCAATTTGATTTTGAAAGATATTGGTGAATTATCTTATGTAAAAGCTCTTGTAGATCTTGCTTCAACGGTGACTGTATTTATGTATATATATTATAAGTTCACTTTGAATTGGTTGAGGAAAAGCAAAGGATGGAAAGAGATTATTCGTCCTGGGGAAACTAGATTTGCTACAACTTTTATAGCATTAAAAAGTTTGCATGATCGGAAAGAAAATTTACTAGTTTTAGTCACTAGTGGAGATTACAAAATTTTTTAAAAATGGTTAAAAGGAAAGAGGCCAAGCAAATTTTTTGGATGATAAGTTTTGGAATAATTGTTTGATTCTTGTTAGGATTATGGGACCTCTTATTCGATTGTTGCGTGTATGTGATGCTAATGAAAAGCCTTCAATGGGGTATGTTTATGAAAGTATGCAAAGAGTAATTGAAGGTATTAGAAAGCTTTTCAAATACAAAGACAGATTATGCAAGTCATATATTGATATTATCAATTTTCGATGGGATAAAATGTTGCGCAAAAATTTTCGTAGTGCATCTTATTTCTTGAATCCCACTTTTTAATATGACCCTACATATGTTGAAATTAAAGAAGTCACAAATGGTTTATTGGATATATTAAAATATATGTGGATTGGTGTGATCACACAATTTACCCATGAGATTTCGAGAGCAGGAAGGTAGTTTTGGATGGAGGCTTCTTAATGCTAGCAAGACAGATCGACTAGATAGTAAATTTTTTTATCATTTATAATTTATGGCAATATTACGTTTTAATATTTGAGATTATATATTTAATTTTCAATATGATATGTTTGTGATAGAAAATTGGTGGAAGTTGTTTGGTTGTGATGCTCCAAATTTGCAAAGACTTGCGATTAGAATTTTGAGTCAAACTTCATCTTCTTCTGGCTGTGAACGCAATTGGAGTGTCTTTGAACGCATTCACACAGAAAAAAAAAAAAAGAATCGATTGGAGCATCGAGACTTAATGATCTTGTGCATGTGCATTACAATTTGCGTTTGCAATATAGGTAATATTTTGGTTATCTACATTTTTTTCTTTGTTTAAATAAATTAGTAGATTAATAAGTTACGTATATTTGCTTATTATTTTGTAAGATCAATCGAAAGAGATTTTATGATCCTGTTGATTATGAGTCGATTGATAAAATAGAATTTTGGATCGTGGAAGAAGAACCAGTCGGGGAGCTTGATTATGAAGAGTTGGAGGCTGAGTTTGAAGAACTACATGTGGATGATGATGTTGGATGTTCCAATTCTCAACAAGTTGAAGGTTGGAAAAAATAATTTTTTTGAATTTTTCTAAATTTTAATTGTAAATTATACTATTGTACTATTCTGTTTTTTTAATTAATATTATTGTTTTTATTTTTTTTTGTTTTTTATTAATATATATTATTTTGTTTTTATTTTTAGATGATGATAATGATGATAAAATTGAGGAAGATGTGGATTTGGAATCATTTCAACGAAGGGGTATTGGTCTTATTAATGAAGATAATGAATGGCTAAACTGAGATAGTCATGAAGTAAAGTTATGAGATGATTGTATTTTGTTTTTAATCTTCCTTTGATGTTGATTATGTTAATGATAAGAAAATGACAGTTCAGTTGTAATGCTATTTGTTATACTTGTTCTTTGTTGTATTTGTTTTTTTTGTTTGGAAATATAGACAATATTATATAGAACTATTGTTGTTAGTTTTTTGAATTTGAAAATGTTGTTGGACATGTTAATGTTGAACTTAGAGATGATGTTGGTACTTGGTAGGTTTTTTTAACTTAGAGATGATGTGGTATTCTAGTTTTTGGATTTCATAGAAGTATATTTTAATTTTTAAGTCACTTTAAATTATATCACACTTTAAAAAAAAAAAAAAAAGAGTCAACTATCTGAACCGGCTAATCGGACTGAAAACCGAACAAGCCACCGATTCAATGACCGATCCGGTTTTTAAAAACATTGGTGTCGACATGGAAAATGCTGGGAAGGGACGAATTAAGTTACACTATTCCAAATTTCTCCATTTCATTTTCGTGACAACACTGTACCGGTACCGTGTTGTATAATGGCGTCTCGAAAACGAAATGAAGAAAGTTGTAAAGAAAATTACATGAGTGATCAGTGGTGCATACAGCTGTCCAGAAACCAACTGGCAGTTAATATTGTTTATACTCTAATATAAAATACATACATAATACATTTATTTATTTATTTATTTATTTCTAATATAGTTTATACTCTAATGTAAAATACATACATAAATATTAATATGAATTAATTTTTTTTTACAATTTCCAAACAAAAAAAAGAAAAATTATAAAAATTTGAAGTTTTTATAAATAAATTTTCAAACTTATAAAATAAAATCAAGATCGGCCAAATTCAAATCTGGATCCAACAAGAACCGACGAATCCAGATATTAATATCCTTTTATAGACTTGAAAGCTATCTGGATTCAAATTCGAATTAGATAATATTAAACGGATACTGGTTTGAATATGCAAGATTTGATCTGAATCCGACCAGCCTAATTGGAGGCTCTACTCTAGTTATTAGCAAAAAAATTTACTAAACAACGCAAATAGAAAAGGAGCTATTGTAAAGCACAGATTTTTCGCTTAACCTTACCATACTGCATTTGATGGAGACACATTGTTCAAAATCATTTATGTAATTATTAACTGAATATTTTTTTAAAATATAAATAATGAATGTAAAATTATTTAGGTAGACCCGATCTTTGACTCGACCTGTAGATCTTGTGGTCGAGATTTAATATTATGGAATCTTATTTACATCAGTTGATATTATATATTTCATAAAATTTAATCCACACCACAAAATCTACAATTGGGGCAAAAAATTAGATTTACCTAAATATTTGCCATAATGAATAGGACACGAATAGTGCAAATAATGGATATTGTGAATAATAAATAAAACAAAATATGAATAGTGTGAATTATTATTTAGAAAATAATATTTGCTACCACACAAGTTAGAAGGCTGACAAAATAATATTTGACAAATAATGAGCATTATTTGCAATCCAAACAGAGCCTTAAGCTTTTCTTTCTGCACTTGTATTTTGCTCGTGAATTTCGGCCAATCAATGCTCGAAAAAAGTTTGGATAGTATTAGGAAAGTACAGAGAAATTCTTTTTTTTTTTTTTTTAAATAAATACAGAGAAATTCTTTTAATAGTACGCGCGTTGCGCCCAGAGGCCTCGGTTCCGTCTTTTCGGTGCCCAAAATGAATGCCACCAATAGTATGTTGCCACATGGAACTACCGATTAATACTGCATGTGCCTTGGTTTTATTCCATAAATACAGCTCGGTTTTAATCTAAATTTCGGTTCGGCTTCGCAACCTTTGACCCGAAACCTTTACAAGACAAAATATAACTTTAGAACAACTGAAAAGTGTCCTTTTGTTTTAAACCCTAAGCTTGCAACTATTTTCTATTCCTCAATGAACTTTGAATCCCCAACTTTGCACGTTAACAGCCTTCCTCTTTCAACGTGATTTCGTCACCATCTTTATAGGTAATTTAAATACTCCAACTATTAAAGTTTTATGTAGAATATATTTAATTAGATTATTGATTAATTAAATATAAAATCTATATATGTTACTCTACGTGACTACTTTTTGTGATTGATTCAACAATATGCACAAAATGTTACAGGCTTAGGATTTAAAACAAAAGGATATTTTTCAGTTGTTCTGAAGTTATGAACTGGTCTTTTGTCTCGTAAAAGTTTCGGGTCAAAGTTGCGAAGTCGAACCGAAATTTAAATTAAAACCCGAGCTGTATTTTTGGAATAAACCAAGGCACATGCAGCATTAATCAGTAGTTCCATGTGACAACATACTATTGGTGGCATTCATTTTGGGCACTGAGAAGCCGGACCGAGGACTCAGAGCCGCAAAACAAAGACGACTGAAAATGCACCACTTGGTTAATACATAGATATTTCTTGGAAATTATGACCACCCCAGTCAATAAAGTCAGTGGTCCCCAGCTGTAGAAATTATTGATCATTCATTGTCATCGTCCTTGCGAGGCCGAGGAGTACTTATAATTTTGAAAACGAAGAATACTCGCTACTCTCTAGTCCCGAACAAACTATTCACCAAAGCTTATTCATTTTCTTATTATTCTGGTAAAAATAAAATGTCAAAGATAATGGCTGAAGCTGTTCTCGGTGTTGTTTCCGGTGTTGTTAATGTAATCTTGGAAAAGACACTCGCATTTGCTGCCAACGACATAAGCCGGGCATGGGGTGTTGAGGTAGACCTTCAGAAGCTTGCTGAAAAAGTAGAGTTGATGCAAGCTTTGCTTTCTGATGCTCAAAGCAAGCAACTACCTAGCACCGTGCAGGTTTGGCTGAAAAAGCTACGGTTAATAGCACTTGATGCTGAGATCGTGTTGGATGACTTTGGGTATGAACTTCTTCGCAAAAAGATTGAGAACCGAAAGCGTAACCGGCTAGGCAACTTCTTTTCCTCGCAGTTTGGTCGTCCGAAGATGGCTATCAAGATCAAGAATGTTACCTCATCTCTAGAGGAAGCTTTTCAAGAAGCTAATCAAATTGGGCTTCATGCTGTTGAGGTAATTATCACAGCTCCTGATCACAAGGAGGATCGGTTGACCACCGATCCTTTTGTGGATGAATCGGAAATTGTGGGAAGGGAAGTTGATGTTTCCAAAGTGGTAAGCATGTTAATGAGATCAGACTATAATAAGGTCTTACCAGTCATCTCCATAGTTGGAATGGGTGGTCAAGGGAAGACAACCGTTTCACAGGTAGTGCTAAAAGATGAGCATGTGGTGAAGTATTTTGACAAAAAAATATGGGTTTGTGTATCTGATGATTTCAAAGTGGAAAGGTTGTTGAATGAGATGCTGCAATCTCTTGGGGAAAGGAACGCTGAGGCGACAAACAGGGAAGAATTAGTAAGGAGGCTTCAAAAAAAAATGAAAGGAAAAAAATGTTTGCTTGTGCTCGATGATATTTGGAATGAGAACAGGGAGAAATGGGATTGCATGAGGAAATGTTTGCTGGAAATTGGGGCTTCTCAAGGGAGCAAAATATTGGCAACTACGCGTAATCATGTGGTTGCCTCTTTTCAGTAATGCAAACGTCCAGTGACTCCAGTCCCTATAAGTTAGGGGTGCTCTCAAACGATCAAAGCTGGAAGTTATTTGAAAAACTAGCATTTGCAGATGGTGGTGCAAAAAAGACTCCAGAATTTGAGGATATTGGTAGAAGGATACTAAAGAAGTGTGGGGGTGTGCCACTAGCCATTAAAGCAATTGGTAGTATGTTGAACTCCAGGAAGGATGAATCAGAATGGTCTATGATTGAGAAAAGTGAAATCTGGAGTACTACAGATGTAGTCTTTTCTGCCTTGAATTTGAGTTACGAACATCTACCTTCACTTTCAGTGAAACAATGTTTTGCAAGTTGTTCCATTTTCCCCAAGGACACTCGCATGGAAAAGGAAGAGTTGATACAAATTTGGATGGCTCAAGGATTGATTAATCATTCCAAGGGAGGAGGTGATTTGCAAATGGAGGATATAGGCGGTAACTATTTCAATATATTACTGCGGAGTTCTTTGTTGCAAGATACACCTCCAGAAAAAGATATCTACAATAACATCATCTCCTGCAAGATGCACGACCTCGTCCATGATTTTTCTTTGAAAGTGTCAAATAATTATATATTTGATACAGAGAGTGGATCAGTAATAAAGAATGACGCAGAAGTTGTGCATTTAAATTTGATTTTGCGTAAAGGGAAAATGCTACAGAATGTGGAGCAGATTCCTTCAAACGTGCGGACACTATATCTTGTAGTTGAAGATTATACTGTTCTTGAAGACTTCTTGAAAAGGTTTAGGTATCTTTCTGTTTTAATAGTGGCATGTGAGGGTGCCACAGATCTGCCAAATGCAGTTGGTGAGATGAAACATTTAAGATATCTTGATATCTCGAAAAGTAAAATCACTACTCTGCCAGATTCCATCACAAAGCTCTACTATTTGATGTCTTTAAGAGTTAATTATGGTTTACAAAAGATACCAAATGGATTTGTGAATTTAATTAACTTCAGGCATTTTTGTCCGACTGACTATCTTTTGAAAACGAACACATTTTTTTGCTTCCTGGAATAGGGCAGTTATCAAATCTCCAGAGATGGCCCTTGTTTGTGGTGAGCCAAGACAAGGGATGCCAAATTGAGGAGTTGGGACGCCTGCACAATCTTAAAGGTGAAATCCGAATTTGCGCACTTGAAAATGTGAGCAGCTCTGAATCAGCTGCAAAAGCAAATTTGTTTGGAAAGTCCAACATTCAAAGTTTGGAACTTGCTTGGGATCGTAAGAGAGAAGAAGATGGGGAGGACAATATTGATGTCATGGAAGGTCTTCAACCTCACTCGAATTTGAAAGGTTTAACCATTAAGGGATTCAAAAGTTTAAAGTTTCCTTCATGGATGGTGGGTCTTCAGAATCTGATAAAGATCGAGTTGACTGCATTAGATAAGTGTGAGCAAGTACCATCACTTGGGCACTTGCCTTGTCTCCAGATTCTAGAGATGTCAAAGTTAGGCAACGTGAATCACATCGGGAGTGAATCTCTATGGCCGCGAATATCTTGATAGTGCAAGGAGTGGTAGTAGTTGTAGCAGTGAGGGAGCGGCAATCACTCTGTTTCCAGCACTAAGGACGCTTAAGTTGCGGAACATGGATAATCTAGTGGAGTGGTCTGATGCTGCAATGATTTCCTCTGATTCATCAATCAAGGTATTCCCTAATATCCAAGATTTGCATCTTCTTGTGCTTCCGAAATTGGCAATTTTACCAGATATGTACAGCTTAACGTGTCTTCAAAGGTTAGAGATAAGGAGCTGTGAAAGTTTGTCTTGTTTAAGGAATTTGAATAGCCTTACGTCTCTCGAATCCTTATACATCACAAGCTGCCCTAATCTAGATGCAACTCTCAATATGGATAGCCCACAATCTATAAGAGATCTAGAGCTATCAGGATGCGACAAATTGATTTCTTCATTGTGCAGTCTCGACAATTTTACCTCTCTTGTGAGCTTGCAAATTCAATCTGACCCAGAGTTTTGGCCGCCCAAAAGGATTTACAACATCTCCCCAACCTCCGGAATTTGATCCTTGGGGGCGTCGTCAATGGCCACTGTGATTTTGATTATTTTCCGTGGCCATTCTCCAGCACCAATGTTGCTACTACTAGAAAGGATGATGATTTTATCAAACAGCATTTCATCTCTCTAGAATACCTTCAATTAATTGGATGGCCAAAAATCAAGTCTCTCCCCGAGCAGATTCAGCATCTCTCTGTCTTGGCAAGTTTATATATATCTCAATTTGATAGTTTGGAGGCTCTTCCAGAGTGGCTAGGAAACTTTCATAATCTTGAAAATTTGTGGGTTTCGGGTTGCTCTAACCTTGAGCAATTGCCCTCAGTAGAAGCAATGCAACGCCTCACCAATTTACGAGAACTGGATATTTCCAAATGTCCTCGTTTAGCAGATAGATGCACTAGAAGAAGTGGCGCAGAGTGGCCCAAGATTGCACATATTCCCGACATTTTTATCGATTACACGAGAATTTAAGTAAACATGAGAATTTAAATTCTCAAAATTTTAATACTACTACATTCTCTTGTAAGTTAATGTATTATTATTATTATTATTATTTTGGTTGAAGAACACTTCTTTCTTGACGTGCTACCACAATTAAGAGAATCTAACTGTTACGGAATATTTTTTCGCTATAACTCGCTGGGCAAAACTCAACTTGGTCACCGCAATCCCACCAACACATTAATGAACTAAGTCTCACCCCTCATTGGGCCAGACATTATAAATCGACCACCACTAACCCATAATACTATCAAATAATTAACAAGACATATGTCTTCAGTGAAGTTCAAACCCTAGATAATTCAAACGAGAGTGATAAATTTTAATTTTCCATACATGTTTACCATATAAGAATTTCTCCATACATGTATACTCTGGACAAAAGAAAGTTCTAATGTTTTGTTTTGACTGCGAAAAAAAAAAGTTATGCTCTATATTTGTAATACATACTATCACATACTACAAATGTCAAATTGGAGAAAGTCCAGTTGATTATTTAAGAAAATAATGGAATTAATAGGCCGTGTTGGGTGATTATTAAAAGTTAAAATTGGTAATCAGAGTATTGAGTGGACTCAAACCAAGAGCATTACATACCCAGTCAACACAATATTGCCGCTTTCTCTCTCTACCTCTTAATTGACTTGGTTTATTTTGTAACTTTCGATTATTTCTCTTTCACCTCTTAATTGACTTGGTTTATTTTGTAACTTTCAATTATTTCTCTTTCATATAGTTGGAAAATTAATGCATGAATTTAAAACAATCCAATCACGAATTTCATATGCTACATATAACAAAATTACTAAATTATGTTGTCATTCTTTCAATTAATCGTAACAAGCTGCCTTTCTTTTGCAATGCATTATACAACCAGACAGAAAAGTCAGAAGATATATTAATGCACATAATTTCAGGCCACTCAAATTAGGCTCGAATTAATATTAAAATTTTTAAGCATATGTATTATGGAGTAGTATATCAGATTGTATTTTCTTGACTTTAATAAGCTTAACCTGACCAAAAAAAAAGTTTATGGAAACGTGATATAAAAGTTTAGTCTCTAAAATAACTAGAGGGTTTTTTTTTTTTGTTTTTCAAAAATAATTATAATAAATCTAACTAAATGTCACCTAAGTTTCCCATATGATTCTCGTGTGGTGGGTGTGGTGGTGGTTGGTGGGATGTTTCTGTATATATTTCTTTTAAAAATTTGGAAATCACAGTGGGTAAAAACTTAAGTAGAGGACACTTGTAGATTCGTGTATATTAAACCTTAGAAATTTATTATATCTGTTGATGTAAGTAAAATTTTTTAATATTTAATTGTAGGATAAGAGACAGAGACAAACCTTTAGATATACTATCTAGATTCCAAGACTAAAATTTATCATTTAGAGACATCTAACTAAGTATTCTGTACTTTTTTTGATTAATTTATCTGGATCCAACTTTTGATATAGGAAAATATTTAAATTAAATATCTTATAGTATAAATTAATAATTAAAATAAATGATATTATTTTATATAATTTCATAAGTCATACTAAAATTTAATTTTAATCATAAAATTTATAAATAAAATTCAAAATTAAATTTATTTGAATATTTTCTTTTGATATATTTATTGCATATCGTTGCAACTACGACGATCAGATGGTGTGTAAATATAACACGTGAAATTAATTGAAAACCTATTGGTACGTAGTAGTTGTATTCACGAATTACAATTTCTAGCTTCTGTGAACTTCAATAATGGACAGGGCGGATCATAGGGGTGGGAGGGCGGTCGCAATTTTCAAAATTATGTTTTTTTTTTAAATTTAAATTATTATTATATTATTATAAACATTAAATTTTGTCCACTTTTTGATTTTAAAAAATATAAAAAAATATTTTTTATGTATGTATTTATATAATTTTATTCATCAAAAAATTCGAAAATATATTATTTTTTTGATATTTTTTAAAAGTCTCAATAACTCTCTTTAAAAAATTTAGACTTTATCTTATAAAAATAATGGGTCAGACATATAAGTTTTGGTGATTAATATTTTGGTGATTAATAGTGTAAACCCCTATGTAATTCACGTAACAGTAGTGGCCTTAGATTCAAGAATCACAAGAAATTTGTTTATTCAAAACCATGTTTAAGCAAATTACACACAAACAATTAACTAGATTCTTATTATTTCACAACGTTGGAACATATA
Organism: Cinchona pubescens; assembly: GCA_025175665.1. Taxonomy (NCBI): domain Eukaryota; kingdom Viridiplantae; phylum Streptophyta; class Magnoliopsida; order Gentianales; family Rubiaceae; genus Cinchona; species Cinchona pubescens. The sequence continues at coordinate 2,002,779 of JANKKI010000126.1, forward strand.
AAACTGCACCGGAACTTCTTGACCCATACACTTCTTTTTATTTATTTTTTTAAATAAAAAAACTCACCTCATTTCTTTCTTATTGTCTGATAATTCAAACCCACAAATCATAAGGGAAACGTTTTATCACTTAAAATATACTTCATTGTCTTCACCCATACACTTAAGATATAAACACATCCAAAACCACTCTCAGTAACTAATGATCGAGTGAGGTACAAATTCTTTAGTTCGGATTTTTATGGTGAAAAAAAAGGCAGGATTCCTGATTATTTAGACCTTAATCGAATCATATGTACTGGTCATTGTAGGTATCTCGATTGAAATCCCCATAAATGGTATTTTCCGTAGAAATAGTATTCTTTCTTATTTCGACGATCCTCGATATAGATCGCGAAGAAATAGATTTATTATACCACTCCAATCGATTCAAGAACGCGAGAACGAATTAATATCCACCCCAGGTATCTCGATTGAAATCCCCATAAATGGTATTTTCCGTAGAAATAGTATTCTTTCTTATTTCGACGATCCTCGATATAGAAGAAAGAGTTCGGGAATTACTAAATATGGGACTATCGAAATGCATTCAATCGTCAAAAAGGAAGATTTGATTGAGTTTTGAATTTCGGGATTTATTCGAAATATTCAATAACTTGATTTATAATAATGAAGTCAATTTTTATTTGTTACTTTATGTGCTGCTCTATTATTTGCCGGTGCCGTTGCTAAATCTGCACAATTCCCCCTTCATGTATGGTTACCTGATGCCATGGAAGGGCCCACTCCTATTTCCGCTCTTATACATGCTGCTACTAAGGTAGCAGCGGGAATTTTTCTTGTAGATGAAAAATCTCGGCTTCTTCCTCTTTTCATAGTTATACCTTACATAATGAATTTCATTTCGGTGATAGGGATAATAACAATATTGTTAGGAGCTACTTTAGCTCTTGCTCAAAATGACAGTTCAGGACTAATACTCATGTGTTGATATCAAAACCATGTTCAAGCAAATTAGACACAAACATTTAACTAGCAAGATTCTTATTATTTCACAAAGTTGGAACATATAAAATTGCTCACCCATATACTTTATTTTTTTTAATAAAATAAATCTATCTCACCCTTTATTCTCTAATAATTTAAACTCATAACTTATAAGTCACAAGAAAAACATCAACTTAAGTTGCACACAAACAAAATTCACTTAAGTTGCACTTTGTTGTCTTCACCCATACACTTTAAAGACGCAAACACATCCGCAACCACAACAGTTCAAAACTAATATTCCCCTATTAACCAAAAGCTTTTAATATACATTATCCAAAGGAAAATATTGTCATAGACCGGTTTTTATTATCCACCCGTAGATCTTGCGGTCAAAATTAAATCTTATAGAATCTTACTTATATCAGCTAATGTCATAGATTCCATAACATTTAATCTACAAGTAGAATAAAAAACCAGATCTACATAAGTATTTCCCTTATCCAAAAGCATCATATGCTTCACTCAAGCTCCACACTGGGATGGACCTTTTTGCCCCCACTTTGTCATGTGATTCCTCTTCCTGGAGATAAGTTGAATACCGACCTAGAAAGCCGTACCCGATAAGTTGAATACCTACCTGGAAAGCCCTACCCAACAAGAAGGTATGTTGTAGTCGGCCCAATTTCGCATGCAACGGTCCACCGCCCGCTAATTGCCACCCCCACCAGCTCCCCGAGGCGCATATCCCCTGCTCGTCCTTGGATGAATTCTTGGACTTCTTCAGTCGGTTTGGCCTGATATCTTCCCTCTTCCACCCTTGCTCTTCCTTGCTGAGAAATCCACCCTCCTATATTATATATAACTCGAAAAAAACACGTGTTAACTCGAATGTGTAACACTTCTAATTTATTAAAAAAAAATTATTTTTGAAAAAAATAAATGAGTAATCAGTAAATGATAACCAAGTATAAAAATTTTAACTATTGAGGTTTTTATACAAGATTTATATATTTTTAATATATTTGCTCTTTTGCATTGTAATTATTTTCACCTATATTTTTTTATTTAGTTTTCAATATTATTTGTTATTTGTTACAAAATTATATATAAATTTCATTTTTTTCTTAAAAATTACATAAATTTTCTTTTTTATGAGAACAACATATGATAATTGTATTTTTTTATATATTTCTCTTCTAGGTGCCTAGATATAATTTTCATATAACAATTAAAGATTAAGATATTTGTCATAGTATTCAACTTTTTAAATATATGTGCATATTCTTTGTTATTACAAAAAAGATAATATCATTATCCAGTATCAAACATTATATAGATGAAGTATTTTGAAATTTTATTAGTATTGAAAATATTAATAGGTAATTGGATGGTATATGAGAGTAATAATTACAAAAAATGATTAATAAAAATTTCAAAAAATATGAAAGAAAATGAATCTAATTAAAATGTAAATAATATATAAATCAAACAAAAATTATGCTCTATGTATAGGATAACTAAACATGTCAACTACTATATTTTTCATATTATAAATAGATATTATATAATTTGTTAAATAATTATAAAAAAATTGAAATAATAAATTGTTCTTTTGTCTTGCTATAAAATGCAATGAATGTTAAATGAAACAATCCTTTATCTTACTCTACAATACACAAAATGCTAATGAAATTGTAGCTCTAAATATGACTAAAATTACACATTATTACTTTAAGTGAGATTTTATATATATTTTGTATCACAATTAATTTTTTGCTAACATATTATGTAAAATATATATACATATAGAAAATGTATTGTAATGTTATCTCTTAAAGTTATGATAACATTCACTTTAATACTTAATTGACATTCTAAACTCTTTATTCATCTTTAATGGCATAAAAATGTAGTTAACTCCAATCTAAAATAGTTTTTATTTTTCTTTTATATTCGTTGGTTATAATTTCTAATAGCGATATTACCAATAACTTAATCAATTACAGAAAAAAACTTTTTCCATAATATTAAACTTTTTTGAAATATATCTATATATTCTTTATTATTTGTAAAGGATAAAATCACTATCAAATATCAAACATCATTTAATAGATGAAGCGTGTCAAAATTCTTAATGAAAATATTTACAGGAGATTAAATAATATATAGTAACAATTACAAAAAGGATTCAATAAAATTTCAAAAAATAAGAAAAATAATCCCAAATATAAAGAACAAAAATATCAAACAAAAATTATGTTTCCTATATAAGAAAACCAACAAATTAAACTAATATGTTCTGTATAATATGGATATGTATCACGTAGTATATTAAGATCATAATCAAAAGGCGAAAATAAAAGTTTATTCTTTTATTTTACTTTGAAATGTAAAGAACATTAATGAAAACAACATACCCTCTATATTATTCTAAATGCACACAACTCGAATGAAAAATATTTAATTCTAAAGACATAAAAAATAATATGTAATTTCTATAATTTCTATTCTAATTAATTTTTTAACGTATTGTGTAAATTAATTATGTATCCAGATAGAGGATATATTGGTATTTTTCATGTCTCTTAACCTTATGATAATATTGATATTCTGAACTCTTTCATTCATCCTGAATGGTATCGAATGTGATTAATTTCAAAATTATATTTTGATATAATATTTTAGTATGAAATTAAATTAGCATTTATTAAATATATAAACAAAATGAAGGCTAATAAAAGTGTATGAATTTATTTTTTTATTTTTTGTACCTTTTCAATTAATTCCTTTTATTATATACCAAATATTTAATATACATTTTTATTATTTTATTAAATAGTGCAGAATTACATTGTAATTTTTAAAATCAACATGTAAAATTAATCTATATTTGTAATTATTTTAGAGTATTTAATAGTGTAATTATATTTGAATAATATATGTTGTCTTTTAGAGTACTTATCCGCTTATTTTTTCTATATTCCTACAATTTAAACGTAGTATTTTTATAGGTCTGGTAATAATTATTCTAAACTATTTTGAGCATGAATCATACAATTGGTTTAACGTTTTTTACCCTACCGATAGCTAGGTAGTCCAAACCAATATTTCTTTATTGTTATAGCATGTACTATAACAACCGGTATTGTAATTTCTAAATTTGACATTTAAACTCATTATATACCTATAACTATTTAGAGTATTGTTACAATCATTATTTCAGAATATTTTGGGTATATGCATTGTATCATGTGTTGAATTTATTTTCTAACTCATCAATCGTTCATCTAAACTAATATTATATAAAATGATGTTATTAAAAATAAAGATTTAGTGATAGAAATACTATTAAAGAGCTTTAAAATTAACAAATACTTTTATAACGATTAAAAATTGTGAGTTTTTTATTTTGTTCTTGAGCTTGATTTCTTTCGTTACTTGTTTAATTTTCTTTTCTTCATGTAGGATAGAAAAAACAAATATAAATTAATCATAATACAGACTTAAAAGATATAAGAAAATAGTATTATATATTCAACTATTTTTTCACTTTATATAAATTTAATTATTTATTTATATGATTATTAATTTTGTGATTTTTATGATGGAACATACTCAAAAATTCTATACTCATGGATATATCCCTCATATTAACCAAAATTTCAAGTTAAAAAAGTCATTATAATCAAAAGTAGTGAAACTATTATAGTTGACTGAAAGTTAAAGAAAATTATGCTTAAAAAATGATATCGGATAGATTTGTCACCTTCTTCAACTAATCCAAACCGAAAAAGGCTAGCAAAAATGCCAAATTCAACTTCAATACATCTTTTCATCAAATTTTATATGAATTAAATATTTCTGTATGAAAAGTTTATTCATCAAACAAAATTAAATAAAAAAATATTAGAATATAATGGGATAAATAGTCAATAGTTTAGTTGATATAATATAAATACTTTACTGGTCAATAGATAATGTTAAGTATTAACCTATTAGTGACACTAAAAAGCGTGAAGTGTAATTAACCTTAGACATAAAGCACGCAGGGGAAGGATCTAATTAAGTTTTCCGGGCATATTTGAATGAACAATTAGAGAAAAGAAAATAATTGTAGTGAATTTGTAATATTTATAATAGTTATAAAAGATTATTTTTATCATGAATAAAAAATAGAAACATTTTATTTTATTCTTTGATGAAATATAAATAATTTTTCTACTCTTAGAATTATGTACATTCTTATTATGTATTTATGCCAAAATTTCACAATAAGTTAAGGAATAAACAATCTATTTCATTAGCATTTCATGCATTTTAGAATAAGATAAAGGATGTTTTCTTGAACATTCGATACATTTTAAAGCAAGATAAAAGAACAAATTATTTTTTCAATTTTTTGTAATAAATTTAATATGCTATATTATACCTATACCATAATATGGAGAATATATTAGTTTAATCTGTTTAATTTCTTATACATAAGACATAATTTTTGTTTGATTAATTTAGTCATTATTAGATTCATTTTTTATTTTTTGACATTTTAATTATAATAAATATTTTTATACAAATAAAAGTCTTCCATATTATTATGTATTTATGTCGAAATAGATGGTTGTATCATAAGCAATAGGTAGAATAGATTATGAGTAATTTTAATTAATTATGTTTTCTTATTGGAACTTAGAAATTATGTGATTCATTTTTTTTATTTTTTGAAAATTTAATTATAATAAATATTTTTATACAAATAAAAAGCTTCCATCTTATTATGTATTTATGCCAAAATAGGTGGTTGTATCCTAAGAAATAGGTAAAATAAATAATGAGTAATTTAATTATGTTTTCTTATTGGGAATTAGAAATTATATTTTATTAATGATGTGTATTTTTGCTTACAAAGAAGCCAATCATATTAGGCTTCACCCAGTTGAGCGCTAACTATCACAGCTCCTAATCACAAGGAGGATCGGTTGATCACCGATCCTTTTGAGGATGAATCGGAAATAGTGGGAAGGGAAGATGATGTTTCCAAAGTGGTAAGCATGTTAATTAGATCAGACTATAAGGAGGACTTGCCAGTCATCTCCATTGTTGGAATGGGTGGTCAAGGGAAGACAACCCTTTCACGGGTAGTGCTGAAAAATGACCAAGTCGTAAAGTATTTTGAGGAAAGAATATGGATTTGTGTATCTGATGATTTCAAAGTAGAAAGGCTGTTGAATGATATGTTGAAATCTTTTGTGGAAACCAACATTGAGACAACAAACAGGGAAGAATTAGTAAGGAGGCTTCAAGAAAAAATTAAAGGAAAAAGATGTTTGCTTGTGCTCGATGATATTTGGAATGAGAACAGAGAGAAATGGGATTGCATGAGGAACTGTTTGCTGGAAATTAGGGCTTCTCAAGGGAGCAAAATATTGGCAACTACGCGTAGTCATGTGGTGTATTGCCTCAGTAATGCAAACGTCAAGTTCCCATGAGTTAGGGGTCCTCTTAAATGATCATAGTTGGATGTTGTTTGAAAAACTAGCATTCGCAGATGGTGGTGCAAGAAAGACTCCAGAATTGGAGGATATTGGTAGAAGGATACTGAAGAGGTATGGGGGCGTGCCATTAGCCATTAAAGCAATTGGTGGTATGTTGTACTCTATGAAAGATGAATCAGAATGGTTGATGACTGAGAAAAGTGAAATCTGGAGTACTGCAGATGGAGTCTTTTCTGCCTTGAAATTGAGTTACGAACATCTACCTTCACTTTCAGTGAAACAATGTTTTGCAACTTGTTCCATTTTCCCCAAGGACACTCGCATGATATACAAATTTGGATGGCCCAAGGATTGATTAATCATCCCAAGGGAAGAGGTCACTTGCAAATGGAGGATATAGGCAGCAACTATTTCAACATATTAATGCGGAGTTCTTTGTTGTAGGATCCAGAAAAGGATCAAATACACGTTGCATAATAACATTGTTTCCTGCAAGATGCACGACCTCGTGCATGATTTTTCTTTGAAAGTGGCAAATAACTCTTTTTTCGATACAAATGATGGATTAGGGATAAAAGATGATGCAGAAGTTGTGCATTTAAATTTGATTTTGCGTGAAGGGAAAATGTTGAAGAATGTGAAAGGGATTCCTCCAAAGTTGCGAACATTGTATCTTGAAGTTGAAAACTATGTTGGCCTTGAAGACTTTTTGAAAAGGTTTAAGTATCTTTGTGTCTTAAAAGTGGCATGTCAGAGTGCCAAGCATCTGTCAGATGCAGTTGGTGAGATGAAACATTTAAGACATCTTGACATATCGGAAACTAAAATCACCACTCTGCCAGATTCCATCATAAAACTCTACAATTTGATGACTTTAAGAGTTCGTTATCTTTTAACAAAAATAGCAAAGGGATTTGTGAATTTGATTAAGTTGAGGAATTTTTATTGGGGAAAGACTTAGGTAGACCTTGTCTTGCGGGTTTATGTAAGTTTTTTCCTTTTTATTGTACTCTGTATTATTGTACTCTGTATTTCGAAAACAAACACATTTTTTGGCTTCCTGGAATAGGGCAGTAATCAAATCTCCAGAGATGGCCCTTGTTTGTGGTGAGCCAAGACAAGGGATGCCAAATTGAGGAGTTGGGACGCCTGCACAATCTTAAAGGTGAAATCCGAATTTGCGCACTTGAAAATGTGAGCAGCTCTGAATCAGCTGCGAAAGCAAATTTGTTTGGAAAGTCCAACATTCAAAGTTTGGAACTTGCTTGGGATCGTAAGAGAGAAGAAGATGGGGAGGACAATATTGATGTCATGGAAGGTCTTCAACCTCACTCGAATTTGAAAGGTTTAACCATTAAGGGATTCAAGAAGTTCAAAGTTTCCTTCATGGATGGTGGGTCTTCAGAATCTGATAAAGATCGAGTTGACCGCATTAGATAAGTGTGAGCAAGTACCATCACTTGGGCACTTGCCTTGTCTCCAGATTCTAGAGATGTCAAGGTTAGGCAACGTTAAACGCATCGGGAGTGAAATCTATGTAAGTTAATTTAATACTACTACATTTTCCTGTAAGTTAATATCTTCTTCTTTTTGTTTTTTTTTTTTTTTTTTTTTGTGGTGAAAAGCACTTCTTTCCTGACGTGCTACAAGTCCTATGAAAGTAGGACAATTTCTCAATTTTAAATGTCAAATTCTCTGATTTGGAATGATGCTTTCATATGATTGATGACTATTTCGTTCATTGGAATGTAAATATTTCCCGTCTCAATTTGTTTGTGACCTTTTTGGAAATTTCATTTTTTAATAATAGTGCTTTGTTGTGATTTTAGTGTTTCATTTCTAATCTTCTTTTAAAATTCTTACTTAACTTGAATAACATAATTATAAACCTGATGGGAAGGATAATATCCAAAAAAAAAAAAAAAGTGTTAAAAAATTATTTTGACTTTGTAAATATAATAAATATTTCAAAACATCTCAAAATAAAAAGTATGACATTTTTAAAAAGAAGGTGAGTATTACATAATTTTGATTTCGAAAGGAACAAAACAATAATGTAATTCATCTAAAAGAAACTTTCTTAAGAAAAAAAATGCCTGTTTCCTCAGTCAATGACTTGCCATACAAATGTAGCCATAGTTTACTGTTTATCGATCATCTTACTCTCATTGTTCCCTCTCCTTCAATTAAACTGGCCAAGTAAGGCCAAAGAATCTCATATTTAATCCTCAGCTAGAAAATAATTGAATGTCTTAAGCATTTTACTAATTGAGTTAATTTGGCTAAGCCTAATTACGGATAATAATTCTAGGCATATAAATTTCGATGATTATTATAATCTCACAGACATGCCCTTAATTCAGAAACACAATGATTTATATTATTCATATCAAAACCACGTACAAACTAATTAAACAAAAACATAGTTACTAAAAACACTGTTCACCAAAAAACGTAATACGAGTACGAATGCAATTTATTATTTTTTAAAATATTAGATACGAAATTTAGTTGATATATTATAATATATTATTTCTTAAAAACAATTATTACCTTATTAGTATTAGAAAGTAATAAATAGTGTATAATATCAAATTTCCAATTATTATATTATAAGAAAGTAATTAACAAATATTAAACTTTTAATAACTAAAAAAAAATATTCAACTTTCAAGAATTATTATTTTCAATCTAATACTAAATAGTTCTAATTAAATAAATTTAAAAATTATTTTCTCATTTTCTATTTACTTCATTTAATGTTTCAAATGTAAATCACCGTGTGTTGAAACACAAATGAATCGTATTTCAATACGATTCACTGTAGAGATGATGAGATCTTACAGCAACTATGGACAAAAACGATTAACAAAATTCTTATTATTTATTGCACACAGCCAGTACATATAAACTTCACTGGAAATTGTTCACTCCGACATTTCGATAAAACGCATTCAAAAACACAAGCATTTTGAAAATCACGCTGGGATTGGTCTTTTTGCCCTTCTGTGTCATGTGATTGCTCTTCCGGGAGATAAGTTGAATACTGACCTGGAAGGCCCTGCCCAACAAGGAGGTCTGTACTTTCTGTTATTTACATGTTGTTCTCCAGATTTTTATTTTCTCTTTCTTTGAGAGTCTTAAAATTTATATATTTTCAAATAAAATTTGCTTTCTTTTATTACTTGATTTCTAAAAGCTATTCCAAAACACAAGAAAAAAATTATTTCTTAAACTTCTATTTTATAGATATTTATTTCAATCAAATTTGATTATAACTATTGTATGACAGCTGATAAATCTTTTAGAATTTTGAGACTTATAGTTAATTATCTACAACGCAAAGTAAAGGATGAAATTCAATAGATAGTTGATGAAAAGTAATTCCATATATACTTGTTTCATCCATCTAAACTTGCATTAAAGATTTCAAAAGGCTGCAATGATAAGAGATGAATTCCTACCCATTACGGTATTACTTGTTACAGTTACTTAAGTTTATGACGAATAGTAAAAGAATATTAAGTAAGATGTATATATATTTGTGGCCTTTTAACTTTTGTATCAATGTCAAAGAAGATTTTAATCAAAAATAAAGTTCCCATCACACTTTCAATAGGGAAATAAAATTATGTATTATACTAAATGGATTAGTTTGCATCCCACAACTAACATATAATATATTCACAACTATTCAAGTGAAAAGTAGTCAGAATATACACGTATTGAATAATTTTGTAGAAAACCAAAAATTCTATGGGGATTGTTTAAACAATCAAGTGACGTGGGTGAAGTATAATTTTAATATGAAGTTCAATTAATTATATGTCTCAAAATGTCATCACATATGTAAGAAATTGTCCCTTGAAATAAATTCATAAAACATGAAATATTTTTTAAAGTGATTTGTTTTAAAAGATAAAGATTATTATTATATAAACATCCATTTCAATCAAACATAACAACAAAGAGTTACTTCTATCCTATTAAATAATGGAAAAAGGCAAGAGAGAGTTTAGAGGACGTATATTCCATTGTATCAAATACAGAAAATATACAATAGTTAAATGTAACAGATGAACTCGTTAATCAAGTATATATACCTGCAGCGTCCATCACATACTCGAAAATGTCCCTTTGGAAGTAGTCTCAGCAATCAAGCTTAGCATACTGTTTATTAGCTCCCAAATCCTATCATACTCGGCAAGTAGGTTTAACAAATCAGTGAAAAATTTGCATATGTACATGTGCATCATATTTACCTTCCTCTAACTAAGTTCATTGTTTTGGTTGGACCATAGTCAAAGGGTAATGTTGCACGATTTCTAAGTCTATTTCCTTTCTCTTTTTGTTCTTGTTCAATTAATTTCCAAAGAGTTTATAAGTAATTGAACATTGTTCCCAAAAATATATAGTTTCTCATTCTTGTTTAATTAAATTCTAAAAGCTACTTTAAAAAATATCATTTATGAATAATCATAGTCGATGACTTAATTTTGGGATCTAAAATTTTGCATAGCTTCCTATTCTTGTTTTAGCTTTCTAAAAGTAAGCCAACAAAATTTCTTTGATATACTTCTCTAATTCCTAAAATACATTCCCGAAATTCTTTTTATAAGGAAACTTATTTCAATCATGTTTAATTTCTAATGTTAAACCTTAAATTTGGACTTATTTTCTCTTGTGTTCTTTGAGGTCTAATTTACAAAAATAGCCTCAACAACCCCAATAGGAAATTCAAGCTTGATGATATAGCATGGCATTAAATTTTATAATGAGGGTATTCTAGGAAAAAAAATCTAAATTACTAACTCATGTTGCCTCTTTTAATATAATATAGATGGATTGGGTTAACCACAAAAAATTCTAGAGAATTCAAACTTTTTGCAGCTACAATCAACATTGGTATGCTATTTGATGAATCATAAAGAACTGTATGATGGTAGTGTTTTTATACGGAGTAATCTCATATTTTCTCATCTAATCCAACCTCACCACAATCAACAACACTAGAATCAAGAAACTTACACAATTCATCCTGAAAGCACTTGGAAAACTTCTGGTGTATAGACCCTTGCTGCGTGTTTCGACAATTGACAAGGAACTTGTAATATTGGAGTACTCGTGTTAGCTCTAAAATTAGCTTTCAACTCTTCATATCGCCTATCTTCAATAAATCTTTGAAAATGATTAAAAAATTCAAGAAACTTATACTTATAATTCACATACCTTTTAAGGATACTACTCATACTTTCATTTCTTTGAGTGGTAGTCATGTTTGAGCAAAAAAATTTGTCGACCATATACTAATGCCCATTTTTCCTTTATCCTAAACATTCGCTTCAAACATTCATTATCCTGAAGATCATATTATCTAACATTTCATTCCATTCTCTTAAAAAATTTTCTTCTTCGTTCATTCAAACTCGTATATACATTTGCTGAAATCACTAGCAAAGCTCTTGAATTCAGCGAAAACGCCACTTAAATGGTTGGCAGCATTTTGATAAATATGCAAAATACAAAGGCCGTGATGCGTTTCAGGCCATCTGGAAGCCAACGCTTTAGCCATTGCTGCATCTTGATCCGTGAGAATGGCTTTCGGTTTTTCTCCAAACATAGCTCTAGCAAAAGTACCGAATAACCACTCAAAAGTTAGTTAGTTTCGTCATATAATAATGCAGCACCAAATATCACTGTTTGCTTTTGATGGTTTACATCAACAAAAAATGCAATAGGACCTTCACCATTTTTTCTGTAAGTTGTATCAAAGCTAACAACATCCCCAAAATTTGCAAAATCTGCTCTCATCTTTGCATCCGACCAGAATATATTTGTGATTAGATCATCTTCATCAACCTGTATGGCATAAAAAAGGTTTGGGTCCTCAAATTGCATGTTTTGTAAGTACTTAAGGACCCCTCCAGTATCTCCCATCTGTTGGTAATAATAATCAGAGAAACTAAATATAAAGGATGATTTTGATAGTGTATTCACTATCCTTAAGGAATTATTGCCCCTACTTATATTTGCTGCTAGGATTGAATCGCAATATTCCTCCAGGATTTTACAAAACCAAATTAGAGAATTCAGACAGCAAATCCGAATTTTCTCAAAAGAACACGTTAGAATATTTTAACAGAGGAAGAAGTTATAATTATTATCAGAAGAGAAGATAATGATGCGATATATAATTTTGGAGTTATCGATGGTACTTATAGATTTTCTTTGGGTGCCTTGAAGAGACATATTCCTTCATCAGACACACTTCTTTATCAGACACAACTCTTTATCAGGCATCTCTTAAAGTTAAAATTAAATTTTTAACCGTTAATGACTTTTTCTAAAAATTAATAATCATAACAATAATAATAATAATTATTGATTATTAATTTTCGGGCTTAATTTGCCCCAAGTGCCCAAGTCTGCCCATCTTTGACTATGAATTATTATATTGATTTATAGTTAACTTTTGATTTTCCCTCCAAACATCCATCAATCAATTTTTATTCAAAAATCACAAAAGTACTTATGAATACTCAACTCTTCTTTCAACTTTTAGATGTGTGACAAATTCTTTCTTCTTCATGTGCTTTTAATCACTAACTATTACTAACAATCCCCCACTTAGTTAGTGATTATATACTTGATTTAAACACTTATGCACATAGTAGGTGTCTTTCAACTTGAACCTACTACTTGTATAAATATTTCAAATCTTGTCGAAAATTGTTGGTTGGATAAACTCCATTAAACCCAATTTTTTAATTAACAAGACGGAAAAATTATACACATAAATATTCAAACCAAGTCAAACTCTAACGAGTTCACCGTGAGCTTTAGTACCACATTATGGCCTTGTACTACCTCCTAAAATCATAAACACTTTCAAAGTTTTATGTTATCAAACTTTGATTGAAGCGGCACCACGTAGTGTGAATCCTACGTTCTCTCGTCCACCAACTTGCTTTGCAATAAGTGCATGAGATGTTTTTGGAGGTATTCCGACACTATTTGCCATGTCAATATTAGTTGCTAGAGTAGAAGTAACATTTCTATGACATCTATGCAAGTGAGTTTTATTTGGACTTGAAAGGTGGTGATTATGCTCTGGGACAAATTGAACCACACGAAATTTGCCAGTTTGTCGACTGTTCACTTTCAATTTGGCCAAACAACCGCATCTGGTTTCTGGTTTTGGGGCTCTCACATAAACATCTCACTTATCTTTTCCCCTTTTTTCTTCAGCACTGCAGCAGAATGTCCTATCAATCAATTTGCCGGTTTTATCGTGGTGACTTTTACTTCTTCTTGTGCCAAATCCAACTTCTTTGGCATACGCCAAATAGAACTCATAAGCCATATCTTCAGTATAAAACTCCATGTTAATAGCTGGAATCAACTCCTTAGGCATAGATGAGTGAATTTTGTTCATAGGAATTCTTGTCATCATTCAAACCCATCAAATGATCAAGCTTACTCTCACCACCTTCATTACCAATGTCATGATTATCCTCAAGCTCATTGGTTTCCTCAAAATCTAACCGACGGCAAGAAGCTTTACTTCCCATAGAATAGTTAGGATTCATATCCTGAAATCAGATAGCAAATTCAAGTAAGTGTAAATAAATATTTGAAGTAACAGATGTATAATGTGCAATTTTGTCAAGGGTCCTAAATTAAGAAATTTATTTAATTTTTGCTTTACACCTGGTTTCAAGTAATTGTGAGGTTGTTTCCCTACAATTATCCAAAAAACAAATGCATATAATATCTTTGAATAGAGTTATATCTCTATTGAAGTGTCCAGAGGTGAATAACAAAAGCATTTGTAATCTTCAAACATTTAATACAAATCTCTTCTCAAAGTTTTTGTATTTTTGGTAGCCATGCGCATGATTGGGAAATTTAATAGCTATTAGCACAAACAGTTCACTGTTATCTTCATAAAAATTGCATTAAAACATAAGCAAGTAATGGAATAAATAATTGATGGGAAAAAGATCAATTTAGTTCCTTATCTTCGGAGTATCGACCACTTTGGTCCCAAACAAATTAGGTACCTTATCTTTAAAAAAATTAACTAATTTAGAACCTATGACGAAAATTGTAGGAAATTAAACCAAAGTATAATTTAATTAGGAGTAGAGTATTAGAAGAGTTGTTACTTTGTTTCCTAAGTGGTTTTTAATTGTGAGTTGGTCAAATTTTAGTTTGAATAGATTTCCTATATTCAATTGGTTTGGGAAGTCAATTTATAAAGTACTATATATATGTGTTTCTGCTACTTTGTGTATGTGTGGATAAGTTTAATAAAATTTTGTTGTCTCCAAACTTTGTCTTGTTGCTATCCTTATTGTTAATTGGCCTTATTTCAATTTGCTATCAAATTGGTATCAGAGCAAGGTTCGTTTGAGCAATCATGTCAGAAAATAATAATAATGTCTCATCTGTGTAGTTTCAAAACTCACAGGAAAAAAATATTATAATTTTTGGAGAACTCAAATGGAGACCCATCTTCAAGCACATACTTTATATGGGTATGTCCTTCAAGAAATTGAAGAAAATGCCAACGCCAATGTAAAAAGGAGGGCGAGTTTGGCTTTGTGTCAAATTTATCAAGTAATTGATGTGTCAATTTTTGGCAAAATTGCAAACGCCAAAACCGCAAAGCAGGCATGGGATATTTTGGCAAAGACATACCGTGGAGTTGATGAGTCCAACAAAATAATTTGTTGATGCTAAAGAGAAAATTTGAGCTTATCACCATGGAAAAATCAGAAACGATTGAATCTTATTTTTTTCGGGTGACGGATATCAAGAATGAGATGGGTTTAAATGGCCATGATCTGAGTGATGAAGTGTTTGTTGAGAAAATTCTCAATACACTACCCATGAAATTTGATCATGTGGTAGCGGTGATCCAAGAGACAAAAGATTTGTCAAATTTGTCAGCCCTGAGGATTTGCAGGGATCGTTAATTCTTCATGAATAGAGAATTAACAGGAAGTTAGATGATAGCGCAGAAAAAGAAACGGTTAAAGGCATTGCAAGTAGAGACAAACAAGGCAAAAGAGAAAGGTGAAAATTCAAACCAGTGGAATCAAAATTTTCGAGGACGTGGAAGAGGTCGTGAAGGCAGAGGTAATTTTTATTATCAACAAAGAGATAATAATCATGGTCTCAAATAATGAGCAAAATTATAATGTTGATAGACGTAAAATTCAGTGCCATAATTGTTGAAAATTTGGTCATTATAAATTTGAATGTTGGTCAAATAAATCTAATAATACCTGATGTGCAGGCTAAAGTGGCTGAAAATAATGGTGAAAAAGACGAGACAATTTTATTTTCCAGTTCTGGATCTGAAGAAAATAAAAAGAATAATTGGTTCATTGATTCTGGGTGTAGTAATCATATGTGTGGAAATAAAGATATGTTTTCTGAATTGGATGAGTCTAGATTCCTTCAGATCCTATGTTAAATTTGGAAATAATGAAAAAGTGTCTGTTCTTGGTAAAGGGAAAATTGGTATTACTTTGAAGAATGGATCTGCTAATTTTATCTCTGATGTCTATTATGTACCAAGCCTTTATCATAATTTGTTGAGTTTGGGACAACTTTCTGAAAAGGGGTATGATTTGTGTTTCAAATATGGTGTTGGAACCATCACTAATGATCGAGTGGGACTAATTGCAAAAGCAAATATGAATCACAGTCGTTTATGGCCTATTTCTCTAAATTGTGGTGATTTACCTTGCTTTAGTTCTGTGAATTTTGATGATACTTGGTTGTGGCACATGCGTTTTGGCCATTTGAATTTTGATAGTCTAAGTTTTCTTGCTAGGAGAAAAAAGGTTTATGGTTTGCCCACCATTAATTTTTCAAAAAATACTGTGAGTCTTGTATTTTGGGAAAGAAACATAGAGATTCTTTTCCTAAAGGCAAGGTTTGGAGGGCTAAGAAACCTTTGGAATTAATTCATTCAGATTTGTACTCAATTGAGATTCCTTCAAATGATGGTAGTAGATATTTTGTTACTTTTATTGATGATTTTAGCAGGAAAACTTGGGTTTATTTTTGAAGAATAAATCTGATGCATGTGATGTTTTTAAAAGTTTTAAAGTGTATGTAGAAAAGCAAAGTGAATATTTGATTAAAACTTTAAGAACTGATCGAGGCACTCTAATACTTCTAGATGTGATAATTTTTGGAGAGACATGGACCTATTAGACACCAAATGACTACTAGATACACCCCTCAGCAAAATGGCGTGGCTGAGAGAATCCAACCAACTGTGATGGATATCTGAGTGTTATGAGACATGCTAGGAAATTTGCTCTTATAGGTTTTTGGGCAGAAGCTGTATCTTGTGACAGTTTATGTATCTAATAGGTGTCCTACACGGTGTAATAATGGGAAGACACCGCAACAGGTTTGGGTATCGTAAGAAACCAAATATTTCTCATTTAAAAGTATTTGGTTGTCTTGCTGAAACAGTGAACCAGATGTGCTAAGAAAAAAGTTGGATGACAAATCAGAAAAATGTGTGTTTGTTAGGTATGGTCATGGAACAAAGGGATATAAGTTGTTCAATCCGAATACTGGAAAGATGATTGTTAGTAGGGATGTCACATTTGATGAGCAAGGATCTTGGGATTTGTCCAAGAAAAAGTCAGATTCTTTACCAACAATTCCATTAATGCCAACAGTTATAGAGGAAGAAAGTATTGAACAATCATCTAGTTCACAATCTACTCTTGGAGAGTCATCTTGTCGCCCACAGCGACAACGACATTTGCCAGCCCGCTTGCAAGATTATGTTGTTAATGATGACGATGATTTATCTGATGAGAATGTTGTAAATTTTGCTTTGTTTGCAGATTGCGATCCAATTTCTTTTGAGGAAGCTATTCAAGATATCATTGGAGCCAAGCAATGGATGATGAAATTCAAGCCATTGAGAAGAATAACACATGGGAATTGACAAATCTACTCAGCTGGAAAGAAGGCCATTGGAGTCAAATGGTTGTACAAGACGAAATACAAGCCAACTGGAGAGGTGGATCACTTCAAAGCAAGATTGGTAGTCAAAGGATACAAACAAAAGGCAGGTATTGACTACTTTGAAGTCTTTGCAACGGTTGCAAGACTTGATACTGTTAGGATGATTATTTCTCTTGCTGCAAATAACTCTTGGTAAATTCATCAAATGGATGTGAAGTCTGCTTTTTTAAACGGTGTCGTTGAAGAAGAGGTATATGTTGAGCAACCTGCAGGTTATGTCAAAAGTAGCCAAGAAAATAAAGTCTACAAATTGAATAAGGCACTTTATGGTTTGAAGCAAGCTCCTCGAGCTTGGTATACTAGTTTGATTCTTATTTTGTTGAGCATGGTTTTGTTAGATGTCCATATGAGCATACCTTGTATATTAAATTTAATCCTGGGGGTGATATTCTTATTGTATGCTTATATGTGGATGATTTAATTTTCTTGGCAATAATCCTAAGTTAATTTGTGAGTTTAGGGAGGCTATGATTAATCATTTTGAGATGACTGATTTGGGATTAATGTCATATTTTCTTGGTATTGAGGTTGCTCAAACAAATTGTGGAATATTTATTTCACAAAATAAGTATGCTGGTGATATTTTGAAGAGATTGAAGATGGACACTACTAAATCAATAATAACTCTCGTTGAAGAAAAACTGAAATTGACAAAAGATGGCACTGGTGAGTTTGTGGATGCAACAAATTTTAGAAGATTGGTTGGGAGTCTAAGATACTTGACTTCTACAAGACCCGACATTACTTATAGTGTTGGGTTAATTAGTAGATTTATGGAATCTCCGCGTCAGTCACATTTGCAAGCAGCCAAGAGGATCTTGGATATATTACAGGTACACAATCTGATGGTATCTTTTATTCATATTCTAATGAATCTAGACTTGTTGGATATACAGATAGCGATTGGGTTGTGACATGATACAGAGAAAAAGTACTTCCGAGGTATACTTTTCACTTGGGAATTGGTGTGTTTTCTTGGTCATCCAAGAAGCAACAAGTTGTGGTGTGTTTTCTTGGTCATCCAAGAAGCAACAATTTGTGGCACTATCCACCGTTGAAGCCGAATATATGGCGGCGGCAAGTAGTGCTACACAAGCACTATAGTTGAGAAGGATGCTTGAATTTTTGCAACACAAGCAAGACGGACCTACAAAAATTTTTTGTGATAGCAAATCGGCAATTGAATTGTCAAAGAATCCGGTGTTTCATGGACGAAGCAAGCACATTGATATTAAATATCACTTCATTCGTGAGTTGGTTCAAGACAAAGAGATTATCATTGATTATTGTAAGACTGAAGATCAAGTGGCAGACATTTTCACAAAACCACTGAAAGTGGAGTCGTTCATGAAGTTGAAGAAGATGCTTGGAATGGTCAAATTTAAAAACTTTGGTTTAAGGGAGGCAATGTAGGAAATTAAACCAAAGTATAATTTAATTAGGAGTACAGAGTATTAGAAGAGTTGTTACTTTGTTTCCTAAGTGGTTTTTAATTGTGAGTTGGTCAAATTTTAGGTTGAATAGGTTTCCTATATTCAATTGGTTTAGGAAGTCAGTTTATAAAGTACTATATATATATGTGTTGCTGCTGCTTTGTGTGTGTGGAAAAGTTTAATAAAATTTTGTTGTCTCCAAACTTTGTATCGTTGCTACCCTTAATGTTAATTGGCCTTACCAACACGCGTGATAATCATATACCCATTAACGTGTCGTAGGTGCATTGTCAAAAACTCTGTTAGTTTATCCATAATTTTCGTTACAAAACCTTGAATTAATTGATTTTTATAAGGACAAGAGTCCAAATTAGTTTTTTTTAATAAATAAGAGATCAAATTTGTTATAAAGGGACTGAATTAATCCTTTTCCCAATAATTGATTCCTATCTTCTTTAATTGTAGTTTTTTAAGGGTAATTATTGAATTGTAAGATATCACCATTCAAACATACAACTCACATCATGTCTAAATTATTGTTAGTCATTTGTATGTAAAATACCGTAATATTCAATATTAATTCTTTATTTTTCCCCATCCTTAATTACTGATATGCCTCCATGCTCCAATTATTTTCGTTTATCCCAAAATATCCGTGCATAGCCAAACGCCTTAAGCCAAAGTTCCATTTTAAGGACGAAGAGTTCTTCAATAGAGAACAAAAACTCATGAAATTATGATCTCTTTATTAGAGGACGTCACTAATTAAATAATATTTTTTAATTTTTGGACAAGTCTTCTTGGCAAAACAAAGTACCATATTAACACGCCTAATGAATTATTGAATAGTTATTTTTTTCAAGAGCAATGAAAAATAATATATTGAGAACAATTTTCCCTACTACAAAAAGATGAATGAATTTTTCATTTACTGTAGAAGAAGTTGCGAAGTCCATCTTTAGCCTCGTTCATCAGCAACGGAATTTTTGGGTTATTTGCTTGCGAAGAGTGACAATAGGAACGGATAAAGTTAATAGTAGTAGGGTTTAGTTTTCTAATCCACTGCGTCTTCTTACTTGATCTATTCACAGAAGAAAAGTAGGGTAAAAAAGTTAGCCAATTCAACAAGTTATTGAATTCTATTGAATCTAACATGCTAAATCAATACAAGGAAGCCGAGCTGACAGGCTGTGTTAGTGGTCCCAACAAATGGATCAAAATTGTCACGGTGTCATTTTTTTTGCAAAACGATGTTGCATGTCAACTTGGACACGGTGGAGACGGACAACTTTGACAGAGAGCGAAAAGTAATACCTCAATGTACAAATTTTTTGTGTTTATAATCGTAATTCATATGCACAATTCTTCTGCCAGATTTTGTCCTGCGAACATCATAAATAATTGGTGCAAACAAATCAATCGTCCAAAATACAATAAATTCAATCAAATTTATATGAATACCACTACTAATAGCGGAAGTTCGTCAGATAATGGATCTGGTGCATGACATTCACTCGGAATTAAAGCTAACAAGATTTCTTCAGGTTGGGTAAGCCTTATTTGCAGATTTATTAGATTCTCATTTGAGGCATCTTGTGTTGATTTCCCTTGTTTCCTTGTCCGTTGATGGTCGATTTTCTGACAAGTATTTACTTAAGTAGGATCCTTTTAATTGTTTTCGTACCCTTTTCTTTACTTTTCCCAATTCTTTTTGGGTAATTCATATGTTGTTACCTCTTGTTATTGCTGGCTTTTCTTGAGGTTTAACAAAACAATGCTTGTTAAGATCTAGACAGAATAGTTAAGCATTTAATTTATGCATTTATGACTGACGTATGTTTTAATGATCCTTTATAATTTGCAATTTATATGCAGTTTGCAGATTAGGAGAAACAAGATGATTGTTCTCTTTGCCTAAATTTAGCAACTTGTGTTTTCTAATGTTGTTTTAAATTCTTTAAATCATTAATACCAGTGAAAATAGTGCATCCAACTCGTCATTATTGTCTTTGTTGCAATAAGTTTCAATTTAAATGAACTATCTACGTTCTTAAATATTACCTTTAGAGATGTGTATAAGAGACATCTCTTCGCGTATTATTTTTCTTCTTTGCTTAATCCTTCGTTTCATTTGGCGATTGATCTCAATGCCTTAATTTTAATTTGAAGATTTGCTGCCTTCTGCGCCCTATATTTTTCATGAATTTGTGGGCTGATGGCTGCTTTCGCTTTGCAGATCTCATGCATTTCACGTCCTATGAAGTAGACTTGGCTTTTTCTCGTCCATTCGCTAAATTAGTATGGTCTCCCATGGCGACCACGGAGTTGAACTTTGGGGGCACAAAAATTATATATAAATATTTTTGGAGAGATAGTTTTATAATTTTTGTAAAATTTTACTTGATAAAGTCTAATTTTTGTAAGGGAGTTATTGAAATTTTTAAAAAATATCAAGAAAAATAATAATTTTTGAAACTTTTAGGGAATAAAACTATATAAATCTATATCTATATATCTATATACTATTATATATATGCGGGCGTAAAGATGTTTCTCCTCTATACAGTGTTCCTCTCCTTTTTGTGATGTCTAAAATACCCGCTTTTAATGAAATATAATTCCTAGAAAAAACATAATAATATATTGAAGTGTTTCTCCCCTTTTTTGTCATGTCTAAAATACCCTCCCTTAATGAAATATAATTTCCAACTTCTAATAGGAAAACATAATTAAATTACTCATCATGTATTATATCTATTTTCAAGATATGCCTAATATATCATTAATCATTAATTAAATAGTTTCATTCCTAACATATTCTTAATGAAGAATAGTTGACATTAGTGTTAACAACATTGCCTACAATCCTACTCAAGATAATATATTATTTTTCTCCTTTTTTGTCCTACCTAATGTATCCTTAATTAAATAGTTATGTCTAACTCTTCATAGAGTATAATTGGCCCGTCTAAAATACTACATCCATTTAATATAATAAGATTGTCTATATTTTATAATAATACTGTTATTAATTATATATATTTCAAACAGCCTAGACAACATAATTCTTTAGATTTATATGAAAATTTGGGCATAAATGCATAATAAGATGGTAAAAAATTTGTTTGTATAAAAATAGTTTATATTCAAGCAAAAATATAATAAAAGTAGTTTTTATAGCTATTATATATTTTCAAATTATTTTCCCCCAAATTATTACGAAATTTGGCATAAATAGGTAATAAGAAGGTATAAATTTTTAAGAGTAGAAAAATTAATTATGCCTGAAAAAAGAATAAATAAAAATATTATTTTAACTATTTTATTTTTTATTCCTAATAAAAATAGTTGTTTATAACTATTATATATATATATATATATTATAAATTCACAAATAATTATTTTCTTTTCTCTGACTGTTTATTCAAGTATACTTTTCTATGTTAGTTAATTAGAGTCATTTTTTTTGTTTTTATATATTTTCATATGCCAATAACATCTATAACTATCTATTATAATTAATGTAATTAATTAGGTATTTATTTTGGTTATGATATGAACTTGAATTATAGATTAGAATCAATGTATAATAAATAATTAGTTGTTAATCGTAGCAAATAAGTTAAATTGTTGGATTTTCAAATTTATTAGTATTTGTAGCTTCTTTCAATTATGGAATTAAGCTTACTTTTGCCAAAAAAGTTCAATCCCACTAACATTTAATAGAAAATAAATAAAAGAAGAGAAAATGCCTCTGACAAACTTTATGCATTATATTTGATTTGATTGGATTTGAATTCAATAACATATCTTTTTAATATTAAATTTTTTCTCTAACTTAAAAAACACAAAATTAATAATCGTATAAATAAAATTTAAATATTTGCAAAAGTGAAAAAAATAGTGGAATGTATATAATCCTATCTTCTATCTCATTTAAATTTTTATTACGATGAATTTTAGATTTGTTTTTCCCTTCCATACACAAAGAAAAGAAAATTAACCAAGCAATTTGTTAACTTTATATTTCTAGTAATATTTGAGTGCAAAATCCTAATCTTTAATAAATTAATTTTGTAAAATATTGGGGTTTACTGTAATTATTGATGAGGTAGAAAATAAATTCAACCCATGATGTGATGCAGCCTAAAATATTCCAAACTAATCATTGTAACATATACAAAAATTTTATGCATAATTTGTGATGCTGATATCGAAAAAATACTTAGGTAAGTAGTTAATAAAAAAATAATACAGATTATGCAAATAAATCATTCTATTAGATACTCTATATAGTTGCTAGTATATATTGAGTTTAAATGTCAATTTTGAAAAATATAATTCCAGTTGTTAAAATATTTGGCAAAAAATATTGGATTAGAATAACTATTGATGAGTTAGAAAAATTTCAATCAATGGTACGATACCTGTCCAAAATAGTTTAGAATAATCATTAAGACCTATAAGAATATTACGCATAAATTGTTGGAATGATATATAGAAAAAATATGTAGGCAAGTAATGTAAACAACAATATAAATTATGCAAATAAAATCATACTATTAAATGTTCTAAACTTTCTAACATAATTACAAGTATAAATTCTGTTACACGTCAACTTTGAAAACTATAATGCAATTATACACTATTTAACAAAACAATAAAAAAGTGGATTAAATATCTTGGTAAACAATATATGGAATCAATCTAAAAAGTACGCAAAAATAAAAATAATATTCACACACATTTATTAGTTTCAATTTTGTATATATATTTAATAAATACAAAATTTACTTTCATAGTAAAATACTATATCAAAATACAATTTCGGATTTAACCATGTTTGATATTATTTAGGATGAAGGGAAGAATTTAAAACGTCAATAAAGTCCTGAAATGAATGTTATCATAAGGATAAGAAACGTGAAAAAAATAGCAATAAAAATAAAATTCGCACACTTTTATTAATTTCAATTTTGTTTATATATTTAGTAAATAAAAATTTTACTTTCATAATAAAATATTGTATCAAAATATAATTTCAGAGTTAACCACGTTTGATACCATTTACGATGAAGGGAAGAAGTTTAGAACGTTAATAAAGTTCTGAAGTGAATGTTATCATAAGGTTAAGAAAAGTGAAAAAATAACAATATATTATCTATTTTGATACATGATTACGCAATATATTAAAAAATTAATTTCAATAGAAATTATATAAAAATTATGTGTTATTTTGCATTTTAGAGTAAGATGAAAGATTTTTTTTCATTAATATTCCATACATTTTAGAGCAAGATAAAAGAACAACTTTTTATTTTCATCTTTGATAATGATTTTAATATAATGTGTGTTACCTATCTATATTGTAGAGAATATATTTGTTTAATCTGTTACTTTGATATTTTTGTTCTTTACATTTCACTTATGCTCATTTTTCTTATTTTTTGAATTTTTATTAATCATTTCGTATTTATTACCATATATTATTTAATCTTATGTAAGTATTTTCCCCAAATAAAAGAATTTTAACACGCTTTATCTATAAAATGATGTTTGATACTTGATTGTAATTTTATCTTTTAGTATTGATAAATGCTGAATATACAGATACAACTAAAAAGTTCAATATTATAAAAAATAAAAAATAAAAATCTTTAGCTTTAAATGATTAAGTCATTACTGATGCCATAATAACAAATTTCAATCTAGGAATCTAAGAAACAAAAACTATTTTAGATTTGAATTAACCACATTTTGTGTCATCAATATAAAGGAAGAGTTCAAATTTCAAAGTTACAACAGAACACTGAAGGTAATGTTATCATAAGTTTAAGACAATAAAGTGTAGTTCAATTCGTAAGACTACACTTTATTTATGATCTAGGTCATGGGTTGAGTCACTAAGAGGGTAGGTGGAGATCCACTATAGATCTTCTACTAAAAAAATTAAGAATATAAAAAATACTAATATATTCTCTATATGTATACACATTTGCAGAATATGCAAACTAAATTTAATTGTGCTAGAAATTTATATTAAATCCCACTTAAAGTAATGTGTAGTTTTGCATATGTTTAAAACCACATATTTTTCATTAACACAAAACATAAATGCGTGTATTTTATAGTAAAATAAATGATTATTTTTATTAACATTCAGTGCATTTTAGAGCAAAATAAATGTTTAATTTCTTATTTTAATTTTTTTAATGATTTTGATATAGTATATGATACCTATCAATAAATGGAGAATATATTATTTTAATTAGATTTTAATTTTTATAATGATTTTTTTTTGTATTTGTTCTTTACATTTTACTCAAGTTTATTTTTCTTATTTTTTGAAATTATATTTAATTAATTTTATAATTATTATCCATATATTATTTGATATCGTGTAAATATTTTTTGCTAATAAAAAAATCTACACTTTATCTATAAAATGATGTTTGGTATTTGATAGTGATTTTATTTTTTTTAGTAATGATAAAGAATATATAAATATATTTAAAAATTTTATTACTATAAAAAATATCTTTATCTTTAATTGATCAAGTAATTGGTGGTGCTGCCAAAAAAAATCATAATCTAAGCACCTAGAAAAGAAATAGAAATAGATACAAATATCATATGTTATTCTCATAAAAGAGAAAGTTTGTTTATATTTGAGAAGAAATGGAATTGATGTATAATGTTGTAACAAATAAAAAACAATAGTGAAAAATTAAAAAAAAAAAGGGCAAGACAAAAATAATTACGAAGAAAAGAACAAAGATATTAAATATATTTTTTAAAATATATAATTTTTGCATAAAAATACTCATAGGATAAAATTTTTATGCTTTGTACTCTATATTATCATTCACCAATTATTTATTTATTTAAAAAAATGAATATTTCCATCAAATCAAGAGTATTACACATACGAAGCACATGTTTTTTTTAGTACTATTATATATATGCTAGTTGTTTCTTTCAATTTTTGTTCTTCACCTTTTTTGTAATGCCTAAAATACTTGCCTTTAATGAAAAATAATTCTCAATCCTAAAAGAAAAACATAACCAGTATTTGTTTCTTCCCTTTTTGTGATGCCTAAATAACCTATCCTTAATGAAATACAAATCTACGATTTAAAAACATAATTAAATTATTCTTCGTCTTTTTAATTACCTATTTTTGAAGAATACTACCCCCTATTTTTTTCATGCCTAATATACCTTAATGAAATAGTTTCATGCCTAACAAGTCCTTAATGAAGAATTTTTTCTTTTAAAGTCATCCTTAATGAAATATAATTGACCGATCTAAAATACTCTCTATTTAATCTAATAAAAGTAAATATTTTTTTATAATTTACATTGCTACTATATATTTATTATATATATTTCAAATTAATACAACAAGATTCCTTAGATTTATGTAAAAATTTTGAATAAATGCTTAATAAGATGTAAAAATTTTTATTTGTCTATTTTTTTCACGCCTAATATACACTTTAAATAGTTTTATGCCTAACAAGTCCTTAATGAAGATTTTTTTTTGTAAGCCGTCCTTAACGAAGTACAATTGATTTATCTAAAATACTCTCTATTTAATCGAATAAACCTATATAATTTGCATAATTTCTATTGCTAAACAATATATGTTTATTATATATATTTCAAATTAATATAGCAAAATTCCTTAGATTTATGTAAAAATTTTGAATAAATGTATAATAAGATGGTAAAAAAATTTATTTGTAAAAAGAAATTATATTTGAGCAAAAGTAAAATAAAAGTTGTCTTTATAACTATTATGTATGTTCAAATTATTTCTTCTTCAAGTTTTTACGAAATTTGGGCATAAATACATAATAAGAAGGTAGAAAGTTCAATAAGAGTAAACAAATCATTTATACTTGAGAAAATAATAAAATAATATACTTATTATTTATAATAGTTAATATCTTCAAATTGCTTTTCTAATTCCTGATAAAAACAACCTTTTATAACTATTATATATTTCCAGTTTCACTACAATTATTTTCTTTTCTCTAATTGTTCATTCCCGCTATACTCTTGTATTTTAGTTAATTATACTCATTTTTTGTTCTTTAATATATTTTATACGTTAACAACATCTAATAAATATTTTGAATAAACATCTAGTATAAAACTTTTGATTCTATTGTAACTGATTAATCATGTATTTATTTTTATTACAAAATGAGATTATTGTGCTTTACTATCAATATTTTTTATTTACTATATTTATTTTGTTTACTATTAATATATAATAATTAATTATTTATTTATCATTAAGTCAAATTATTGGACTTTCAATTTGTTGGGCTAATCACTTACCTTTGCCAAAAAAATCAACTTCAATAACATTTAACAAAAATAAATAAATAGAAGAATTGGAAATGCCTCCAAAAAATTTTATATATTTCGGATTCAATAAAATCACTTTTTAGTAGCAAAATATTGCTCTAATTTAAAAATCACAAAATTAATAATGATACCAATAAAAAAAATTAAAATTTATTAAAAAAAACTTATAATCTTTAATTAGATAAAAGTATTTATTAATTTACATCTCTTTATTTTACAACTTAAACTGCACTTTGTAGAATATTGGTGACTAAATCCTTATCTGTATAACACCATTTTAAGATTGTAGAATATTGTTTTCGAGTAGCTATTGATGAGGTAGAAAAATATTCAACTCCTGATACGATAAATGCCCAAAATATTCTTAAATAATCATTTTAGCACATATAAGAATCGTACACATAATTTGTGGGATAACATAGAAAAAGTACTTAGCTAAGTAATTAGTATAAAAACAACACATATTATGCAAATAAATCATATTATTAAATACTCTAATAACAGTGGAATATTTGATAAAACAACAAAGAAAATATTGGACTAGAGGAACTATTTATGAGGTAAAAAATTCAATCATGGTATGATTCATGCTCAAAATATTGTAGAACAATCATAGCAAGACCTACAGGAATACTACATATAAATTGTAAGAATAATATTGAAGCTCAGGTTAGGTGGTAAGATGCTTCTCTTATGACCAATTAGTTTTAAGTTTGAGTCACTAGACGATAGGGGGTCTCTTTTTTTTAAAAAAAAAAAAAATTGAAGGAAAAAATAGTAGGCAAGTAACGTACTATGCAAAAACAACAAAATTTATGCAAATAAAATTATACTAATTAAATACTGTAAAATAATTGAAAATACAAATTAAGTTTCCATGTCAACTTTAGAAACAACAATGAATAAACAACAAAGACGTATATAAATGTCTAAATAACCAACATTTAATTAAACAAAAAAGTACACAAAAATATAAAATTTATACATTTTTTTTTGCTTTACATTTTGTCTATGTATTTAATAAATGGAATTTTAAATTCATAGTAAAATATTATATCAAAATAAAATTTTGAAACTAACCAATTCGATGCCATTCAAGGTGAATAAAAGAATTCAGTACATCACAACAAAAAAAATTTGGAACGTTAATGAAATCTTGAAGTGAATTTTTATCATAAGTTTAAGAAACATTAAAAATACCAATATATTCTCTACATGCATAAATATTTTACAAAATATGTTTAAAAAATTAGTTCTAATAGAAATTGTATAAAAACTACATGTTATTTTAGATGTTTTTTGGAACTACATGCCTTTTATGAGAGTTGCGTGCATTTTAGAGTAAGATAAAGGATTTTTTCATTAATATTTTGTACACCTCAAAGTAAGATTAAAGAACAATTTCTTATTTTTCATATTTTGATAATGATGTTAATATATTGTGTGATCCCTATCTCCAAATCAAGAATCTATTAGTTTGCTTTTTATATATGTAAGACATAATTTTTTTGATGTATTTGTTTTTAATCTTTTAATTGCATTCATTTTTTCCTTATTTTTTGAAATCTTAACTAATGACTTTTGTAATTATTATCGATACATCATTTGATTTCCTTTAAACATTTTTCTGTAATAAGGAATTTCAAATTACTCCATATATAAAATGATGTTTAATTGATATTTCATAGTGATTTTATCATTCACTTTGTTTCTCCTACTTTTTGTGATGCTTAAAATGACTGCTTTTAATAAAATATAATTCCCAATAAGAAAACATAATTAAATTACTCATCATATATTCTAACTACCACCTATTTTTAAGGATCCTACTACCTATTTTGTCATATAATCTTGTATTCTAACACCTATTTTGAAGGATCCTACTACCTATTTTGTCATATAATCTTACTCGAGATAATCTACTATTTTTCTTCTAGTATTTGTCATGACAAATATATCTTTAATTAAATAGTTTCATGCCTAACATTATCATCAGTGAAGTAGAATTTACCTGCATAGAATACTCTCCATTTAATCTAATAAAACTATCTACTTTTTATAATACTATTATATATATTTATTATATATGTAACAAAATTCCTTAGATTTATATCAAATATTGGCATAATGCATAATAAGTTGGTAGAAAATAATTTATATTTGAGCAAAAATAAAATAAAGGAGCATTTATAACTATTATGTAGTTCAAACTATTTATCCTTTAAGTTATTATAAAAATTTGGCATAAATACATAATAAGAAAGTAGAAATTTTTAAGACTAGGAAAATCAATTATACATGTGCAAAGAATATTGAAAATACAATATTATTTTATAAACTGTTATACATTTTCAAATTGTTTTTATTGTTTTTATCCCTAATAAAAAATCTTATATATATGCACACATACGTATATTCCAGTTTCACTACGATTATTTTTTTTCTCTAATTGTTCATTCAAGTATGCTATTGTATTTTAGTTAATTAGACTTATTTTTTGTTGTTTGGATATCCTGTTAATGTATACAAGGAATCAATTGAAAAAGTATACCCTAAGATAAGGAATCAAAATAGTCTTTTTTTTTCCAATATAAAACTCAATATCTTAAAAACATTTGTCAATTTAATATCTCTTTAATACTATGTTCAATAACTAAAATCTTGCCTTTAGTAACGTCATCTTGTAGAATAACATGTACTAATTTAAATTTTTTTACAAATTAACTATAAGTGTTACACGTGTAAAGCACATACTTTACTTTTTTCTAGTACATACATAAGGAACATTTTTTTATATTCTCTAAAATTTTTGGGGAGTAAAGTCTCGCTCAATTTTTATAATAGTATAATAATAATTTTAAAATTTTTAAGAGGAGAAAAATATAATTTTAAATATTTTACATGGCGGCCCCTCCCCACCCCTCCCCCAATGATCTGCCCCTGCCTCCCATAGTTGAGTTGTTGTAGGTGATGTAATTGCAACAGATGTTTCTATCCTACTTAGAGAATAATGTAGATGCCACCATGAACTTCTATACATATCTAACTAATGCTAGCCAGTGTTTCGTAATTTGGTTGGTGGGTTAGAGAAGTATTGGATTTCGTTGTTCGAAGTTGAATGCTATATGTTTTAGTGACTGGTGTGCTCTTATCTAACCTTCAAGACATTCTGTGTGTGAAGTCTTTCTTTTGGTCTTGAATCTTTTATGATTTATCTCGTCTTAACATTTAACTGATTTCACATCCACAACCTTGTAATAATTTGGTTTCTTGCCAGTGTAGAAGTAAATTTTGAAATTGCCCCTGAACAGGGTTGGATACTTGGATTAGTAGGTTTAATATGATCTCCCTTTGTCCTCTTCTTTGTTGTATTCAAATAGATTTTTGGAACTCCCACTATAAAATAGTAAGTCTTTCCAAGTAACAAGGGAATTTTTTGTTACTCCAGGTGTCTTTCCTTGTTGTAGAGCTTTTACTTCTTAGTTTCTGACTTCTCATGATGACCCAAATGTGTTATACTAATTTTCTTTTTTCATCAAAACTTCATAATTAGTTGTGGTACTGGTTGAACTGCTACACTAAAAGTAGATATATTAAATTAAACTTGAACTTCTCATTATTTATTTTGTCTATAATTTTTTCTATTAGCAAAACCTGTATCTCAAACTAATTTACCTTGTCAGCTGAAACTGAAATTGGGAGAATACAAGTAATGATCATAGTAAAACTTCAATTGGGGAAATGGAAAAATTAGATATGTAGCAAAATATGTTTAAAAAAAATTATGAAATTTAATCAAATATTTAAAATTACAATAAACAAAAACTATTTAAATATTTAAAAAATTTTATGTAACAAAACACAATTAAATGTCGAAAATTGTCGTTAATAATTTAACAAGATTTTACCATGAATTGATTTGACTTAATATTGTTTACTTGAGTAAACAATCTTATAAATGATTTTCCGTCCACCTTTTGCCCAAGTTGCTCGCACACCCTCCCTCCCAGCCTCTTCCCCAACCTCGTTCCCTCTGACCTCATTGCCAATGAAATGCATCAACTCGTACTCAAAACCATGCTATTCACAACACTAAGGTCCATTATTCTGCACCAAAACTTCCCATTTGGCTTATTCCAGATGGTGTCAGGAGGGTCTTCCTATTGGGGTCTTTCAGCCACCTCTAAGCCTGATCGACCAGAGAAGCCAAAACTGGTTTGTTTTCTGAATTCTTTTAGGCCCTTTTTAGTTTGGAAACTTGTTAATGATTTGATCTTTTTTGTTGGTCTTTGGGAGTTTTTTTTAGGGAAATAAGGGATTTTTTTTCGTGGAGAAATGGTTATTATTAATAATAAATATATCTGAATTTCTGTGATATGCATTGGAGTTTATGGTTTGTGTCTTCAGGGTATGTAATTTTGCTTGAAAGGGATTTTATGTGTTATTAGGCCTTTTTGGTTTAGAACTTATTAAAAATTTGATCTTTTTTGTTGGTTTTGTGGAACTGATTTTAGGAGGGTAAATGGTATTCTTGATTGAATTTGTGTGATAGGCGTTGAAGTTGGAAGACTCGTGTAAATGGGTGGGCTTCACAAGAGTCCCACTCTCAATTAATTTTAAATTACTATTAACAAATACGTGGAGACTATTTTCCATTTTAGGTATCTCCAAAGGATATTCCATCTCCAAAATATTCAGGTTTGCCTCTTAATGCCTATATGCTGCATAATCTTGCTCATGTGGAGTTAAATGCTATTGATTTGGCTTGGGACACTGTTGTTCTCTTTTCTCCTTATTGTGATCATCTTAGAGAAGGATTTTTTGCTGGTTTTGCTCATGTGGCTGATGATGAGAGTAGACATTTTCTCCTGGTGTTTACAGAGATTAGCAGAGCTTGGATTCAGGTTAGCCACAGCTGTTTGGCTTTTTCATGATGATTGAGTGTTTTTTGGTTTGGTGTCAGTATCTAATTTTTTTAGTTTTTTGTTTCCGCGGATCAGCTATGGGGACATACCGGCTCATAATTTACTTTGGAAGGAGTGTGATAAAACATCAGATAATGTAGCTGTGCGTCTGGCTGCAATTCCACTAGTCCAGGTGCTCTGCTTTATTTTTCTTCCGTCTCTTTAACAGCAAACTCAGCTACTTATGCAGTTATGATTTTAGAGGATTGTTTACCAATGTGCCATTACGGCATTACATCAATACAGTTCTGTTATTTCTGAGAGTGGTAAATGAACTCTGATAATGGAAAATATCAAAAGACAATACTGGTTTGATGCATACCTTATTGTTGAGTGTACAAAAAAAAGAAAAAAAGAAATGGTGCTACACGTATTGGATTTCTGCTACAGGAGTTTCCCTTCAGAAAATCATTAAGTAGAAAGGCACAGGCCTTTATATGGGAAGTAAAACTAGCTGCATAGTATGGAGAGATGAATTGGGAGGGAGTAGCGGTACCCTACTCTCCTTTTGGTGGGCTTCTGTATTGATCGTCTTAAAATAGGAGAGAAGCAGGCTGCTTGTTTTATGTTAAGCAGTTCCCGCTGGACATTGTTTTACTGCCATGGGGTTCCATAATCAGTGAAATGTTTTCCAGTTGTGTATTGAGTCAGGATTGGAGAGTTCATGTTTTCTCTTCTAATGGTTTAGGAGGCTAGAGGACTTGATGCTGGACCTCGGCTTGTGCAAAAGTTGATTGGATTTGGTGATCTTAGGACTTCCAGTATTGTGGCTAGGATTGCAGATGAAGAACTTGCACATGTCACAGTTGGTCTCTATTGGTTTCTTTCAGTTTGCCAGAAAATGGGACGTGCACCTTGCTCTACTTTTAAAGGTCTAAATCCACTAGTATAGTTGTGATTAGTATAAGCAGAGCCTTTATGAGTACCTTCTGAATTTGGGTTTTACTTCTTTGGCAGACTTGTTAAAAGAGTACAATGTGGAGTTAAAAGGACCCTTCAATTTTTCAGCTCGAGATGAAGCTGGTATTCCATGAGATTGGTAAGCAGGGGAAAATTTTAATTGTTGAATTATATTGCCTTAAGAGTGAGTGATACTAATAGTTTTACTCGTTTTAAAGGTATGATCCTTCGTTTCCAAGTCGACAAGATGGAGAAAACAGGCTTTCCGAGGTATTTAACTTGAAACTTGTATCTTTATTAGGGAAAGTTAAAATGTATTTCAATCCTTGGAGAGTATATGTTAAGACCTTTCCAAGTTTGTTAACTGTTTGCAAAAATAAATTTGGCAGGTCTACAATCGGTTAGCATGCATTGTTTCTGTGGAACAAGAGAACTCCAAGATGGATGGTTCTCCTGTATGAAAAATACTGTGATGAAATTAGACTCTAAGCTTATGAATAACTTTAAGCAGATCCAGGGCAGATTACTAGAATTTGCTCTTGGTGAGAACCGCCACTTATCGTCTTTTCAGGTGAGTGATTTCTTGGATAGTAGCTAAGTCCTGGCCGGACAGTTCCCTATTAGCACCAATTCAACTGTTATCAAAGAGATTCGTTGCAGGTTTTTCCTTTTTCATTATCAGGGGGAAGAAGAGATTTTGGAGATTCACTTGCATTTCCCACGTAACCTTCATAGATAATTCGACAATTTTAGAATTATTCTGTTGTGTTTTAAACATACAATATTAAATACTTTATAAATTTAGATAGTTCTATTACGGGATTATAGAATTACACGAGTTTTTTACTCTTTGTATGTGAATTCTCTAGAACACTGACCGAGAAAAAGAACAAAATTTATTCTACAAAAGTCGAGATAGCTTGCTCTTACGGAAGATGCTTTTTTTTTTTTTTTTCCTTCTATTACTATTATTTGTGATTCGGAAAGAATGGAAAAGAGACACGTGGGGCATCGACGTCATTTCGTGTAGCGTTGTTGTAGAATAAATATTTACAAATACACGAACTTGAGAAGAGAAAAGGAAAGAGTTGTCTGGAAAAGACATCAAGAAAAGAAAGTGAAGTCTGAGAAACATCCATCATCAACATCCAAGAAACCACATTCATTCCAGCGATCATCAAGAAAAAGATGTGCTGTGGAGGTTGCAGGCCTTTGGGCTTCCTATTAGGCCTCCCTTTTGCCTTTCTTTCCCTCCTCATCTGTTTTGTGGGCGTCATCGTTTGGATAGTCGGGTATGGATCCATAA
This sequence comes from Cinchona pubescens, assembly GCA_025175665.1. Lineage (NCBI taxonomy): Eukaryota > Viridiplantae > Streptophyta > Magnoliopsida > Gentianales > Rubiaceae > Cinchona > Cinchona pubescens. Next base: position 2,037,310 of record JANKKI010000126.1, read on the forward strand.
TTAATATAGTGTGTAATTTTCTTTATGAATATATACTATTATGTATTTTTTTAGTGATTATTATTTTTTTTTTTTGTAGAATATTACTGAGTATCATATGTCCCTGTTGCATTTGCGTTACTGTGCTAGTGGAGATGGCACTGAAAATGAGCAAAGCCCCCATTCATGTTATGAAGTGGTTCACCTCTCAAATACCATGTTAAGTTTCATAAAGTTCTTTGGAAAATATTTGATAATTATGCAAAAGAATTAATTTATGACTTCACTAATAAAATTTACGGTTATTCGAGAAGTCATAAATTGTACTGATGTTATTTGTTATCATATTATCACCATGACTTTTCTAATAATTACGGAGTTTGTGAGTGGAGTTGTAGGCTTAGCCTATATAACTTATTTTCCAAGTTCTTTTTATCCATTTCTTACTTTGTTTCTGCGTTTAGAGTATGTAAAGTGAAAGTGTTATATCAAATTTTTCTTCCTTGAATGTCTAATTTTCTTTCTTTCTTTAATTTTGTTATTGATCATTTACGTTCATTTTGAATGCTGATTTGATTATCTCTACATACATTTTCTCTCAAATATTCGCTTTCGTAGTAATTTCATTTTCATCAACCTTCTTTCATAACAGAATAATCTGATTTGTTGCCTGAGCATTTTAGTAATGGATGAGCGCAATCTGGCCAGCCTAATTAATTACTAAAAAGAACAGGGCAGTGTCTAAAGTTAGGATGAAAATGATGGAATCACTGGCTAAGAAAAACCTTAAAGCTGCCCTACATAAATCTTGTAAAAATTGATTCCATTCCATTCCACTTGCATTTCACTCTAAAATTGATTCCATTCCATTCCACCTGTATTTCACTCTAAATTTGATTCCATTCCATTCCACCTGTATTTCACTCTAAAATTGATTCCATTCCATTCCACTTGTATTTCACTCTCTTTTCCACTAAATTACTTGATTAACACTTTGGGGAGTGGAGGACGGACCATACCCTCTTAGGAGATGTTTAGTCTAAATTTAAGAATTGGAATCAAATGAGAATTGTAAAACCCCATTATATCATTTTTCTTTATTTATTTGATTTGAATAAGGAATAATTTTTACTATACTCATAAGTTAATCAATTTGAAACTCAAGTTACACGTGAAGAATGAAAGTGAAAATTTTTTAACACTTTCATTCTCGTAGAATGATATATAACAATTAATCTTGCAAGTACCATCTATTAATACTATTAATCTTGTCCTATAATTCTCATTTTTTTCCCTCATACCTATAATCCAAACACTACCTTAATTGATTGATTGCTATTACACTGTTTAACTGCTGTATATATCATACTTGATGACATGAATGATTATGGGACGACATATAAGTTTTGATGATTAATAGTGTAAACCCCTATGCGATCCACAAAAGAGTCGTGTTGATATCAAAACCAGGTTCAGGCAAATCAGACACAACATTTAATTAGCTAGATTCTTATTATTTCACAAAGTCGGAACATATAAAACTGCACTGGAACTTCTTCACCCATACGCTTTATTTATTTATTTATTTATTTAAATTAAAAAAATCTACTATACTCTTTACTCTCTAGTGACTTGAACTTATAATTAATAAATCACAAAAAAAGCGTCCACCAAAATTATATTTCATTGTCTTCACCTATACACTTAAAATACAAACACATTCGAAACCACAACAGTTACAAACCTAATATTCCCCCATTAACCAAAAGCTTTTAATATCCTTTACTAAAAAAAAGTACACACGTACATAAAACGTGATAAATTTAAACAATTATGATTTACATAAAAAATAAAACTATACTTGATTATGGCTAAAAAGTCACGAAAGTTGATACTTATAAATACTCTCTTTCATTATGCTTATTGTATTTTTTTCATCTTTAAATACTTTGGTTGTCGTCTTGTTATTATTTTAAAATTGAACCTTTATGTCACTTCTTTAATTATGTACGGTAAAAAAAAAATTTAAGTTTTAAAAGTAAATTGAAATTTAATATCTGTTAAGAACATAACCTTTGCTACGAATGATCAGTAAATTCAAATTATTATATTTTTAAGATAATATTTCTTGTTGTTCTTTCATCTTATCAAATCAACTTATAGGCCTTAATTAAGTTCTTCTTACCTCCCGATAAAGTTCAATAAATTACAAAAATTTACGTTAATTTAAATTAGGAAGGAAATTTGTAGTTTAGTTTAAGAACGCTAATTAGTTTGTCTCGCACTTAAAACGACTTATGAAATTTTTGTATTTGTTACAGTCTCGAGATTTACATTTTGGAGCTTCACGTATTTAAATTTTAAGTGATGAATGTATTGAACATCAACTAAATATCTTTGTTCATTTATATTTGTTTAGGTAACATTGATTTTAGATATGATATTTAATTACTTTTGTGTTCATCGTTTTTTAATCATATCTCTTTAATATCATGAAATGCTATACTATCAAATTAATGGTTGTACTCTTTATTTTTTTCAAAAAAAAAAAAAATTTATGTCATTTAAATTTGCAATATGTAGGTGAGACAATAACCTCTTGTACATGAGGATCACTCTTGCTCACACTAATTTCCTTTAGTTGAGCCAAGAGTCACTGTTACAATTGTTATCTCTTCACTCTTACACTTGAAGAACTCTTACTTCTAAGCTCTTTTCTCACTACCTACACTATTACAACACTTCCCACTATTTCTCTCAAATAGCTTGATTTGTAATCAATGTAGAAGTCTAGGGGTATTTATAGTTGCTATTAACAACTATTCAAACTTCGTTTTCACCTTTTCTCTTTAAATTCATCAAACTAATGGTTGTACTATGTTTTTTAATTTTCTATGTTACTAAAAACTTATTTGGAAAATTCTCTTTCCTTGGGAACTCCTATAACTTTTTGGATATGTTGGTGACACTTCATTTAAAATATTTTTTTATATTTTGTTTTTTGACTACGAAATCATGCTTTTCAATTTATATACTATTATTCAAAAAATTTACATAAAATTTTTTCAAAAATCTTGTGTTTACCTTTTCATTTCTTAATTTGAAGCTAACTAAGTCATCATTAATCACTATTAAACTACACACCATTAGAATTTTGGCAAAACTAATGGCTATTAGAATTTATTTACCTTAGTTATATTAAAAAAATAGATAAAATTTTCATGTAAAATTATTAATGTACATATTTGCTAAAAAATTCTAATGAAATAATGATTAAAGAAATAATTATAATTTGGCCTCGAAATAAATATTCCAATAAGTTCAATTTAAATTTAAACACTGTTCTCTAAAATTGGTAAAAGTAGTTGAGTTAAGAGCTAAAACTTAAATTAGATCCTTTCTTTATTTATTTGCAGACACCCCTTTTTTTCCTTTTTTTGTTTTTTTGTTTTTTTTTTTTTTTGGAAAAGATATTATTTTTTTGGTCTAACATACCTTTTGTACCAGGAGTAATTACTTTATGTGATGGAAGAGACATTTGGTATAATTTTGGTGTAATATTATTTGAAATAACAAATAAACTGCATAAACGCCCCTTTAAATAATTATGCCTTCTATTTTCTTTTCAATATAAATAAATTCCGTATTAAAAAGTACACAATTAGGGCGTGCCTTTAGTGACAGTAATTTAATTAAACTTTAGTTGTAACCAAATAAAAATCTCATTTTCTACCTATGGAATTGAATGTCTAAAGAATTTTCAATGAACCTGCATTTGAATGTAATCGTTTTGGCTTCTAGTCAAATTTTCAAATAGTTACTAATCTTAAAGTTACAACCAAGGTAATCTGCAAGATTTTATTGAAAATAGATTGATAATTGAGTTTTAACTATGTTTAAGGTATCCATTTTTCCCTTTTTTTTTTTAAAAAAAAAATAGAAATGTAAGATCAACATGTAATAGCATATACTACTAACCATAATGGCCAAGATTACCACTAATATAATCTTAGACATTACCTTTTTTTAACTTAATTAGTACCTTTTTTGGAGAAATCTTAATTAGTAAATTAACCAAAATTTCCATAATTACAGTGGTTCCGAATAATAGGTCCATTGTTTGGCTAAAAAAATTAGAGAGAACAAGATACTATTCTATTTCATCTTTAAAATAGTTGGAACTTTGCGATTGTGCCTTGAATTGGTTTTGAAGGGCTTACACTATTATTGTCATTTTTTCATAATTATGTTTATATCCGGATGTTACATATGTTTATATCCAAATGTTTTTAAATAGAGATGTTTGAACATCCGGACATAAAATAATAATAATTGTAATGAACTAATAAAAAAAAGCAACTACTACAATCTATAGAAACTCAGAACTTTGGAGATATTATATTGTTACCTATATTAATCAGTAGTATGCAATCCAACTCCACTTTTCATCAACCACAACAAGGCACCAAGCATGCAGCTGAATCATGTATTTGGTTTGAAGGGAATTAAAGCAATCGACATTGTTTTGTTTTTGTTTTTTGTTTTTTTTTGGATTTTCTGAAGTAATTTTTTTAAAGTAATTTCTTTTTGAGTTTAGGCACGTGCGTTTGAATAGTTTTCTCCTCACACGATCGTATAAAATTTTCATATATATGTATGATCAAGAGTTGGTTTAGAGGTTTTAACAACACAACTTGTAATATCTTATTTCTTCATTTCACCTCTTTCATATGTAGAATTTTACGCAATTAAATAGTTTTATTTATTTATTTAGAACTTCATAGTGTGAATAGTTTTCTCCCCACATTAATACACAAAAGTTATCTGTGATTAATGATAGGTTTTATGGTTGTAATGCAATGAATGTAATTAATATGATTATCTTCATTTATATTTTCGATTCTAAAATAACTAATATAAAATACTATTGGTTACAATCAACAATTCATATATTAATAAAAACTTTTGATAGTTTTTCATTTTTGTCCATCATAAATACAAAAATTCTTAAGTTACAATTTTCTAAACCATGACCAAATTAGGTAGATAAAAAAAGAAAGAAATATTTAAAAGAAAAAATACAACTTACACTTTTATAACAGTATAAATAAATTATTCAAAAGCATCGTATGCTTGCCTTGAGCTCCACGCTAGGATGGACCTTTTTGCTGCCACTTTGTCATGTGATTCCTCCTCTTCTTCGAGATAAGTTGAATACCGACCAGAAAGGTCCTACCCAACAAGAATGTCTATTATAGTCAGCCCAATTTCGACTAAAGCTTCGCCCATTGCATGCAACACACCACCACTCTCTTGTTCCCCCTGCATTGGACCTGCATGTCGTTGGACGGATTCTTGGACTTCTTCAGTTGGTTAAGCCTCGTCTCTTCCCTCTTCTTGCTCTTTCCTTTTTGATGAACATAGTCCAAAGGTCAGAAACCAATCAACAAATTAAGCAGCCAAAAAAACAAAGAAAATAAGCACAAATCCCATTTCAATTCTACACTAGGCATGTAACATGCAAAATCTCATAAAATGTACAAATTTCTATTCAACAAATTACTAATTAGTAGTACTCATAAAAAAATAAACTACATTTTGTTGAGTTGCACCAGTGTTATAATAGTAGTTGTAATTTAGTTGGGAGTCCTACTAACAGGAATTATTATAAAATATTTAATAGACATTTTAAAGAAGATCCCATTTGGAAAAGTAAAAGTTGATTAATGAAAATTGTTTAGCCCAGTAGGAAAATAAAAAGCTTTTCCTTGTGCACTTATACTTTGCTCGTGAATTTCGGGCAATCAATTAAGAAAAAGTTTCGGTAATTGTTAGGAAATGTAGAGAGAAATTCTTTTAACAGTACAATGACGATTGAAAATGCACCACTTGGTTAAATAGTAGTATAAGATATTTCTAGGAAATTATTGGTACCACCCACTCAATGAAGTCAGTGCTACCCAGTTGTAAAAAGGGGAATATTTATTAAATTTGATCTATGATTTTATTTGTGAATTTTGTAGTAAAAATTAAATTTTATGAAATAACTAATATCAATTAATGCAAGTATAATTTTATAAAATTTAATTTTAATTACAAGATATAAGGCTGGAAATTGATGTTGTCTATTTAAACATTTTTAAGTTGTAAAAATTATTGATAATTCACTATTAATCTTGCTTTTGTCCTAGCTTAGATACTGGACGACTAATTTTACTTTAAAAGAGAAGAATGAGTCTGTTTGGATAGCAAATAATAGGTATTATTTGTCAAATAATATTTTGTCAATAATAATTAGTGTTTAGTCACTAACGTATTTTTTTTAAATAATATTTTATACTATTTATGTTTTGTCTTATTCATTATTCACACAACTCATTATTTACATTATTCATATCATATTCATTATTTATATTTTAAAAAAAATATCCAGTTAATAATTATATAAATGATTTTGAGCTATTTTCATCAAATGCAGTGTAGTGAGGTTAAGTGAGGAATATTCACAATTGTCGCTTTTCTATTTACATTGTTGTTTTGTAAACTTTTTGATAATATTAAAGTAGAGCTCTGATTATGCATGTAAATGGGTCGGATCCAGGCCAAATCTTTCAGATCCATACTTAAATCTGTTTAATATTACCCTATTCGGATCCGAATTCAAGTTTTTTCTAGGTCTATAAAAGGAGATCCATATCCGAATTCATCAGATCTTATTGGATCCAAATCTTGATATTATTTTATAAATTTGAAAATTTATATATAAAAATTTCAAATTTTTACAGATTTTTTTTGGTAATTGTAAAAAAAAATAATAATAATAATATTCATACATATATTTTACATTAGAGTAAAAATTATATGGGAAATATATGTATATATATATATATATATAATTGGATCGGAACAACCAGACCTATATCTGATTCGTTTATTATAATAATTAAACGGATTTGGATCGAATCCGGATAATCAGATTTACACATTGATCTAGATCCAAATAAATAATTTCTGAAATGGGTCTAGACCCGGTTTGTTTACAGTCCTATCTCCAATTGCTCACAAATTATAATGCTATATTTTGTAAGCTTAAATTTGATTTAGAAATAAAAAAAACAATGTCCTTTTTTTAGAATGTGTTTTAAAGATTGAAACTCCGTTCTCAAGTACGATTTAATGCTAAAACAACGAACAAATTAAATAGGTAAGTGAAAGCGTTTGACAATTATAATTCGAAATATGTAATTTGTTTGGCAAGTCAAATTACTCAAAACCCAACAAAAAATAAAAATTTAGCCATCATAAATAGGAAAACCAATAAAAGAATTAAATAAAAAATCATTCATAATTATTTAATTAGTTGTGCAATTATTTTATTTTTAAATGGATCCAACAAATAATAGGTATTCCATATTTTCAATCCAAATGATCATTTCAAAATATTATTTCGTATCCAAATAATTATTCTATTATTATAAACGTCAATAATATTTTCAAAAATCACTAAAGTCAAAAAATAAATATTATTCACCAAATAACACTTTTTAATCCAAATGGATTGGATTTTTTTTTTTTTGATAATTTACTTTTACTTTAGAGTAGCAGTAATGGACTTTATAGTCGCAACTACTCACCAAAGCATATCTTCTATTTTCTTATTCTGCTAAGAGTTTCAAATAAAGAAAATGGCTGAAGCTGTTCTAGGTGTTGTTAATGTAATCTTGGAAAAGATACTTCCACTTGCTGCCGACAAACTCAGCCGGGCATGGGGTGTTGAGAAAGACCTTCAGAAGCTTGCTGAGAAAGTAGAAATGATGCAAGCTTTGATTTCTGATGCTCAAAGCAAGCAACCAACTAGCAAAGCCGTGCAGGTTTGGCTGAAAAAGCTACGGTCAATAGCACTTGATGCTGAGATCCTGTTGGACGACTTTGGGTATGAACTTCTTCGCAAAAGGATTGAGAACCGAAAGCGGGACAAGGTACGCAGCTTCTTTACCTCCTCAAATCCTCTTTCGTTTCGTCTGGAGATGGTTAACAAGATCAAGAATGTTACCTCAGCTCTAGAGGAAGCTTACAAAGAAGCGAATCAAATTGGGCTTCATCCAGTTGAGCTAATTATCACAGCTCCTGATCACAAGGAGGATCGAGTGGTGGTGTGTCATTTAAGACCGATCCTTTTGTGGACGACTCAGAAATTGTGGGAAGGGAAGATGATGTTTCCAAAGTGGTAAGCATGTTAATTAGATCAGACTATAAGAAGGACTTTCCAGTCATCTCCATTGTTGGAATGGGTGGTCAAGGGAAGACAACCCTTTCCCAGGTAGTGCTAAAAGATGAGCATGTGGTGAAGTATTTTGAGGAAAGAATATGGGTTTGTGTACTCTGATGATTTCAAAGTGGAAAGGCTATTGAATGAGATGTTGCAATCTCGTGGTGGAACCAATGTTGAGATGACAAATAGGGTAGCATTAGTAATGAGACTTCAAGAAAGAATGAAAGGGAAAAGATGTTTGCTTGTGCTCGATGATATTTGGAATGAAAACAGAGAGAAATGGGATTGTATGAGGAAATGTTTGCTAGAAATTGGGGCTTCTCAAGGGAGTAAATTATTGGCAACTACACGTAGTCATGGGGTTGCCTCAGTAATGCAAACGTCTAGTTCCCAGCGCTGAGTTAGGGGTCCTCTCAAATGATCATAGCATGATGTTGTTTGAAAAACTAGCATTTGCAGATGGTGGTGCAAGAAAAACTCCAGAATTGGAGGATATTGGTAGAACGATACTAAAGAGGTGTGGGGGTGTGCCATTAGCCATTAAAGCAATTGGTGGTATGTTGTACTCCATTAAGGATGAATCAGAATGGTCTACGATTGAGAAAAGTGAAATCTGGAGTACTGCAGATGGAGTCTTTTCTGCCTTGAAGTTGAGTTACGAACATCTACCTTCACTTTCAGTGAAACAATGTTTTGCAAGTTGTTCCATTTTCCCCAAGGACACTCGCATGGAAAAGGAAGAGTTAATACAAATTTGGATGGCCAAGGATTGTTTAATCATCCCAAGGGAGGAGGTCACTTGCAAATGGAGGATATAGGCATTAACTATTTCAACATATTATTGCGGAGTTCTTTGTAGCTGAAGATTATACTATTCTTGAAGACTTCTTGAAAAGGTGAAATAAAGATTAGTGTTAGCATAAAAAACACGCAATGGAAGACAAATTTATTCAACTCAACTCAACTCTTCTCAATTGAATAAATTAAACAAACCCTCTATTTATAGGTAACAAATTTAAATACCAAGAAACCTAAAAACTTAATTAGAATAGGAAATAACAACTCTAAACATAATTGTATTAGGAAACTAAATTACTTAAATAACTAAATTATCAAAACCTAACAATAACATATTTCCTAATTAATATGGAGTTTGGTTTAATTATGTCATCAATGCCTCCCTTAAACCAAACTTTTCAAACTCTCCATGATGGTAGATCCACATCATGCATGATTAAGAAGATCAAAAATTTTCATGCAATTTTTTCTACCACAATTTGGCATCGCCAATTTGATTTAATCTTCATCTTCAAAAATTTTCACACGATCCACGTATCTCGACTGATAAATTTTCGTCGTACACTTTTCTTCAATTTATCAACCTCCACGAATTTCATGATAATTGGTGTCAAATTTCTCAATTTTTATAAATCAATCACAATCTACTTTGCAGGATTTTTTTTCCTCCATCACTGCTCAACACCAACAAAAACAATCATGACAGGATCGCTCTTTTTAGATCTCTGTCCAATTAGGGTCAATTTCGTTACACCCTAATTGTCAAACGAGTGCCTCAAGACCAACTGCTCTTGTGGTCCAAGTTTTCTGATGTTCGAGTATTCCAACAAAAAACTTTTTCTCAAATTTTTGACAAAATCAAACTCTTGAATCTAGAATTCTGATACCACTTGTTAGCATTAAAAAACACATCAGAAATAAAATTGGAAGACCCATCTTTTAAAAAAATACCAATTTTACCCTTTCCTAAATCAGGCACTTTTTCATTATTTTCAAATTTCACATAAGATCTAAAAAATTCATACATATCATAAAATAATTCTTTTTTTCACACATGTGATTGCTATAGCCAAATTCAATAAACCATTCATTCTATTTTATTTTCTTAATTTGTAGGAATTAAAATTCTCCTAAATAACCCACAGACAAAATAAGCCAAATAAGACACAAGAAATGAATTGAATTGGGAACTAAATTCTATTCTCAAACTTGATCAACAATATTTTCAAATTGGAGGCTCTAATTTTATTGAATAAATCTGGTGGATACTTTACCCGCAAACTTGCGGTTTTTACTTTGCACATACACAACAACAATCAATCAAAAAAAAAATTTTAACACACAAGAAATTCAGTGCCCCTATCAGTTCTCAAAAATTTTAATGAAGTAACCACTTTATTTCTCCACATAATACTTGAACTTCTTGAATACATCACATGCATCAGATTTATTTTTCAATTAATACGCCCATGTCTTTCTGCTAAAATCATCAATAAAGGTGATAAAATACTTACTACCACCATTGGAAGGAACCTCTACTGAGCACAAATCTGAATGAATCAACTGCAAGGGTTCTTTGCCCTCCAAGCCTTACCTTTTGGAAAAGAGTCTCTATGCTTCTTTTCTAAGATGTAACAAGACTCACACTGCTTGTTAGGATAATTAATAAAAGACAAACCAATAACCAAATTTTTTCCTTGCCAGAAATTTCAAACTCCCAAAGTTCAAGTGCCCAAAACTTAAATGCCAAAGTCAAGTATCATCAAAAGTCACAGAACTAAAGCAAGGTAAATCACTACAATTTAGAGAAAGAGACCACAAACGACCACGGTTTATATTTACCTTAACAATTAGTCCCAATTTATCATCAGTGATAGTATCAACACCATGCTTAAAATGCAAATCATATCCTTTTTCAGACAATTGTCCCAAACTCAACAAATTATGATATAAACTTGGCACATAAAACACATCAGAAATAAAATTGGAAGACCTATCTTTTAGAGTAATACCAATTTCACCCTTTCCTAAAATAGGCACTCTTTCATTATTTTTAAATTTCACATAAGATCTAAAAGATTCATCTAGATCATAAAATAATTCTTTTTTTTCACACATGTGATCGCTACCGCCAGAGTCAAGAACCGAATAAACCATTCATTCTTTTTATTTTCTTCAGTCTTGCAATAATCGATAACAATTTCTTTGTCTTGAACCAACTCACGAATGAAGAGGAACTTAATGTCAATGTGTTTGCTGCGCCCATGAAAAACAGGATTCTTTGTCAACTCAATAGCGGACTTGCTATCACAAAAGATCTTGGTAGAACCCTTTTACTCGTATTGTAGAAACCCAAGCATTTTTCTCAACCATAGCGCTTGAATTCCAATAAATTTGTTGCATTTAAAATTCTAAAATAAGATTAACCCACAAGAAAAGAAAGCAACGAAACTTTAAAAAACAACAAGAGCCGAGCCCTCAATTTGATCAAAATAGTAGCAACACAATTAATTTTGTTAGCAAAATTTTGACTTGAACTTTGGCACAAAACCCAAGGCAATAACAATTGTTTTGTTATGAAAATTTTAAACAAACACAGAGGATATTGGCAGCAAATTTTTAATTTCTAATTCTCAATTTTTATGAAGTTTTTTCAATCACAATCTACTTGGCAAGATTTTTTTTCCTCCATCACTGCTCAACACCAACAATAATCCTCCATCACTGCTCAACACCAACAAAAACAATCATGACAGGATCGCTCTTTTTAAATCTCTGTCCAATTAAGGTCAATTTTGTTACACTCTAATTGTCAAACGAGTACCCCAAGACCAACTTCTCTTGTGGTCCAAGTTTTACGATGTTCGAGTACTCCAACCAAAAACTTTTTCTTAAATTTTTGACAAAATCAAACTCTTGAATCTAGAGCTCTGATACCACTTGTTAGCATAAAAAATACGCAACGGAAGATAAATTTATTCAACACATAAAAAATGTGGGAAAAGAGGAAGAGTTACAAAATAACGCACATCGAACTCTTATATTGAGAGCCGCATAAACCCATGGCATAATAGCCTTACCATTAGGCTAGAATCTCTGTATTCTAGACTCTCTCAACTCAATTCAACTCAATTCTTCTCAATTGAATAAACTAAACGTGAACCCTCTATTCATAGGTAATAAATTTAACTACCAAGAAACCTAAAAACCTAATTAGAATAGGAAATAACAACTCTAAACATAATTGTATTAGAAAACTAAATTACTTAAATAACTAAATTACCAAAACCTAATAATAACATATTTCCTAATTGATATGGAGTTTGGTTTAATTATGTCATCATTTAGGCGTCTTTGTGTTTTAATAGTAGCATGTAAGGGTGCCAGGGATCTACCAAATGCAGTTGGTGAGATGAAACATTTAAGATATCTCTCGAGAACTAGTATCACCACTCTGCCAGATTTCATCACAAAGCTCTATAATTTGATGACTTTAAGAGTTGGTTACGGTTTGAAAAATACACCAAAGGAATTTGTGAATTTGATTAACTTGAGGCATTTTTGTTGGACTGGTTTTGTCGGGAAAGAACACATTTTGCTTCCTGGAATAGGGCAGTTATCAAATCTCCAGAGATGGCCTTTGTTTGTGGTGAGCCAAGAGGATTAAGGGATGTCAAATTGAGGAGTTGGAACGCCTGCACAATCTTAAAGGTGAAATCCAAATTTGCGGACTGGAAAATGTGAGCAGTTCTGAATCAGTTGCAAAGCAAATTTGTTTGAAAAGTCCAAGATTCAAAGTTTGAAACTTGATTGGTATCATAAGAGAGGAGAAGATGGGGAGGACAATATTGATGTCATGGAAGATCTTAAACCTCACCCGAATTTAAAATGTTTAACCACTAAGGGACTCAAAAGTTCAAAGTTTCCCTCATGGATGGTGGGTCTTAAAAATCTGGTAAAGATCCGAGTTGACTGCATTAGATAAGTGTGAGCAACTACCATCACTTGGGCACTTGCCTTGTCTCCAGATTCTAGAGATGTCAGGCTTAGACAACGTCAAACGCATGGGGAGTGAATTCTATGGCCGTGAAATTCTTGATAGCGCAAGGAGTAGTAGTAGTTGTAACAGTGAGGGGGCACCAATCACACTGTTTCCGGCACTAAGAGAGGCTTAAGTTGGCGTACATGGATAGTCTAGTGGAGTGGTCTCACGATGATGCAATGATTTCCTCTGATTCATCAATCAAGGTACTCCCTAATCTCCAAGAATTGCGTATACAAGGGCTTCACAGATTGGAAATTTTACCAGACATGTACAGCTTAACATGTCTTCAACGGTTAGAGATAGAGAGATGTGACAGGTTGACTTGTTTATGGAAGTTGAATAGCCTTTCGTCTCTGGAATCCTTATCCATCACAAACTGCCCTTATCTAGATGCAACTCTCAATCTTATGGATAACCCACAATCTACAAGAGATCTAGATCTATCAGGAAGCGCCAAATTGATTTCTTCATTGAGCAGACTCGACAAATTTACCTCGCTCGTGAGCTTGCGTAATCAATCTCGCCCAAAGTTTTGGCCCAAGGATTTACAATATCCCCCAACCTCCAGAAGTTGTTCCTTGGTGGCCTCTATTCTAAGAACTATGATTTTGATTATTTTCCTGTGGCCATTCTCCAGCACCAACGTTGCTACTACTAGCAAGGATGGTGACTATTATTGTATCCAACAACAACATCTCATCCCTCTAAAGCACCTTGAATTAGTTGGATGGAGAAATATCAAGTCCCTCCCCGAGCAGATTCAGCATCTCTCTGCCTTGACAAGATTATGTATAGCTAAATTTAATGGTCTGGAGGCTCTTCCAGAGTGGCTAGGAAACTTGCGGAATCTTAAATTTTTGGAGATTGCGAGTTGCTATTACCTTGAGCAATTACCCTCAGTAGAAGCAATGCAACGCCTCACCAATTTACAACAACAATGTATCGACGAGAGGAAGTGGCGCCGAGTGGCCCAAGATTGCACATATTCCCCATATTAGTTATTTATAGCACGTGAATTTAAATTCTCAAAATTTTAATACTACTACATTCTCCTGTAAGTTAATATATTCTTCTTTTTTTTTAAGAGGGGGTGAAAACACTTCTTCCCTGAAGTACTATTTAATGACAAATTTGAAATCCTAATTCTTTCTTCTTTCCATTTTTATTTCTGTAATTCTTTCTTCTTTCCAATTTTATTTCTGTAGGGTCTTTACATTTTATTAATTCTTCTTTACGGCTGGTTGGCGTACAGGTAAAGAGAGATTTATTTCCTGCCCTTATTCTTTTGTAAAATAGTTTGAAGCACCCCGTCCCACATCGAAAGTGGGAAGGTGGGAAGGGATATTGAATAGTTTGAAGCACTCTGTACTACATCGAAAGTGAAAAGGTGGGAAAGGATATTATATTATTTATAATACCTTGGATCATGGGTTACTTACAATTTGGCTTAAATATTTTGAACCCGTTGTTTCCACTCAAAAGTTGTTGGGCCAGCCAAATACCTGGAGTGAAAGTTGTTGGGCCAGCCCAAGGAATATGGTTCTATCGATTTCTCCAGCTGCCAGAACATTGTACAGAGCTGCGTGCACTTGGGGGGTACGAACCAGCTTTGTGCTAGCTTTTTCCATGATTTTTGCTTCAATTCAAATCGATGGATGCTGTGAACAATTTCTCAATGTTTAATCTCAAATTCTCTGATTTTGGAATGATGCTTTCATATGATTGATAACTATTTCGTTCAATAGAATGTAAATATTCCGGCCGTCCTAATTTATTTGTGACTTTTGTGAAAATTCAATTTTTTAATTATAGTACTTTATTGTGCTTTTAGTGTTTTATTATCTAATTTTGTCTTTCAAAATTTAAATTGAATTTAAATAACATGATTATTCCCTATAAAAAAAAATCAAAAAAGTGCTAAAAAATTATTTTAATTTTATAAATATAATAAATATTTTAAAACATCTTAATCTTAAAATAAAAAGTGTGACACTTTAAATAAAAAAGCAAGCACTACACAATTTTGATTTTGAGAGGGAGGAGCAAAACAATAATGTAATTCTGGGGATAGAAACATTCTTAGTAAAAAAAAAAAACACTTTCTTAGGAAAAAAAAAATGAATGTTTCCTCAATCAATGACTTGCCGTTCAAAAGCAGCCATAGTTTGCTCAAGTAGTTTATCGATCATCTTACTTCATTATTCTTTCTCCTACAATTAAACTGGCTAAGGCCAAAGAATCTCATCTTTAATCCTCAGCAAGAAACTAATAGAATGTCTTGAGCATTTTACTATTGAGCTAATTTGGCTAGGCCTAATAACGGATAATAATTTTAGGCATATAAATTTTGAGGATTATTATACAATCCCATGTAATCAGAATAACAGACGTGATCTTAATATAGAAACACAATGAATTTATATCAAAATCACGTACAAACTAATTAGACAAAAACAATTTACAAGATAGATATTTATTTCACAAAGTTGGAACGTATAAACTTCACTGGAAATTGTGGACTCCTACATTATTTCACTGGAACATATAACTCAAGCACCACGCTGGGATTGATCTTTTTGCCCTTCTTTGTCATGTGATTCCTCTTCTTGGAGATAAGTTGAATACTGACCAGGAAGCCCCTGCCCAATAAGGAGGTCCGTCGTAGTTTGCCCAATTTCCGACTAAAGTTTCGCCGATTGCATGCAACACTCCACCGCCCTCTTGTTCTCCCCCTTGCATTTCCCCTGCTGCATGTTGGCCTTGGACGAATTCTTGGACTTTTTCGGTTGGTTTGGCCTGATCCCTTCCCTTATCTTGCTCTTCCTTGCAGATAAATCCACCTTCCTATATATAATTGTCCAAAGGGTGAAACCAATCAACGAATTAAGCAGCCAAAAAAACAAAGAAAATAAGCACGAATCCCATGCATATCATGTGTTATACACAGACCGCAATATTTGATGTACCTTTAAGATTGTGCAGGCGTTCCAACCTAGGTAACAAACAAATTCTCCTAGAAAATGCTTTGATACTTGATATAGCTAGGTAATACTTCAATGTACAAATTTTGTCTTTTATTACTAGTAATTCATAAGCACAATTCTGCCAGATTTTGCTTTTACCTTTTGTCCTGTGATCATCATATATAAATTGGTGCAAATAAATACAATCGTCCAAAATCTAATAAATTTAATCAAATTTACATAAACAAATTAAAAAATGACAGCTAGTACTAATCAATCACCTGTGCTGGAGTTGATGATTTCTTCTCTTTTAAATCTCTCTGAGCCTCGGCCTTCTTTCTAGCAGCATACTCAGCAGCGCTCTCTTCACTTGCAACCACAGCATCCTTTGCAGCAACCAATTTACTTTCTGTATATCCAACAACAGTCTGTCCAGCACCCACCATCTTATCCTTCGCCGCCACAGCCGCACCAGCCATTGCCTTAGTAGCCTGAGCAGCCTTTTCCGCTGTAAAATGCGCTGCTCCCCAGCCTGCTACGGCCGCCATATCCTTAGCTTCCTCTGCCACTTTCCCCACATATCCGGCAGCAGTTTTTCCACTCTCCACTGTAACATCTTTAGCAGCCACAGTTTTCTCCCCAGCATAACTAGCTGCCTTCTTGGTTACATCCACTGTAATATCTTTTACTTCAGCAGCCTTCTCTAATAAACTCACATAATCCTTTGCCTGTTTTGCTGCTGGAACTGCATAATCCTTTGCAGTCTCCAATCCCCTTTGACCCTTTTCAACTGTGATATCTTTTAACACTTCAGCCTTCTCTGCAGCAACTTGAGAGCCAGTTTGAACCCCTTGCTGAACAGATTCCTTTGCCTGCCCTGCCTTCTCGGCAGCAGTTTCGGCAGCAGTTTGAACCCCTTGTTTGATAGTTTCCTTGGCTTGGCCTGCCTTTTCTGCTGCATAATCAGATGTTGCACCGAGTTTCTCACTTGCAGATTCTTTCACACCTTGCAATGCTGATGCACTTTTCTCCTTTGCCTGCTGCAACCGTTCTTCGGCAGCCCTGATGGCCTCAATCGAGTTCTGCTGCGCCTGTTGTCTATACCTTGTTATCTCCTCCAATGAAGGCCTTTCTTTCTCTTCGCCTTCCTTTCTTTCAATTCCTTCACCCCTTTCTTTCTCTGGTCCCATTTCTTCTTCTCTTTCACGGAGACTTCAAATTTGATTCCTCCAGGCCTTTCTTCATACCCTTCTTCTTGCCTATTTCTTTCAACTTCTTCGACCTTATCCCTCCTTTCTTCCTCATGAGACTCCTTCATTTTCTCTTTAACTTTCTCAACTTCGCTCTCCCTTGGATCTTGACTTTTTACACCGCCTGCAAACTCCGCCCCTCCAACTTTCCCAGCAAGAGACTCAAACTGGTGGGATTTTTCTTCATGTCCGCTCGGAACATCCGAGCCTCGAACTTTCTCGGCAAGAGACTCAAAATGGCTTGTCATTTTCGGGACCCTATCTTTCTCTACATCAATTGCACGTTCATCTGATGTGATATTTTCCCTTTTAATTTGCTCTGCTGCCATTCTGTTTCTTGATAAAAAAGATGGATGTAGAACAAATTTGATGTGTTTTTCTGAGGAGTAGTTCGATGTTGTACGCCAATGTTCGATGTTTGGAGGTGGGATTCTTGGGAAAACGGGTATAAAAAGGCGAGGGTTTAAAGAGAGATATGGCGGTTGGAGAAGATGAATGGAAAATGAGGAAATGACACGTGGGAAGTGGTCATGCGGTGTCGTTGTTTGGGGTGGTAGCGTGGTTCGATGGTGGCTTCGTATGAGTCAGCATTCGAGTCCATGCAACAGGTAGACGTGTAAGAATTTCAGTATGTGTGAATTAGAATGAACTGGCAATATTGCAGAAATCTAGAATTCTTGTTACGATCCAAAAAAAATCAAATGATATTTTTGTTTATAAATTAATCGTGCTAATACATAAACATTAGTGACATAGCATGTCACTAGACAAGTAAAAAATAATAATTTTAATTAAATATTTAAAATTAGAGTTGATAATTTAATATAATTTTGTCAAATAGTTATATTAGTTTTAATAAGTGATTTTTAGTTATTGAGACCTTGATCCAGTAATAATCTCCAAGGATTAGATATCTTAGGTTCTAGATTTATGAGTGTGAATTTAGTCTAATATAATGTTAATATTTCAACTTAATTCTATTATTTTTGGTTTAGTTGTGATCTTATCGAATTTTAATTGTTAATATTGATAGTGATCTTATTATTGTGAACACTTGTAATTATATCCAAAAAAAAAAAAGTAATTTGTAATTTATAATTTTGTAAATCATATTTCTTAAATCAATTATGTTTAGCAAATTGTTAATTAAATTTCAAGAAGACAGATCAATAACACAGTAGCATGTAACCTCCTAACACTCAACATAATCAACTAATTTCTTTTTATTAGTAATTATTTTGCCAATTAGATTTTAAGAAGAAAAACATATTACAAGTGTTGAGTGGTTGAGGAAATTACTATACCTAAAAGTAGTATTGTAAGTAGACATAAAAATTATTTAATAAGACCATTTTAAGAAGAATGTTTCTTTAGGAAAAAATAACTACTATTAAAATCCCGAAATTGTCTTGATGTATGGATCCAATTATGGGCCTTATCTCTGCTTTAAAATATGGGCCTCATCTCTGCAGGCTCATGTCCATCAGTTTCTCAGAAAACGGGTTAAGTTTCTTTAGTATCTTTTGTTCAAATTATTTTTTTACTAATTTTCAACTGTTAGGGCTGATCTTATGAATGCAGAGTCCATATTTGTCTTATAGTAAGACTGGATATGTCCAATTATTTTAGGGCTGATCTTGGGCTATTTTGGCACATTATGTTTATGGGCTCATTACCATAAGGGATGAAAGGTGATAATGTGGGGTAACTAATTAACAATACGACTCTTATACATAAATGTTTGTGAATTCTATACAATACTCGGGTTGCATCTAACTACTAGAAATTTAAGATATGGCGTTATACACTTTCTACCTTAAGTACAAAAATTATCCCAAAAAAATTGGATAATCGTTCTTAACAAAAAAACCAAAAATAAAAAATAAAAATATGCTTAAATTAGTGGCTAAAAGGGCTAGTGAAAGCCACTAAGGTTAGAAAGTTGAAGTTTGATTTATATCAATGTGTATGTGAGACTGATAGTATTTGAATTACAAAGTGTGATTTTGAAAGTTAGAGATATTTAAATAATTTTAAATATAATTTAAAATTTGGAAAGAAATTTGATAGATATTGATATTAATTTTACACATCTGCAACACCTCTGTTATAATTCTATTTTTTTTATATATATATACGTAAACATAACTTTATGCAAGTTTTATCTTCCTATCTTTAGGTTTTGTGAAGACACGATTAATTAGAAAGAAAAAAAAAATGAACTGCAGGAGTAGTTGCATTCATGAATTCTGAACAATTTCTTTTAAAATGAAACAATCATGAACAATTTGCACTCTAGTTGCCTCAAATATAATTGGCTATTCAAGAAGTAACTTAACAACACTAAATATGAGTTTCTTCTTTTAGGCATCCTCTCATGCCAGAAACCAATATTGTAGTCCTACTTTACAAATGAACCATCAATCATTTGATTATTGATCACTTACACGAAATAAAACAATTTTCTATTCTTGAAACAATGAAATTTCCTTACATGAGTTGATCAGCTAAAAGTGTCTGTCAGATTTGAATCTGGTAATTACCCATTTTATGTATTTGTTTCAACCGAAAAGGGCTGCATAAAGGAGTTGATTCCAAGTATCAGGCAATCCAGGGAGACACCAATGACTACAATCTAAACCGTTGTGTTCACTGTAATATGTTGGATGTGCATCTTTTCGATATTGTGAGAGGGTTGTAATGTCCAATAAATAAACTGGTTTCTTGATTCTGCTCAACACTTTGTTCATAATTATTTCAGCCACGGGTGTGCCTGCTGGATACCTTGCACCAAAGTATGGTTGTGTCTGCCCGGCACATGATTTTGATGGCTCATTCCAGTCCCTGCCCCTAAATTCATTTGTAAAAAGATTTATAAAAAAAAACACAGAAGAGATATATTCTTGAGATGTAGTTGAAAGACAAATTAAATGTCGATCTAGTCGGTAATTGCAAAATATAATTCTCAAAAACTAATCTTGTAAGAATTATTATTTTAACGAAAAACAGTTATTGGTCACAACTTGTTACTTGTTACATTTCTCAGTGTAATAAATACCATTGCTAGAAAAGTTTTTTCCAAAAAGTCAAATGTTCTCTCCCAATTGTAGCACTTTTGGATAGTATATTTGGCAAGAGTACATTTTTACTACATTATCAGTGTAAATATTTTTACATCATTAAGTGTAAATGAATATCGCATAATTAATGTTTAAATTTTAAATGCTATTTTTGTATATATGGTATGTATTTCCCTAAATGTTGTAAAAAATTCTATATCAACAATGTAAGCTAATGATAGACAAATCCATTTGACAATCATTAATCCAACATATTTTAATCATTGTTATTTTTACATATATCACATTCAAAAAATTTACTATTCCAAATAATATGTCAAATATTAACTGCCTAAACAGACCACTATAAGCATTTGAAAAACTAAAATTCACATTCAAAAAACAAGCTAACAGTGTAGCCTTTGGTTTTCATGTATGTATTTCACTTAATATATAAAACTTGATTTTCCATAATATATTGGACTAATTGCAGTTTACCAAAGTAATCCCAAAAGGGTTTATTTAATTGAGAAAAATTGCATGCTTACTCGTAGTGTGTAGGGGAAATTCCTTGGAAGATGACTTTAGTTTTGGTCGGATCAACATTTCGATTGACCCATCTAGCCCATGTTGTCATTCCTTTGTAGTAAGCAATCAAACGATTCATATCTTTCTGAATGTTGTAACCATCTTGTATGTAATCCCATCTAGATTAGATTATATAGTTCACTTAATTACTGTCTCCAATACAATTAATCATTCAAAAAAAAATTCAAAAAAAGTAAAGTGTGTATTACTCTTGTTGAAATAATTAAAAAATAAAAAAAATTATTATTTATTATTTTTTAATTATTTAACGGTATAAAATATTTATACGTCAATGAAAGAAATTTTTTCATTTATGAAATATGGAGTAAGACATACGGTTGGGAACTTCCAGTGTGGGTCCACTTTTAAAATAGACAATGCCAAGAGTTGAAAATTAGAAGGTCCATCCCTCTCCATGCATCCCCACTCCTAATTGAGTCTAGCTTTAGAACTGTACCCACATTTTCCCTCACCATGTCTACCAAGTATGGGGTGCGATATAATAGCAATCTAACATCATAATCCTGATCAAAACAACAAATTGTATGTATTAGAGACATAAAAATTACTTAATTAAAACATAGCTAGAGCATCACAAAATTTCTCCAACCTTTGGAATGATTGTGCCCCGATCCCCATGTCCAAATATGGTTGTCAGAGCACAAAAGTCAATTTATTCACATTAGGTAAAAGTAATGGTACTAGCCATATTGAAAAAAATAGTTATTGGATTGATTTTACTTTGTACCCCTCAAGAATACTCAATTTCTACTTTGTATTCTCAATTTTAATGTTTGACACTTTGTATTTAACTTTTGAATACATCCCACTTCAATCTAATTTTTAATACCGTCACAAAAATTAACAAAATATCTGTTCGTGCATCCAAAATATTGTGACTGTATTATTTAAGTCGTGCTAAATATGTTGTACACATGCAAAAATTCTGTTAATTTTGGTGACGGTATTAAAAATTGAACTAAAGTATAAAAGATTTGAGGATTGAGGATACATGCAAAATGTCCAAAATTGAATTAGAATGTAAAGTGAGAATTCGATATAAGTCGGAAGATATAAAGTTTTTATTAGTCCAAAATAATTTAACAGACATTAGCTGTGTTTATTTCATGCATTCAAATGTCAATAGTAGATAATTAAATGCAATTATTAACCTTTAAGACTTTTAAGTACGCAAAATAATACCAACACCTTTGCAAGACCGCCAAGCCATGCATAAATGTCTTTGTGGATCCGATTTTGCATCCCTTCGGATTCAAACAATAGACCACACTAAAATTTTGAAATAGCATTACGATTTGCATTCAAAAATTCAAAAAGAGGCAGCGGCAAGGCTGCAGGAGGATTAAAGAAGAAAAACCAAATCGCCGACAGGAGGGTCCATGCATTATTTGTCCCAATTCGGAGACTTCCTTACTTCCTGCTTCCGTCTTTTCGTTTCTACCTACACATATGTCCTTTGTCGGACTGTCCCTACCAATTACCAAGCTTCTCTTTTTCAACAAGAAAGAAAGAAAGTATTAACTAACGTGTTATTAAATTTACGAAATAAAAAATAAAAATTAATTAATTATTTAAAATAAGAAATTTTTTTTATATATTTTAAATATTTATACGGTAAAATATTATGTATTTTAAAAATTTATATGGTACAAGTTTTTAAAATTAAAAGAATAATTCTCTAAAAAGATTTATAGAATTCCCTAATTATATATTACTATTTAAGATCAGATATTGATAATATAATAAAATTTTATTGTGCGAATTAATTTTGAATTATAATCTTATAAAATGATTTTTCAAGAAATTAAAAATCACTATTCAAAAATCAAAACACTCACCAATCTTCCCCACTCCTGACTGGACATTTAATCAGCTTGATGGCTCGATTTTATTTATCAACAAAACACGTTCCTCCTATTCATGGACCATTCTATAGTAGAGGCCAGTCAACTATGAATTATGAAGTCTTAATAAGAATGCAAAGGAAAATTGTGTATTATGTATTTTAAATGCACATGTGATATTTACATTTTCGAATGTTATAAATTTACAAATGCATTATCTTCACAAATATTAAATCCTTCTCAGTATTTTTTGTTAATTTTCAGATCGCTTCCTATAGTATGATATGGGCCGACAAGTTCTACACTATATAATAGAGCAAATTGGAGGAAAATAGAAAATACATCACAGGAAATAGTTAGTTAGGCATTGTCCTTCACTCCACTTGAAAATTATATAATGTAAATTAAATAAATTTTAATTTTAATTATCAAATTTATAAATCAAATTTACTTAAATATTTTTTCCGTATCATTTATCATATGTTTATTAACAAGGTCAAAAGCACTATATTTGGTCAAGTGTAATTCAAGCTTGACCACATAATTTATGCGTGAACTATCTATCCATCACGAGTGACCATTTTTAAAAGAAACTCTGAATAAGATGGTTCGTTTGGACTATAATTATTATTTATTTTTTAAATAAATAACTATCGTTTAATCTTATATATATATAATATCTTTAAAAAGTTTGTTACCGTATAAATATTATTTTAACTAATATATTGCAAAATAACTATTCAGTTCTCATTATTAAATGATAAAGGTAAATATTTAGGCAAATTTGATTTTTAACTCCACTTGTAAATCTTATGACGTGCATTAAATCTTATAGAATATATTACATAAAATTAAATCCTGACTACAAGGTTTAGAAGTAGAGCAAAAAATTGAGTTTACTTAAGTATTCTCCAAAGGAAAACAACCTTAATAATCCCTCACATTTCACATTTGTACTTTTTAATCCTTCACATTTAAAATAATGCATTTTAGTTCCACAAATACAAACTGCACTATTTTGGTCCCTTGACAACAATTGCATTTTGGCCTGAAATATTAGCATTGGTGTCATATGTTATATTTTTATAGGCAAAATAGTAATATACAAATTCTAAATACCAAACGATATTACCTAAAATTTTCTCCACCTATCATCCTAAAATTCTCACCTACCATCAACATCCCTATCCCCTTCCCTCGTTGCTTTCCTCCGCCTCCCCTACTTCAATAGCCACAACCCCTATTCTTTTTGGAACAATTTAGTATTTAAATTTATATGTTGCTAATTTTGTAATTCAAAAATGTAACATGTGATATACATGCGACTATTTCAGACCAAAATATGTTTGTAGTTGTGTCAATGGACCAAAATAATACATATTAAATTTATGAGAGACTAAAATATATCATTTTAAATGTGAAAGATAAAAAAAGTACAAATATAAAATGAAAATGACTGTTTCAACCTTTTGAAATCTAAATATCTCCCATGGTGAAAACAGAGATAGAAATGCAAGGAGTCTTGATTAGTCATTTTGCTTGGAGTTGTCCTTTTTCGGTTGAAAAAAAGACAAAATCATTAAATTGATTTTTTGAATACCTCTAAAGTCGTTCTCTTTTTCTTTTTCTTCAGCATTCAATTTCAACCATATGATTACTTCTACAATTATGATGATACCCTCATATCCTACTTGATTTTACAATCAAGCTTCCCTCAATTACTCCTGAAAGATGCATATTGTTTTTACCCTCAACATTTTCAAAAAGTTACTATTTAATATTTAAAATATCTAGGCAAATTGGGACATATAACAAAATTTAAATTTTTTCCAAGTGTAGGCTTAAATTAATTTGAACATAATTGTGTAACACTTTTATTTACAGTAGCATGCACATAATGAAAATTATTCTAGTTAGATGGAAACATAAGTCTCATGCAAATCTTTCCATGAAACAATATAAACAAGTATACAATGTAGATACATCAAGTCTAGTAGTTATACTTGTATTATGTTTCTTTTTTTGTAACTTTTGTCCATGTGAAAGAAACTGGCCTAAATGCTTTGAAAGTTTCATGCATATGGACCATCAGCTACTTTGTAAAAGTTGATGGTTTTCTAACCTTAGTTTTTCAAACAGCTATTACTCCATTGTATCAAACAGCTATCACTCCAAAAGGTTACTAACTAAAAAAAAAAAATCAAAAGAATTAAAGTAGAACAGTTAAAACAACTGGCAATTCACTATCAAGAGTAAAGAAAGTCCTAAAAGTGTCTCAAAAATAAATGCTTTGAGCTATCGAATCTCATGAGTTAACATATGCACTGTTATATTCTTCCCTTCATTTTTTCTTTTTACCAAATTATGACACCAAAACAAAATTTCAAGAAAGATGACAATAACCATGAAGCCAATGACAATCCAGTTCAAACCAAATGTATAAAAATTGAGGCATTAACTGAAATTGGGGCGATAAAGAAGTGCAGCTTAGGATAGGGAGGAGATGGATTTTAAAAAAAAAAAAAGAAAATTGGGGTAAATTAAAATAGCAAAACAGGTCTGAATTGGATTGAACATTTATAGAACTTCATCATCCAAAAAGTTAGCTAGAGAGAAAAGGACAGGGCATGCATGCACTAAATCAAACCATAATTGAGCCAATTTAATGGGAAAAGTATTTTTAAAAATGTTATTGTATTTTAAGGCAATATATGAAGACTGAAGAAGAATTAACACAATTGGAAATGAAAACCGCCAAAAATAAAAAATTAACTTACCAGAAATACAATTTCAGAAAGCCCGTCTTTCCTTATAAAACTGTACCTAGACTTGGGAACCCATGAATGAATCATGCAACCTAAAGATTCCCACATGTTCAAACTCAGTGAATCTCCAACAAACATTATCTTCTTCCCCCTCCATTTCTCCAAGAAAACCTGCCCATTAAAACTGTATCTCCCCAAAAAAAAAAAAAAAAAAAAATTTGAATTGAAGTTCAACAGACAAAAGAAGGTAGCTAGCTAGTAAGACTGAAGATTCATGAGGATGGAGGAGTTGTACGTTGTAGCCTTGGAAGATTACATGAGAAGGGTTGCCACCTGTATTTGAGGTACAACTTATCAGGCCTATTGTACTTGAGACAGTTGAATTCTGAATCTATGAAGGGGCATGATGAAAAATCATAGAGAGGATATGAAGCGTCGTATACCCATTTGCCACTGAAAATGTTGCAATCTCCAGTGCCAAGCTTTCTAGCTCTAATCGAACTACTAATATTATTACTAGAAGTGCTACTGGCGGCATTCAGGAAATGCACAAATTCTTCTTCATCATCATCGGCTTTTGTTGTTTGGTGTGAAAAGATAAAGAATAGAATTAGTACTGATGAGAAGAACAGAAATCTCATCTTGGATTTCGACCCCAAATTTGTGTGAACTAAAGAGGTTTAATGTAAAGTTGTTGTTACCAAATGTGTGTCATATATAGTATGGTAACGTACGACTACCGGGGTCGGGTCAACGGAGCGATCAGTTTATCAAAAATTTTAAAATCTGTATTTGTTGTCTTGCAATATTTTATTTGTAAATGAACCGTAAATTATCGCTAAAATGTGTGTTAATATCTTATTCTAACATAAAAAAGAGAGATAACTTATCACTTTCTGAACATTTTCTTACAAAAAAAAAAAAGAAAAAAAAAATGTATAACACTTGTATAATGCGTGAAATTTGTGGGCTATGGTGAGAAAAAGAAAGAGAATGATGAGAAGCAAACAAGATGCACATGCTCTTGGAAGTTAGAACACTACCCACACCCCACCCCACACCGAATTCCCAAAACAAGTGGCTTATTTCTATATGAGCAATTTGTGAATAGGGAATAATTAGTTATATAAAAGAAGAATTAAAAGAATTGTGATTAGTCAGGTCTTATTTGGATTTTCTGGAGGACTTTAGCAAGTGGGGTTGGGGGAACTTTCTTTTGTTAAAGAAAATTTCAAACTCTTATCATTATTTTTTCTCTTTGAAGAAAAGGGTGGCCTTTTCTATAAAGTTCTTTTTGTGTTCTTTTCTCGATGAATGCTTGTTTAAAGGTGGTAATTAACATTAATTAATTTCCTGTGCAAATGTTAATTAATTGTCTCTGTCAAGTACTATTAGATAGTATAAAATATTAATTGGTCCACTTGCAGCTGCTTCACTTCTGGTTTATACTAACGCCTTTCGTTAAATTTAATTATGTTCTGTTTTATTTATTTATTTCGCTTAATGATTATAAATTGTTAGGAAGTGTCCCAAGAAATTAACAAATGTTCGAGATCAATCCGAAACAAACGATAACAAAATACTACCGGCGAAAACGAGCAAAATTTTACTATATGAGAAGAATACAAAAGATTTAGGGGAGTGTTCCTAAACCCACAAAAGCATTAATACAAAAACACAAGAAAAACCAAAATAAAGACAAAAGGCTTAATGACCAATAAGGCCCAATAGCCCACTAAACTTTCTTATATTTAGTGCTTGGTACATAAAATCCAAAACCTAAGGTCTCCATTTATAAGACCAAAACTACATAATTCTCCTTAAAATAATCCAATGTGGGATAAAAGTCACGTAACAAATCTCCACATTGGCGTGTGCTCACATCTACAAAATAGTAAAATAGCAAACTTACTCCACCTTTTCCACAAAAGCCTTAATGGGCTTAATCAACAACAACGAATGCCAACCAAATCCAAACATTGCTTGAACTTGTAAATTGGAAGAAGTTTCGTAAACATTTCTGCAGAATTATCTTTGGTACTGATCTTTTGAACAAGAACTTTTCTCTCAGCAATAGTATCCCGAACGAAGTGAAATTTCACATCAATGTGCTTAATCCTCTCATGATACATCTGATTTTTAGTCAAGTGAATTGCACTTTGACTATCGCAATAAACTATAGTAACACCATGAAACAGACTCAACTCGCCAAACAAACCTCTCAACCACAAGACTTCTTTGATTGCCTCGGTGACGGCCATATATTCTGCTTTCGTAGTAGACAATGCCACAATAGGTTATAAAGTAGCTTTTCAACTGACTGCACAACCGTCAACGTAAATGCAAAATACATAACCAGTAAGTGATCTTCTTTTGTCAAAATTTCCGGCGTAATCAGAATCCACAAAACCAATCAAAGTGTCACTATTTTTCCCAAACTCCAAACAAGTGTTTAAAGTACCTTTTAAGTATCTGAAAATCCATTTCACAGCCTGCCAATGTTCTTTTCCAGGACAAGACATATACCTGCTAACCACACTAACTGCTTGTGAAATGTCTAGACGTGTACAAACCATCGTATACATGATACTGCCGACTGCACTAGAATATGGAACTCGTGCCATAAAACCTTCTTCCTCACCTGATTGTGGTGATAAGAGACAGCTGAAAGTCGAAAATGACTTGTAAGAGGAGTACTCACAGTCTCTTAGCATTTTTCATGCTAAATTTCTCCAAAACTTTCTCAAGGTAATGCTTTTGAGTCGGGAACAATTTCATAGCTCCTCGATCTCTCTTGATTTCCATGCCAAAAATCTTCTTAGCTGCTCTCAAATCTTTCATCTCAAATTCACTGACTCAACTGTGCTGTCAAAGTGTGATTTTCTATAGAACTCTTGGCAGCAATGAGCATGTCATCAACATAAAGTAACAAATAAATGAAAGAAATATCATTTAATTTTTAAAAATAGACACAATTGTCATACGTGCTCCTTGAATAACCATGACCCAACATAAAGGAATCAAATCTCTTATACCACTGTCTTGGAGACTGCTTCAATCCGTACAAGGATTTCTTTAGCAAGCAAACATGGTCTTCTTTTCTTTCAACTTCAAATCCCTGAGATTGTCTCATATAAATTTGTTCTTCAAGTTCACCATGTAGGAAAGCTGTCTTGACATCAAGGTGCTCCAATTCCAAATCATACATGGCAACTAAGGCAAGCAAAACACGAATAGAACTATGTTTAACAACAGGTGAAAACACATCATTGAAATCAATACCATGTACTTGACTATAGCCCTTTGCAACCAATCGTGTTTTATACCTTGTATCTTCAACCCCTGGATGACCTTAATCCTTCTTCTTAAAGACCTATTCACAATCAACAATTTTCTTACCTAAAGGCGGTTTCACAAGAACCCAAGTTTTATTTTTATAGAGAAACTCAATTTCTTCATTCATTGCAACCAACCACGTAACTGAATTATCACAAGAAACTGCTTCAAAGTAGGTGGAAGGCTCACCAACTCCATCTATTTTTGAAGACTGACAAAGCATATGCAACTAAATTTGCATATCGCTGCGGTGGTCGAATCTCCCTCCTTGATCTATCCTTGGCAATGTTATGTTCCCTTCCCCTGTCATTTGAACATTTTCGTGAAACTATGATTTATGGTAAAGAAACAATCTCGTATCGTGAAATTAAATCTACTTTAAAATCTAAAGAGCAAATTAATAGGGATATAACTGGAAAAATTGGAGGAAATCAAGATGAAGGTTTGGTTGCCAGGGGTAGATCTGAAAGGAGAGATTTTGACTTTAGTAAATCAAAATTTAGATCTAAATCCAGACATAGAGATATGGTATGCAGTTATTGTCGTAAAAAGGGGCACATTAAATCCGAATGCTTCAGGTTAAAAAATAAAGATAAGCATACGGAGAAATCTAACCAAAAAAACATTGATACTGCGGAGGCTAGCGTTGCAGCTGATGAGAATGATGGAAATATTTTCTTTATTACTGATGATAGAACAAGGTCTAAAGATGAGTGGATTTTAGATTTGGGGTGCTTTTATCACATGTGTCCTAATAGGGATTTCTTTTTCACTTATAATGCTTGTAATGGTGGCATTGTTTTGATAGGCAATAATGCCGTTTGTGATGTTGTTGGTAAGGGTACAGTCCGAATTAAAATGCATGATGGTATTGTGAGGACACTCACTAATGTTAGACATGTTCCTGATTTGAAAAAGAATCTTATCTCCTTAGGTACCTTAGAATCTCTTGGGTGCAAATATGCAGCTTTGGAGAGACCTCCAAAAAATGGGCTATAGGCACCATTATAACAAAAGCACAAGAGAGCCCAAATAAGATATAAAAAGCTAGATGACCATAAAAGCCCTGAAAACCCACTAAAGCTCTCTTGGCTTTGTGCACTTAAAACTTTAATTAAGACCCTTAATTTATAACATTGGGTGAAAGAAAAATACTATTCCCAAACCAATGTGGAACAAAATCCACATAACATAAATGACATACAATCTTTTTTCTTTTATATTAAATCGACTGGCAGAATTTTTAGTTAGTGATGTCAACCTAGAGACTTGCACATAGACTAGCACGTATTACAGTGCTACGGATTTTTCTCTGTCAATTTTGTGTATACTCTTTTTGCACTTCTTGATATCGTGCATTATGTCTATCTTAGAGTTAAACGAAACAAAAACAAAAACGAAACAAAAACAAAGACAACAAAATACATATTAGGTAATAAGATACGTTCTTTTATAATTTATTAGTCATGAGTAGAATTATTAATTATGGGATAGGGTGAGGGCGGGGTTTTTTTAATTAAAAAAGAAATAATAATATATAGACAAATACAAATGCAAAATCAATTTATCAATTAGTGAAAAAGAGAGTAAAATACGAAAGTAGCTGCATTCTGGACTTCTGGCGCAAATTGTGGTCATCACGCATTAAAGATTGGACAGATAGGGCGATCATATGAAGCAAAGAAAATCCTCGACAGTGCCGAGTTCGTTTTTGCGCAAAGTTGAATACATTAATGGAGACATAACTCAAACCTTTATAACACTGTTACAATTAACAAGCAGATAAACCAGATTTAAGCAATATCAATGTCTAAATACTCAAGCTACTCCCTCCTGCCTCCATTTTATTTTATTTTGTCGCTTCAATCAATTTGCTATATTTCAAATTATTTGTCGCTTTAAAAATTCTAGCAAGTATTAAATAATTTTTTTTTCTAAATTTATTTTTGGTGCCATATTAATAGAGAGATAGGATTATGTTGTTGGGGAATTTAATTTAAAAAAGTAATTCAGTCATTGTCAACTAACTTTTTTGAAAATTTGATACAATTTACCCAGAGAATTAGGGGTATTCATAGACCAATTACCTGGTCTATATGGTCATGGAAATATCCGAACGGGTTGAAATGGTTCAAGAAAAATTCAACTGTATCCGGTCCATATTAATAAGATAACTGATTAACTGGTTACCCGCTATAATCAATTCAGAACCGCAGGTACTTGAATCGATAATTTTATACTTATTTTGTGCACTAGTTTTTCAATACAAGAAAAAACTTTAATTACTAATTACATAAATATCCTTGTAGATAAAAATAGAGTGAAAAAATTAATTAAAAAAATACATAAAGTCTCTTGACATTAGTCTTATTTTGTAAAATGACAAAGATACTCCTACATATGGACCGGTTCAGATACCCTTCGATTCAAGAACATGTGAACCGCTATTTGAACCAGTCCCTAAGGTATTCGAACCGTTATAAATAACTAGCTCGTGTACCCTTTATTTACGATTCAAAATAGATCAGTTTCACTGATTTTTTGATTCATCAGATTTTTTTGAACATCTAACAATATTCTTAAATTTAATAAATTTCTCTAACTGAAAGCAATAATTAAAATGGAATGGAGTATTTTGTTATCTTTTGGCTTTCGCAATTGGTATTACAGCAATAAATGGTTCTTTCCTTTTAATAAATTCAACTACCACTAATGACTAACCTTTCTTGAGATTTACAAACTACAAGTATATATCCTCTTATATTACCTAATCCACATAATACACTTTCATCCCAGATTACATTTAATTAAACAATTTAATTCCCAAATAACTCATGTATATGAATAGTGTAGGTATCAGGTGGATATAGTTGTGATTTAAATACAAAGGCAAACTAGTAGTACAAAGGACATGGAAAGCTGACAGAGAAGATTAATATAAGTTTAGAACTCGATGAAAGGTCCTCCAAAGTTATACTAAACCTCAAGGGAGAAATTGTAGTGGTTTCATTTCGACCGTTATTATTCGAGATGTTAATTAGAATAATTATTGTAATAATTTTTTAAAATGTGGTATACGTATTGAAATAAAAATAATTAAAAATACAATATAAAATGATTAAAAATATTAGAAGAACAATGGATAATTGTTACTATATATCCAAAGAGAGCCAGTACTTTTTTTTTTTTTGTTTTTTTTTTGGGTGCCTCTTCTCATGACTGCATCGTGCTAGTTTTATATTCATATGCATGCGTGTATATTCTTTGAAGTCATAATTAAGTTGGTCCAAAGTATAGTGGAAGACACCAAAGATGGTTGATTGGGACCAGACCATATTATTTGTATATGATGGTTATTTGCACAGCAAGATAAGATAACGAAATGATATTGATGTCTTGGAAACTTGAAAATTTAGAATTGAGATGTCTGAGTTTATCTTATTAAAGTTACAATCAATCCACCTACATGTTATCTTCCTCTAGCTTCCTTATTTAATTTGAGACAATCTTCCTTTTACTCTTGCTAAATATAATATATAATCCTATAAAACAATGAAAATTAACAAAATTGTGTTATTAGAATAACAGTGCCTATATACTCACACGTGGAATTTGAAATCAATTCAACAAAATATTTTAGGTACCAATAGGAGAAGAAAAAGTTACGGGTATTGATTTTGGCACAACATAATTAATTTAAGCACTCTATTCACACATTTCATTAATTATAATGACCTAAATATCCATCTCAAATAATCTTAACGTCAAAAATATCCAAAATCATAGCGGATAAACTTCATGAATATATACTAAAAACCGTGTATAATCGCAAATAAAAAAAGTGTTAAATTTAGATAAACATTCCAAACAAATGAAATTCGAAGGTCGATGAATGCACATTCGCTATATAAAAATTTCTTGCCTAATTTATAATAAGATGTAATATTGCCTTATCTATATAATTTTTCCCGATTGTTTTAAAAAATTTAGCTACCTTCAGATAAGAGTAAATGATTAAATCAAAAGTTCACATGTACAAAACCCTATGGGAAGGGTTATTGTTATTATTAATTTTTGAGTTTTTGTGGGGTTAAAAATATATCTTTTGAGTATTATTATACGCAATATGTAAAGGAAGTTTGTTACCTAAAATATTATGAGGGTGATTATGTCATTTATTCAGTGAAATATTAAAAGTGGAGTGTCTGAATATGAAGTGCTAAAGTCATTTAACAATGTTAATTTTGTGAAGTAAGCTATAATGATGATATTTCAGCTAATCAAAATCTATTTGCTTTGCATTTACTCTAAAGTCCAAACCCTACTATTATTCCCTGCCACTGTCAACTTCAACCTAAAATCGTATAATTGCTAATGCATAATTAATTTCTATTTGCGTCCTCAAGTTGTATACTTGTGAAATTAGCCAAAATTAATGACATGGCAGCGTACCTGTTAAATGTCGCAATCAGCAGCAAACCTGTTAAATACACTAATCAGCTAATCTGACTTTTCACCTCACTTTTCTTTCCCCTTTATGGAAAGAGATAACTTCTTTGCATTTCATGGCACGCACATTGCCTTTATTTTGGTTTATCTTTGTGGCTATCTTATATAATAATCTTCCAATATTGATACCTTTTATTTGTATGTATATACATACACATATATACGAGTAGTAAACTTGTCCACCTGTCTTCACATAAATACATATGTTGGGATTAAATGCGAAATAAATACAGCTAATGAAAAATCAAGAACGTGACAATTTAATGAAAAATAAATCACAACATGAAATATGAGTGACACATAAAATTTAATGTGGTTCGACTTAATTATCAAGACTACGTCCATGGAAAGAAAACTTGTTCTTTATTATGAGATAAAATACCCATACAAGAATACAACTTGAATCTCAAACCCAACTCTTGTATAACCTTTAAGAACACTCTCACCACAAGTATAAAACTACATTATTCTTAACTTGTATTTCCCTTCTTGTATTATATCTTTGTAGTCAGCCAACACACCTATTTATAGGAAACATTATCTGGTCTTCATTCTAAGTAATAATAAGAAATAACTTGTCTTACAACCTAAACCCTATACAAATAGGAAATTACTTGGCAACTACTCCAAGCAAGTAAACTATTAAAAAACTACTACTCCCCACACAAAAGAAATTACCTAAAAGAAAATTAGCTAATTTCCTAACAAATCTCCATATTGGCGAATATTTCTTTTAGCAAACGCAAACCAACCAAAAAATATAACTATTTACCTTTCATCATCAATTCACATGGTGACTAACTACACACACTGAATCAATACAGTCCTGTCTCCAATTGATCCAATCGGCAAAATGAGCATGTGTAACTAACCAACTCCAACCTCCAGTCGACTAGCAAGAGGGGTTCAATTTACCCTCCCCTTTAGCAGGATTTTCCTTCTCACTACCATTTGCAATTTAGAAACAATCTTGGATCCCTCTGCTCCCAAGGTAGCCAAATAATATACATCACAATATTTCTTCTCTTTCAACAGGATTGTTCAGTCATTTGTGGTTCCAAAACTCCACCTTCAACGAAAAACTCATAATCTTGGAGTCTAACTGGCTAAAAGAAAATTAGACAATTAGATTCTTTCGTATTTTGGGACATGTCACACCATCCAAAATCGAAGCACCTCTATATAATATTTTGATTTTTCCACTTCAATGTCCTTGACTTTAAATGCATATCCGTTACCCAAAGACAAAACCTTGTCTTCTTTACTTGAAGTGCATCAAAATATTATAACCAAGAGAAAATATTTAAAATACAACCAGAATCTAAAATCCAATACGGAAAAAGTAATCCAAACCTTTGGAGGTTGTGACAACATCTCCACCTAATTTATTAGGTTCAAAATCAATATTGGACTTCACTCTTTTTCTTAACCCTTGAATCACTTGCCTTAAATTCACCGTCAAATATTATCCCTTTTCGATTCTCACCTCGAGCAATTAATGCAGTTTCTTTTATCTTATCGTAGTTTGCCTTCTTTTGAGATATAAGATGATTGCACATTCTCGGACTTCAAAGTATCTTTCTCGTATAACGAGGATGTCACTCGTCACACTTTCGTAGGAATCAGGGACCCTAAGATAAGAAGTGCAATGGCCTAATCTTCCTCCTTGATTTCAACACAAACTTTTGGAGATAATCCAAAATTCTGTTGTGTCTACATCACCTGTCAAAGAGTCAAATCGAATTTATGCACATCGCTTTCCAACTCTTCTCACTCATCATTCTTCATACTTGTTAGCTTCCCATCTTTTCCCTTCAACGCCTTTTAGCAAGTCTTGTTAAATAAGGATGTCGTTTACTCTCCAATCCTAAAGAGTAAATCTTGTGCATCTACTAAATTATTGAATTGGAAATTGCCACCAACCTATTTGATCTCAATAGTTGACAGAACCCAACCGACCTCTGATACCAATTTGTTGGGATCAAACGCAGAATAAACACAACTAATGAGAAATCAAGAATAAAATAATTTAATGAAAAATAAACTACAACATGAAATATGAGTAGCACACGAGATTTAACGTGGTTCAACTTAATTACCAAGCCTACGTCGAGCAGACAGAAAACTTGTTCTTTATTATGAGATAAAATACTCATACAAGAATACAACTTAAATCCCAAACCCAACCTTTGTATAACCTCTCTCACCTCCAAGAGCACTCTCACCACAAGTATAGGATTACATGATTCCTAACTTGTATTTTCTCTTCTTGTGTTATGTTTTTGTAGTTGGCCAATACACTTATTTATAGGAAATATTACTTGGTCACCACTCCAAGTAATAATAAGAAATAACTTTTCTTACAACCTAAACCCTATATAAATAGGAAATTATTTGACAACTACTCCAAACAAATAAACTATTAGGAAACTATTTACTCCCTACACAAAAGAAATTATGTAAAAAAAAATTAGCTAATTTCCTAACAGTATATTCTATTTTTAGAAAGTAGGTGTAACTGTGAACCCAATACCGTAAAAGTCACTCCACAAATGATTTTAAAATCATAGATAACCTTTGAATAAATTCAAAACTATTAAAAAAACAAAAAGAAAAGCTTCATAAACAGTTTTTAATTTAATTCGAAAAAGCACAATAATTAGTTTTGAAATCCTCATTTTTTTTAAATTAATTTTCAGTCCTCATTTTAGTATGACCGATTGATTCTTATTGCCAAAAATAAGAATCAAAACTTTGAACTCAAAAATAAACCAAGAAGCAGTCTTTAGACTTTAGAGACACAGCAAGGAAAAAAAAAAATTGAGCTTTTGAGTGTTGAGTTGACGGAAATTAATGAAGGGTAATGGAGTCGGGCCTGCCACTAAAGAACTTAAAATGTACCTATTTGTCCACAGAATCAGATTGTTCGAAAAATCATAATATTTCCCACATCAAACCTAATAATAATAATAATTATAGGCATTTGCATGGCTGCATTTCCCCACTTTGTGCTCATACTTCTCTTTCAGTGTTCCCTCAACTCACATGATTGTTAATATTAGCACCAATTCGGACCCGCCATTTTTTGTGCGGATACATACATATCCCTACAATAATATATGCATTATTTGAATTTGTGACAGCAATTTTGAAGGAATTCAAGGTGGATTCTTATAGCCTTTTGTTTTATAATTATTTGAAAGGGGAAGGAGAAAATCAAATTGGATAGAAAAGGAGCAAGAATGAAGAATGGAATTAACTTAGGAGATTTTGCGTAAAAAATTAGACACTCATTATTTAGGATATTATTTGGAATAGTAATTTTTTTATTTGATACATATGAAGTAAAAACATACTAAAATAATTAATGATTGCAAAATATTATTTTATGAATATCAACAAGCACTTAATAACTTAAAATCCAGCAAGCAAGGGAATATTAACGTTTCCTTCTGAGGCTTTTTAGAGTGGCCCAAAAATTTGTCCTTCTTCACAAGTCTTGAAACATTGATTAGTTATTTCAAAAAAAATTGAAGAATGGGGCCAAACATAAGAATTTTATTAGTGAAACCACAAAATATGTATAATGAAAATGCAACGTCTGCTACTACATTTGTTAATGGCTAGTGCTTGACATCATAGTGGGTTGGTCCAAACTTTCACTAAAACCGTAAACTCTTTCATCTACTTTTGAGAATCATATTTTTTTTCTTCAGAATAGGGGGGAAAAAAATTGTGACCATCATTAGGGAAGAAAGTGGAAAGAGAGTTTATTATATTTAACTTCTGAATATTTACGAACTAAAAATTAGGGTCAGTTTGTGAAAATTTTTATTTTTTATGCGGGTTTTCATTGTACGGATGACAATAAAAATATTTTGAAATATGATTTTTTTAATGTTTTTCATTTTTGATTTTATCAATATTAATTAAAAAAACTTATAACAATTGTAATAAACAATTCATGGGTAATTGTGGTCAACAAAATATTGATTTGTTTAAAATTAAATTATAAGATAATTTAATTATAAATTATACATAGTGATAGTTATAATACTTTGAACTAATAGAAAAAAAATGAATGGACAAGAATTTAAAACAAAGATAAATTTCGTAATTGAAGTTATAAAAGTTGGTATTTGAGATTTGAGATGCCATTCTTGAATCATTCGAAAAATAACTTATATTTAATAATTTTGTAAATTATTTTTAGCTAGAGAAAGAAAAATTAAAAAAAAAATTTATATACAAAAATATTTTTCAGTATTTAACATCAAGAATAATTTTAAAAAAATAATTTCTTAAAAAATATTTTCAGTCCAATGAAACATACCCTTAGTCTCTAAAGTTTGAGCATAACTCAAAAGATCCCCTTGATTTCATAAATCTAGGCTACAAATGTATAAACACATACCATGTCAGAACTTAGGATAAATTTCATTGGTTTATCATAAATATTGAGACTTGTCACGTATGTAGTTCTTAGAATTAATTGACAAAAAAATGTAACATAAATAATGAGATTATACTTTTTCTATGACTTAAATCATGGATTTGAATTATCAAGAGAATACGTAGAATTCACTATAAATCATCTTTTAAAAAAATTTAAAAAAAAAGTTCTTAGAATTAAATTAGTCTCTCCAGCAAACTTCTTAACATTTCATCATTGGAGATAATATTTATGTAACATTATATGGAGCTAGCTAGATTACATCTAGGTTAATTTATGTGATGTAACCCCAAAAAAAAATTACTTTTAATAAACCTCAAGTAAGGTCAACGTAATTTATTCCAAGATTTGGATATCTAATTAATAGATTTACTAAATGACAAATTTGATTGGTCCTATTGAAAGTAGATTGGACATAACTTTTTTTAGCAGTGGATGAGAAACATTGATAAGGATTATGTTTTATTGGCTAAGAATTTTTTATAGCTAATGACTGGACCTATTGAACAGCAATGAGAGATTGATATTGCTTCTAAAGGAAGTAGGGAACTTGACAATACATAATTTGGACTAGTTCATTTGTTCTCTTCTTTGCAAAACTCAAGTAGTCAACTTTGATGTTTATGGATAGCAGCATTTAATAATGTGAATTGGCTAAATATACCTACCTTACCAAATAAAGTCATGAATGAGGTAAATTTAGGCTTTTAGCAACCAAATGCGAGATAGTGAATTAGGTTGTAAGAATCACTTTTTAATCTCCAAATTGTCCCCTTAAAAGGTTAATCCCCAATGTGATCTATTCTCTCTCAATTTGATGTTTTAACTTCTTTTTTGGTTACAATTTATGGGGGACCCCAACAAACAAATGAGAGTGACAACAAAGCTTTTTGCGTTTAAGTGTGCCGTATAAATAAAGAGACCCATATTAGAACCCATCGAGAATGTTGCATTAAGCAATTCTCTTTCCTTTCTTTTTCTTTTCTGGAAAAAAAAATTAAAAAATAAATAAAAACTGTGATGTTCACCACCCTTACATGTCAATTATGAAATGTACATTATAAAAAAAGTTTTATTTTAGGGTAAATTACAAGAAATTATCCTTGTGATTTGGCTAATGCTTAAATGTGTGGTATAATAAATTAACCCAAACCAGAACCCATCGAAAATGCTACACCATGTAATTCTTTTTCCTTTATTTTCGTCTTTCTGGACACACACACACACACACCAAAAAAAAACATGTGATGTTCACAACCACAGCAACTAGATTTCTTATCAACAAAAGGGAATTGATTTCATAGGCCATTGGTGTTCAACTGCTTGAATAAAACCTTGCTTATAGTCTCTTTAGTAAATAAACTGAATACTTAATTGTATAGCTATAAAAGTTAAATCCACTTTGGCCCCTTAAACTAATCACTATTTACCACATTGCACCCCGAATTAATTTTTTGATCACTGTCTCCTAAACTTTATTGACACTTTATCTCAAATTTTGATGGAAGTTAGAAAAGTGACACAATATTTGTGAATCTATGTAGCCTCTTGAGGACCAAAATCCCTTTCCAAACCCAGATAAACCAAATAAGTTGAACACGAAATGAGAAGTGTCAAGGTGCAGCTGTTGCAAACAAATAGCTTAACAACTGGGTCAATTGCCCACAAAGAAAAATAGACCTTCAAGAGAATAAAGGTGAAAAGAGGGACATGAAAATAGACAACGAAGTGTAGAGTCCCAAATGATAAGACTACACTTCTCTTGTGACCTATATCATGGATTCGAATCACTAAGATGATAAGTGGAGATCCATAGTAGATCCTCTATATTTTTAAAAAAATAAAGGTTAAGAGGGAGAAATGGAATGACGGTGCAGTTGTGGAGGAGACCAATTGGTCCTCCTTTCTTTAAACTATACTGATAAAGCATGCATAGAACTCACAAATATTTCATTATTTTTTAACTTTCATCCAAATTCGGGGTGAAATGTCAAAAAACAAAAAGTTTTGGGCCAAGGTGATCAAAAACTTAGTTTGGAGTGTAATGTGATGAATGATGACAAGAGGCCAAATTAGATATAACCTAAATATATTATGAAAGGAACACACATATATTTTTTTTGAAAAATACTTAGGTAGATCCGGTCTTTAACCCCACCTGTAGACTCTATGGTTAGGATTAAACCTTAAAGAATCTTGCTTACATCAGCTAATGTCATAGATTTTCTAAAATTTAATCTATATTACAAGCATATACAGCCCAAAAAACGGGTCTACCTAAGTATTTGCCATTCCTTTTCTCCAAAACACAGCTTACTTGATTTTGTAACCAGCCTGTTGAGCTTGCAGCATATATATCGTAGGCCAAAGTACCCTTTAAAATAAATTCGATCCAACCTGAGTTTGGAATTTACTTTCCATGGATCAAAGATGGGGCTGTCAACAATATGGCTAAACCACAGACAAATAAACACTAGTTCTTCAGATAGCCCAATCCTTCCCACAACCTATGAAAGGCTAAAACATGAAGAAAATTACACCGGCTTCACATCTAGTAGAAGAACCAAAATCTTACTCTCAGAAAACAAAAGAACAACTCAGAAACTCATATAACCACATGATCTCAGGGGTTTTATATTATTTGACCACTCATTCATAATATTGGTGTTTCTGCATATTATACAATAACATTCATTAGTTGAAATCATTAGAAGGGAATACTTTCCCTCTTTACATAACTAACTTCATATGTTATGTTCTCTCAAGTTTCGGCTGCCATTATTTACACTCGACACATTTCAACTTCCATTTGCTGCTGGTGGAAACCGAGCAGTAAATATTATTTACAGCAGCAACACATTTACAGAAGCTCCCACTCAGATTCAGAACTCTGAGCTGGTAATATCTTCATTGTCGAGTCTGCAGGATGATCAGACACCATTCTATCTGCACTCTCTTGATTTGAGTTTTGTTCAGTGTATTTTGCTGCAAGCTGCTCGTATTCCTTCCTTGTCAACCTCATTTTGGAGGAAAAAGCTTCTCGTATTTTTTTCTACAAAAGGAAGCTGTCCATTTAGGGAAGTGAAAGGCACAAAGAGTCTCACAGAGAGAGAGAGAGAGAGAGAGAGAGAGAAACCTTGTAGGATTTATGGCTGCCCTTCCCTTGAGGAACAAAATGAAGCTTATCCTCTTCCACCAAGACACATGTTTCCTCCAAGATTGACTCATTAAATGGCTCAACAATTTCCACATCAGGATCAAGAACCACATCATCATCATTCTTGGCAGCATCAGCGCTACAGTTTTCTAGTCTCTCTGCGAAACATGGTATTAGCATATATAGAAAACATTAAACAAAAACAGAAACCTATTTAAAAAGAAACGGGAAATGTATTAGGAAATGAACTTTGTACACACATGCACAAGTGACTCAGATGCTAGCCATGATCATGATAAAATATTATTTTGTAATTGCAAAGAGTCAGCCAAACATATGGAATTGTAGGATAAATGACAGAACTGGCACCAATGAAAAATATCAGAACTTCACACAAATACATGCACATATAAAGGTATCTTGATTTAGTGTGATGCCATGACAACTAAAGAAACTAGAACTTCCCAATCCACAAAATGCTCAATATATACACATACAAAGGTATCTTTATTCAGCATGGTTTCACGAAACCTAAAACACTAGAATTAATCCACAATATGGCTCACTGACGGCAAATATCTGGAAGAAACTAAATATGGAAAAGAAACCCCAGAACATGAAACGGAATACTGAACAGTAATGTATTGAACTGGCACCCAAAATAGACATGAATAAAAATCCATTAAATATTTGTTCCTAAATCAAACTGAAATTCAATAACCTAAAGCTGAATTTCAATCTCCTTATGTGGAAAGTCAATAGGTGAGCCATATCACATAAATATCATAATGATATTAGTTCTGGTAATTGATGAACTACAGTTGATGCACACAAATGAGAGTTCTAGATTGACTCATATTGTAATCTTATTCCTGAATCCAACAGATAGATATACAATTAGCCACTCATAATTGAACTTTCCAACAATTGGACATTGCCAAAAATAAAAGTGTTGCATTTTCCATTTATAATACCTTGATGGGCCACGATGATCTCCTCCTCAACAGATTTCTTGTTGCCAGTTTCAGTTGTAATGTTTTGTTCAGCCTGAGAAACCACTCCACTGTTTGTACTGGTACCTGCAGCTAAAGCAGTTGTTAGCGAACATCAAGTGCAAGCATTAAAAATGAAATTGAATACATTCGCAGGTGATACCAGAAAACTCTGATGATAAACCACCAGAGGCAGAATCAGCTTGCTTCTGGCCAGTTGATTCAGCTGACACAATTGCTTTAGTAGCTGAAGGATTAACTGAAGCATGAGACTTGGGCAGACCAGTATCAACCATAGCCTTGCAATTTTTCTCATTTGCATTTCTTGAGCCTCCTTGAAGCCCAGCCGAGGGCAATATCACATCAAGACGGTCAGTGGCCTCTTCACGAGTCCTTTTCATTTGAGAGACTGAGGACACATTTCTTAAATTCTCTGAAAAAGGTGTAATTGGCCTAGATACAGGTGCAAGAGGGAGAAAATTGGCCTTCGAATTGCCTTTCCTACTAGCAGTTGGGCGTCTGTAAACTCCAGTTTCACTTTTCCCTGTATACAACAAAAGTCAAAGCCATATCTTTCACCAGAGTGAAAGTTTGTGAAAGGAAGTCTATTCCATGACTCATGAAAAGTAAGATAGAAGTATGCATCTTTACCAGAAATTACTTCAGAATCATCAGTTAACTTCAACTCAGTCTCTCTGGCTTCTTTTTTGGCACTTGCCTTAAGCTTCATTTCAGGGCGTGCACAAGGATTCAATGACAAGTCAGCAGCAGCTACTTTCACAGGATCAGCAAACGAGTCTGCACGCAGGTCTTCCATTACTTCTGAATAGAATCTCTTGACATTCGCACCAACAGTCTGGACCTGATTTTCAACAAACTTGACAGTGTCCTGCCAAAAAGCAACAACTTTAAATATAACCACAAACAGTACAAATATATATAATCAATAAGACATCCTACAATGGAATCCAGCAGAATGTACAAATCAGATCACTCAAAGAGTCGGAGATATCATCTCATAGTTCAGTAATTATGTCCACTGAAAACATGCCCATAACAACAA
Organism: Cinchona pubescens; assembly: GCA_025175665.1. Classification (NCBI taxonomy): domain Eukaryota; kingdom Viridiplantae; phylum Streptophyta; class Magnoliopsida; order Gentianales; family Rubiaceae; genus Cinchona; species Cinchona pubescens. The sequence continues at coordinate 2,080,404 of JANKKI010000126.1, forward strand.
TATGCATTATATTTCACCTTAAACAAAGGCAAAGAACCATACCTGCACATTGATTAGGTTACAATCAGTATAATAAAAGATAATTGAGTTGTTTCATGCAACAGCACTGAACATTGGTAAGGGCATTTACCTCATACATAACCTCTTCCATCTCCAAACACATAGCTTCAAACTTGTCATATACGTTTCCAATCCATGCTAAACCTTTTACATCCATAATGCAGTTACTTCACCACGTGCTCTTGTTGAAGCTTGAAACCTTACTTTTTAATATGGTGTTGCTGATCAACTGTGAAATTCAACGGAAGACTAAGATTTGCATTGCAAGAGTTATCTTAGTAACAAGAGATAATAGCATATTAAAACAGATTATTCAGAATAGAAGCATCTGCTGTAACTCTGCTTGAAGTAACGAAGCAGTATACAAGCTGATGATCAGAATTAATATCATCAGTGAATTCAGTCAATCTTCATTGAACCTATGAACTATACTATGTCAAACTCCTGTCACATCTGATGATTGCACCAACAATCTTAAACATATGCTTTTAGGAAAATTAGTAAAACATTTATACAAGAAATATATTCTCCAGCATTGGGTCCTAAGAAAGTCGCTGATAATAGGCTCCAGGAGAAGACATCATATCCAAGAAAAAAAGACCTGAACTGTTCAACAAGTTGCTGGTAATCGGTTCCAGGAAAATCATCATATTCAAGAAAAAGGACCTCAACTGTTCATATTGAGCCAGTCATCCACAAAAATATACTTTATAATGCAAAGAACAGTCATTCCTCAATAAGTATGTCTTCTCTATTGTGTTAATTGGTTGAGAAACCTTATTTTGTCAGAAGGATAAATCAAGCCAGGTCAACTCAAAGCTTAATATGTCACAAAGAATTCCACGCGATATTAGAATCCGAATCAAGGTCATCTCCTTTTTAACAAAATAAAGTACCCACAACCAAATTAGACTGTATTCTCAAAATAAAAAAGAAAATAAGATAGATGAAATCAAACAATTATAACTCCCTGCTGGTCAAGAACAAAAGTTGAGCCGCTTTAGAAAGAAAGATTAGGAAATAATTATTCCAATTAAAAATACAAATAACTGTCCAAAAAATATAGTAGTAAATATCAAGCACAGCAGTGGAAAAGAAGCATGAACAACAAAGGCATGGAATGATATCGAGTTTTGTGGGATGTTTATGGCTACTAAGTAACATTCTCAGTCATTCCACATGATGCACAAATGCTTTGAGGCTGCAGTTTACGTTCCATGTAAAGAAGAACTACTTTAAATGCGAAAAAAAAAAAAAACTGACCACTTGCAAGCAATTCCTTAATATTTGTAACAATCTAGTATAACTGAATCCATGAATGATATATCTAGTAGTAAATTAGAGGCAGCAGAGTTATCAAAGAAAATGGTACTTGACTTAGAATTAGCTTTTATGGCAGCTAGCAATTAGAGTAGTTATCAGCAACAGAGCTAGAAATTGTTGTCTGAGACATTAAAGGAGAGATCCTACATATACAAATAAGGGTGCTAAATTCCTAATTCCTAGCAGAGGCCTTCATATCAATGAAAAACCTCTCCAGCTCAAGCCTTTCAATCTCAAGGCGGGACCCTTTAAGGTAATCCTGAAGATCTTAACCAATAAAGCATTTAGGGTTTGACTAATATAAAACAAATTCAGAACTGTAAACAGAAAACATCACGGCATGTCTAGTACAGACTTTAGGGTTTGATTAATATAAAATAAATTCAGAACTGCAAACAGAAATCGTCACGGCATGTCTGGTACAGAGATTTTTACAACGAATATGGCTGAAGATTTTGGAAAAGCAGAAAATAATGCAAGCATTTAACCAACCATTTATGACACTAAAATTTGATCAACTAAGCCTTATCCAACACTATCCAAAATTGCCTTCACGAAGAATGACACAAAAGGAAAGCATCAGATACAAAATTCCATTCAGTCTAACTAACCACGGGTCTTAGCACTTCTGATTGGAACTAAGTCGCTCATTTCCAAGATTCAAGAACTACTAAAATTGCGTGATATTGTTCCAAGTATTACAAACGAACTACATTAATTCATCTCTACCCCTAAGCCAAAAATACTATCATCAAACAGAGCAACCCCAGGTAAGATTTTAGTGATTTCAAGTAACATAGACATACTCGAACTTCATAACCATCAATTACAACACGCTGCTGAGAAACTATATAGAAATCAAGTTCATATCTATGACTACGATAGAGCTTACCAACCAATGTAAGTTCTTTTGTCAGATTTCATAACTATCTAAATCAATAAAACCCATTGCCCAGTTCACCTCCTATTCCCTCTTTATGCTGTCGTCCCCTCTTTCTTCAAAAGAATAACTAGACTAATATGCAACAAAACGAAAAAAACTGACAGCAACATGGCAATGTCATGTAACAAAATGAGAACAAAACGGCGGACATGGTTATGGCATTAGGCTGCACCCTCGTCACAAAGAAATAGCTTGCAAACACATTACTTCAGCATGAAACATTGGGAACTTGCTATAACCTTGCATAATAATCCTTCACACAATTCTACAAACTTCTCATAAAATTCTTTTCCTATGTTAGAATATACTTCGATGCTCGTACAAGGAATAATTTGATGCTTCCCATGTTTCAAAAAAAAGTCAATCTTTATGCCTTCCCATGATCAATTTCTCCTGAACTACACACAAACCAAAATTTCCACCAAAATTATTCCAAACCCATCAAGCAATTTATCCAAAGACAAGCGATAAAAAATTGTCAAGAAAAAAGAAAACCCACAAAGCCAACAACTTCCCAGTCATCATCATCATAGCTAGTCCCACATTCCCCCAAAAAAAAAAAAAAAAACCACAAATTTAAAAGAAATCAGAAACAAGAAGAACAATAACAACAGAAGACTGTTCTAAAGTTAAAGATGAAGCAAAATCACTTACATATCTGGGGAAAAGAGGGAGGCCCAGAAAGGAAAAAGTTATTTATTTATTTATTTTAACAAAAGAGAAGCCAAGAAAAAGTTGGAGGTTTTAGGTTTTGAGGACAAAGATGATGTTAAGTAATACCTTAGGACAGCAGCAGCAGAAGAAACACTAGAAAAGGGGAAGAGTTTGGATTGAGTAGGAGAATCAGAAACGTAGAGACTTAGTTCACTTGGATTTCTTCGACATGGGTTCTTGACACGTGTATACCGAGAAGGATACAAGTGGAGATCTTTAGTAAATACAAGGGAAAATATGGGGTGTGGTTTTCTTTTACACTTTTTAGTATGATATTTGTGTGACATAATTTAAATGAGTGATATGTATTCTAAATTAATATGTGTCACTCATCTAAATGGTATCCAGTGTCACACTAAAAAGTATTATAAAAAACTAAAATAAAAAATACGGGAGAAGAGTTTTGATTGAGTACGAGAATCAGAAACGTAAGGACTCAGTTCACCTGAATTTCTTCGATATGGGTTCTTGACACGTGTATTCGGAGAAGAATATAAGTGATATGGGTTCTTGACACGTGTATTCGAAGAAGAATACAAATGGAGTACTTTGGTAAATACTTGATATCAGAGAAGATACGATATATTGGGTCTTGAAATTAAATATTATGAAATCTTATTGATGTTGTTACGAATCATTTAGTGAATATTCACCTATATTCTCCATGATATACCCCGTTACTCGTGTAACTCGACTTGTGATATTGCCAAAGCATAAATTTTCTTGCCATAGCAATCTAGCCCTAATTGTCAAAAGTGCCCCCACATGTCAACTGTAATTAATTCGACCAAATTTATTAGGTTCCAATATCTTTCCGCTCTAACTACTTTGTTCCAGCAAACGACTTTAGCTACTTTGCCCCCGACTGTATTAGCTTCATCTCTCTTCTTCTACATAGACTCAAATTTCATAATCGGACAATTGTATTACTCAGAATCACCACCAGCCCTTTTCTTCTTCTTTTCATTGCCTCTAATCTTACCTCTGACTTTGGGCCAAACTTGTTCAAGACTATCATAAATCTTATGGTTATTTACAAGGGTTTAATTCAATTGTTCATGATAGCTCCTCTTACATTTGATTTTTTTTTTTTTTTTTTTTCCCACTGGAGAAAATTATGATCAAGTGGGTTTTGTTAAAATATGTGTAAAGGAAAACTCTTAACTGAGGGTTGAGATAAATCATTGGAATTAGGAAGTTTTTGTTGCTAAAGAGAAGTTTTATTCTCAAATTTTACAGTTATTGGTGAATAAACATGAGAAATAGAGTAAATGATTGGAAAGGCATTGGAACAAAAAAAAAAAAAAAAAAAAGAATAGTATGAGATCTGAGAGATTGAATTTAGGATTGTAAAGGACGACAAATTCCAAATTGGTTGGATGAAAAGGAAAAACTTAGTTGTAGTGAATAGAAAGTGTTGGGATTAAAGGAGAGAGAAAAGGAGACGAGGAAGACAACAGTGATAACGGAGAGGAGAGAATGTGTTTATGCCATTTGTTGGGCCATATACTTTGGCGAACATTGACTTTGAGGGTACTTTGGGCAACTAGAACAAAATTGCTCTGGCAGGAAAAAGTTTTGCTCCATAGTAATATCATCAGCCATGTAACTTTCACTATCTTATATAATTCATGTAATCTACATTTGCACATGTAATGTCCAAATAATACTATGAGAATGTTTGAACCTTAAACCTATGATTAGAAATTAGATGAAAGGAATGAAATGAAAAAAAAAAAATGAGAATCTCTTTGAATCTACTTTAGATTAATTACTTTTTACTTTAATACTATTGTCCACTACTTTCTAGTTTAATTATTAGTAATATAACATAATATTACTAGTTCTTAGTAATAGTTTTATAACAAATTATCAGCACGAATCTCTAAGCTAATTATCAATACTTCTATCGGGAATTCTCAACACCTCTATTAGGTAAGTTGGTTAATTATTTATTTATTTATTTATTTTGCTTTCTTAATTCAATTATCATTATGGCTAACTTTGTAGAACTTGAGTTTGTTGCTTTCGATATCACTGAAAAGAATTACTTATCATCAGTACTAGATGGTAAAATTCATCAAGATACAAATGATCTTGGAGAAGCCATCAAAGAAAGAAGTAAAGTCACAAATCAAGAAAATGCCAAAGTAATGATCTTTCTCCATCACTACTTTGATGAAGGACTGAAAATTGAATACTTAAGGGTAAAGGATCCCTTCATCTTGTGAACTAGTTTGAATGAGAGGTATGAACACCGAAAACAGTTATTTTTCGAAAAGTTCGTTATAATTGGATGCATTTGCATTTGCAAGATTTAAAATAGTAAGTATAATTTAGCAATTTTTCGAATTAGTTCTTAATTGAAATTATATACAGAAAAAGTAACTAATAAGGATTTGTTAAAGAAACCATTCTCTACTTTTCACGTATCTAATGTGTTCTTGCAACAACAATATCATGAAAAGGATTTTAAAAAATATTTTGAACTGATTTCTTGTCTCCATGTTGCTGAACAAAATAATGAGGCCTATGTAATTGGTGCTGCTCCATTTCTTGAAGTAAATGAGACAACCATGCAATCTAATACATAGATAAAACCGAAACTATGGTCGTGGATGTCGACGAGATCGAAACTGTTTTAATAATCGAGGTGGTCATACCAAAAACACAACTCACTACCAGAATAAGAAAATAGTAATGAGAAAGATAGAGACTAAAATAAAAGGAAAGTGGATAATAAGTGCTACCGATGTGGCATGAAAGGCTATTGGTCTCGTACGTTTCAAAATATTTTGCTGAGAATGAAGAGAAAAAGATATAGACTAATTATATTAGTAATGATGTTGACCGTGATCTTAGTGACAATGGGTTTACTGATTTTACTTCAAGATTTATGTTGCCAATTTCTTTGTCAATCACCCTAAAGGTGATACTAGTCACTTGTTTAGTGATGAAAATATCCAAGAATAGGTCATTTAAATTAACTACTCTAGTATCATGAATTTCTATTTGATGGTTTTTAAATAAAATATTTATGGTTGATATTCATTTTTCAATGTTTCTTATATGTTATAAATACTGAAAAAAAAAAAAAAAAAAAACAACATCTCATTTGAAATTTTTACTTTTCGCGAGGAATGTAAACGTTTCAATGATCAATAACAAAAACTTGTGTCTAGCAGACAGTACAACAACACACTCCATACTTAAAGATAATAAGTATTTTTCTTATCTAGTAATGAAAGAAACCTATGTTAGTACCATATCTGGTGGTACCAAATTGATTGAAAACTATGGAAGAGCAACTATAACTTGCCTGGAGGAACAAAATTTTACATTGATGATGCATTATTTTCTTCAAAATCTCAAAGAAACTTATTGAGTTTTAAACATATTCACTAAAAATAAATATCATATGCAGACTACATGTGAAGGCAGCACTGAATACTTGTATATTACAATTATTGTTTTTAGAAATAAAGTTATATTGAAAAAATTATCTTCTTATTCTTCCAAATTATACTATACACATATTAGTATAATTGAATTGTACGTAATTGTAAATCAGAAGTTTACAAATCATGGTGAATTTGTTATTTTCCACAACTCTAGTTGGGCCATCCTGGTTCTATAATAATGCAAAAAATTCTTGAAAATTCATGTGATCATTCTTTAAGAGGTCGAAAAGTATTACAATCTAATGAATTGTTATGCGTTGCTTGTTCTCAAGACAAGTTGATCATTAGGCCATCGCCGTTAAAAATTAAAACTGAATCTCCTATATTTTTAGAACGTATACATTGGGTTATTTATGGAGTTATTCACCCATCTTGTGGACTATTTTGATATTTTATGATTTTGATTAATGTATCAACAAGATGGTCATATGTATACTTATTATCAACTCGCAACCTAGCATTTGCAAAATTGTTAAGAGAATTAATTCGATTGCGAGCTCATTTTCTTAACTATCCTATTAAGACGATTCGTCTTGATAATGATAGTGAATTTACTTCACAACCGTTTAATGATTATTGTATGTCTATTGGGATAAGTATTGAATATCTTGTAACTTATGTTCGTACATAAAACAGTTTGGTTGAATCATTCATAGACCATTACTTATGAAAACAAAGTTTTTAATTTATGCTTGGGACATGCTATTTTGCATGCGGCAGTGTTAATTCGCATAAGGCCAATAAATTATCATGTGGTCTCCTTATTACAATTGGCTCATGGTCAAGCATCAAATATTTCCCCTCTAATAGTTTATGAAAGTGCAGTTTATGTTCTTATTGTCCCACCATAATGCATTAAAATGGACTGTTAAATGAGGTTGAGTATATATATCGGATATAAATCTCCATCTATAATTAAATATCTTGAGACAATGATTTGATATTTATTTATGGCTCGATTTATTGACTGTCATTTTGATAAATTAGTTTTCCTAACATTAGGGTGAGAGAAAATAAAGTCAAATAAGAAAATTAGTTGAAATAAATTATCATTGTCTTATTTTGATTCTCGTACAAAAAAATGTGAATTAGAAGTTCAAAAAATAGCTCATTTGTAAAATTTAACAAATCAATTACCAAATATTTTTACTCCATAAGAGAGTTACTAATTCTCATGTATCAACTGTAAATACTCCTATTATAATTAATGTCTCTAAAAGACAAGTGACCACTGCTAATAAGTTTAAAGTACATTTGAAACGTGGTAGACCAATTAGTTCCAAAGATAAAAGTCCTAGTAAAAGAAAAAGAGCAACATAGTCAAAACGAAAAATTAAATATTCCTGAAAAGTATCCAAACATAGTTGATGATAAATTTTCAAAAGAAATTCAGGTACCTGAAAATAGTGGTAATCATGATATCTCAATAAATTATGTCATGACTAAAAAGAGATGAAATCAAAATGAAATAAACATCGATAATATTTTTGCATATGCAATGGCAAATACTATTATCGATAACAGTGAGGATTTTGAACTGCAGGTCTGTAAATGAACATAAATTTAGAGATGATTAACCAAAATGGAAAGAGGTAATTCAAACCAAATTGAATTCATTAACTAAACGTAAAGTTTTTAAACCAGTGATACGCACACATGAAGATGATTAAATGCAACCAGTGGAATTGAAATAGATTTTTGTATGCAAGAGAAATGAGATAAATGAAATTGTGCAACATATAAGGCACGTCTTGTTGTACAAGATTTTTCTTAAAAACTTGGTATTAATTATGACTAGACATATTTTTCTGTGGTAGATGCAACAACTTTTCGATATTTACTTAATCCAGCATCATGTGAAAAAACTTAAAATGTGTCTTATGGATATTGTTATGACCTATTTATATGGTTGACTCAATAATTATATTTATAGGAAATTCTCTGAATGATTTAAATTGCCAGAAGGACATGATCATAACTCTTGAGATCTTTATTCGATTAAGTTATGTAGATCTCTTTATAACTTAAAGTAGATTGGACGTATGTGGTATAATCACCTTAGTGAATATTTGTTGAAAGAATTCTATCAAAATGATTTTGTATACCCATGCATTTTTATAAAGAGATCTGTTTCAAGATTTGTCATTATTGCTGTTTATATTGATGGTTTGAATCTTATTGGAACTCAAAAAGAGCTCCAAAAATCTGCTGATTATTTGAAACAAGAATTTGAAATCAAAGATCTCGAGAAGATAAAATTTTGTTTTGCTTTGCAAATTAAGCATTCGATAATGGCATCTTTTTACATCACTCAGCTTATATTGCTAAAGTGCTGAAACAATTTTATATGGATAATGCACACCCATTAAGTACACCTATGGTTGTAAGATCACTTGATATGCATAAAAATCCTTTCAAATCTCGTAAAAATGATGAAGAACTACTTAGTCTAGAAGTACCATATTTTAGTGCTATTGGTGCACTAATGTATCTTACTAGTCATACATATCCTGATATGTCATTTTGCCATGTATTTATTAGTAAGGATATGTAGATGTTGGATATTTATGTATTTATTAGTAAGGATATGTAGATGTTGGATATTTATCTGATCTATACAATGCTCGATCACAAATAGGTTATATATTCATATGTGGCGGTACTGCTATTTCTCTTGGCGTCCAATAAAACAAACTATAACTACCACATCTTTTAATCATGCCGAGATAGTAGCAATTTATAAAGTGAGTCGGGAGTATTTTTTTGCTAAGATCTGTAATCCATCATATAAGAGAAATAGTTGGTTTGTATTTGGACAAGAGAGTTCCCACCTTTATTTAAGGATATTTGGACAAGAGAGTTCCCACCACTTTATTTAAGGATAATGTTGCATACATTACTCAACTGAAAGAAGGATACATCAATGGCGAGAGAGCGAAACATATTTAACCAAAATTCTTTTTCACTTATAATTTTTAGAAGAATAGTGAAATTAGTGTTCAACAAATTCGCTCAAATGACAAATCTGGCAGATTAAGTCACCATTGACTTCAACATTTAAAAAGTTAGTTCATAAGATTGGAGTGAGTCGATTGACAGATGTCAAATAATGTGCTTAAGAGGAAGAGTAATTATACACTGTACTTTTTTTCTTTAACCAAGATTTTTTCCCCATTGCTAGATTTTTTTTGGATAAAGTTTTTAACGAGTGAGTGTCATATTTAGAAAAATATACTCTTTTTCCTTCACTAGATTTATATCCCACTGGATTTTTCCTAATAAGGTATTAGAGATATTTTTCTTAAAGATAGACATATAAAAGAGAGAGTTATGAATCATTTAGCGGATATCTACTCATATTCTTCATGATCTATACCATGATCTACACATCAATTCACGAAACTCCCACTATCCTAATGTTCACCCAAAAAATTCTTAGATGAACCTGGTCTATGGTAAGTGAAATGGATCTCATGGTTTAAATTCACGCACATCACTCTACTCTATTAAAATAATCATTCTCATGGATGATGTGGATAAATATGAATTAAGGGATTCATACCACCTACCATATATTGGGACCATCTAAGAATTTCTCATGTTTATCCTATGATCTTCTACATTATTCCATATAACTCTTCACTACGCTATGTAACTCATGTTACCTACATTTGCTCAGCTGTAGGATTAATGCCCAAATGATATTATTAAAATGGGTGAACCTTAAGCCTATAAATACAGGGTTAGGTGAAAAGAATGAAATGGAAAAAAAAAAAAAAAAAAAGTGAGAATCTCTTGCGCTTTACTTTATATTATAGGACTTTCTACTTAGTATTGTTAATTACTTTCTAGTTTAATTATTAGTAATACAACATAATACCACTAATTCTTAGTAGTAGTTTTATAAGAGTATCATTTATTTTATGTTATGTGATTGAGAAAAATTGTATGGTTTTGTAACGGAATCATCTTGATATGTTTTTAAAACTTGTATAGTATAGTACAATATAATGTGTTCTAAAAATTTGTATTATACAAGTCTTTAAAGCTAAAGTGGTAGTTCCTTATCTGTGTGAGTGTAGAATTATAGTTCCCTGTGTGTGAGTGTAGAATTATAGTTCCCTCTGTGTGACTATAGAATTCTATTGTGATTATTCCACATAATAAGATTTATAAAATGGATAAAAAAAATTGAACCATAGTAATCTATTTAAATATTTTTTAAATACAAGTTATATTAATCTCAAAATACAAGGATTAAAATTAAAAAAATATTTAAGGCTTGCTTTTTGGGTTTCTAATTTTGATATTAATCTTTTCTTTGGATGGAGAAAAGCATAACTTTTATTCCGTTTGGTTTGTAAATAAGAGGCATTATTTATCAAATATTATTTGACTAACAATAAAAGATATTGAGTCATAGAATATTATTCACCAAATAATATTTCACACTATTCATATTTTGTCTTATTCATTATTTATATTCTCAAAATTCTTTACTAATTATTTCTTCAACCTATCAAATTAAGCGCTATTGAGTTTTGTTTCCCAATTCAACCTTCGATTAATTTTGTTTAATTACAAAATTGAACAATTTAATCGGCCAATTATCCAATAATTACATTGATTTAGTTGCCTATATGAATGGGTTGAAAAACGTTTAAGCTGAAAAATTAGCTGGACAACGTATAGTGCATATGAGTTCACACCACCATGTCGTTCTCTAACATACGCCCAGAGTAACATGACATATGATTGAACACGGGTTGGAGAGACTTGGCAGTGTTAGGATGAGTATTCATTTTGACATGCTAATTCGGTTTATTTCAATCGTAAAGGTAGTATACTCTAGGCCTGTCAATGGGTCGGGTTTAGACCCGGACCCAATCCTGATCCGTTTATCCGGGTCTAGATCTATGACAAATTCTGATTATCCGGATCCGATCCGAACCCGTTTAGTTATTATAATAAACGGGTCGGATCTGGATCTTGGTATTCCAATCCGATTAAGACCCGGATCCGATTAAAATATTTAATATATAATAAAATTATTGTATATTAGTGTTATTTTATATGTATATATACATATATGTTGTGTAAATTGCCCATGTAATTTATATTTAATATAAAATACATGCATAAATATTAATTATGAACTCAATACTTTTGTATAATTAAAAAAAAGAAAATTTTATAAATTGTAATAATTTTACATATAATGTATAATTTTTAAAAAAATTATTAAGATCCGGATCCGGATCCGACAAGACCCGGCGGATCCGGATACGGATCTAGATTTGTATACCCGTTCGGATCCGGATCCGGAACTAGTAATATTAATCTAATCCGGATCTGAATATACCGGATCCGACCCGTATACAGCCCTAGTATACTCGAATCAAGTATTAAAGTTGCAGGTCAAGATTTTACAACAAGACAGTTTGATAAGTACCTCAACCTATTCATATAGAATTGTGTAATTGTATATATTATAACCTAATATTAGTGAAATTTTCTAGTTAATTGTGTAATTAGAATTTATTTTTTTTTTTATAAAAATAAACTAAAAAAAGTCATAAACGGATCACATAGTCAAATTTTTGCTTTTTTTTTTTTCTAAAAAAAATTATGAAGCTAAAAGAATATAGTTAATGGATCAACTTGAGTACCTATGTGACTAAGTAACCTTTGTACACATTGGGTATTGGGTCAATTTTATACTAATTCGGTGTGATTGGATGGATCAAGTTGATTACTAACTAAATAAATCAAATACTAGATCCATAAACATATCTAACGTTACTTAATTTAGATTCGAAAATTTAAAATACTCTCGACTCTCTGAACGATTGCAACTCGACATCAAAATTACCAGTCTTCTTAACATATTTTAAACAAATTGAATCTCTTTAAAAAATTACTTTTAGAATATTATTTTACATTCAAATGGTTACTCCAAATAATAGTTATTCATTATTTCGAATCTAAATAAATATTCCATTATTCTAAAATTCAGTATTATTTTTCAAAAATCACAAAAGTTTTAATTAAATATTATTCACCAAATAATGTTGATTATTTTCAGTCCAAATGGATTTGTTTTTTGGTTAATTATCTTTAGCAACTAATGGACTACAAAAAGATTTCTTTGTTTTCATTTTTATAGTAGTTTTTTTTCCGTTAATTGAAATACGCCAAGTAATAAACTTTTTTCTTTTTTATATCAGGTATTAGAAAATAATATTGATTACTTAAACACATTTTTCAATCACCTTTCTATCTCATATATATCACATCTCAAAAAAAGTAGCAAAATTATTATTAAAAATAATATTCAAAATAATATGTTAAATAATTATTATCCAGACGGAACCGATCATTCCTGCAAATTTTAGCAGCATTGTTTCGGTTTTCAAATGTTTTAATCAGGTGTTTGGTTCACATTGTATCTTCTTACGAAAACCCATTTTTAATATGAGATAGATTTAGTTAAATTATAATCTTATTTACTGTATTACACAATTCTGAAAATTTTCATCTAAAGTTCCTCATTCTTAAAAGTGTTTCTGTGACAAAATTGAGGAATTTAAAGTGAAATGTAAACTTCTTAAGATAGAGAATTTGAGCCGGAAGAAACACACCAGAAAAGGGGAAAACAAAAAAGGCAAAGATTTATGTAGACCCGATTTTTTATTCCAATTGTAGACCATGTGGTGCGAATTAAACTTTAGAGAATCTATGACATCAGCGGATGCAGCAGTAAGATTTTTTAAGATTTAATCTTGACCACAGTGTTTACAGCCAAAAATTGGGTCTACCTAAATTTTTTCCAACAAAAAAAAAAAGGAAATATCATATAATATAAGAAGAGTATTTTAAGTTTACATATGTTTCTTTATGCTAAGACTGATTTATTATTATTATTATTTTCACCACCAACTTTAGTGTTAGACCACTTGACCATAAAATTACAAGGTCGTGGTGTTATAAGCATCAAATTAATCTAATTTTCTTAAAACTTTTTGGCCTGTTTATTCAAGGGTTAGCTCCAATACCTTCTCCATTATTGTAAACAAAATCACATTTAATTGATTAAGCATTTCAGTATTTAGCCATAAAATGAAACAAAGATTACAGTGCCATTTGGTATCTAGCTTTACTAGTACCTTTGGATCAATTAATGGCTATATTATCCCTTTTACCTCAGCTACAAATAGGGAAAATAGTTTCCATTTAAATTGACAGCGATTTTTTTTTTTTTTTTAAAGATGTTTGGAGATCTGATTAAAAACTAATTTACTAAAGTGGGACAAATATTGAACAAATAATAATGATAATATTCAAGGCATTCAGATAGCTTTATCCATTAAATATTAAATAGATAAAGTTTTATCCATTGAAATTATTTTTCTAAGAAAACCCATACTTATAAAATTGTGGATTTCAAATTCTCCTTAAATCCATCAATCCCAACACAACCATATAATTTTTTCACCCACATTTCCCTCCCCACAACCCCTTATCTGATCTCTTCTACTTAAAATAAAATTAAAAGATATAGCATTATCCCAGTTCGTGATTTGAAATTGCTTGATGGATGGCTTCCTTTTTTCTCATAATACTAACCTTAAACTGACCAAAAATCCATGGATATATGTAATGATGTTGCCCCCTTTCTCAGTTTCCACAACAGAATAGAATGAGACCTTTATGTAAACAAATATTGACCAGGCAATAACAGGCTTCTAAAAGCAGCATAAAAATGGTTTTACAGAGAAGAGCATCGGTGAATCTTGCAGTGATTCTAAGTATTTCAACAGTCACTGAACAGAAGAGCAAAATGCACGAATGGTTGTTGTTGCATAAAGATCACTGAATTATTTGTTCTGTAAATTTGATTACTGAATTATTTTAAGTGTGTGCTTCAAGTCATTGAACTATTTATTTTACAAATTTGATCACTAAAGTAGCTTAAGTATGTGTTTCTTCTATTTCTATGGTGAATGTATACACACTTAATATAGTTTAGTGACCAAATTTGCAACAGAGTGACTCCAAATACGCATTTAAAATAGTTCAGTGACCAAATTTGTAAAATAAATAGTTTAATGACCTTGTATGCAACAATTTAATAATTTGGTGACTATTCATACATTTTGCTCGGAACAGAATGACACTTTATGATAAAAGTATCCTCTTTATTATCCACGCTAGTCAAACAAAAAATTATAACCATATATACTCTACTTTCCCTGGGATCATATTTATCAACATAACAAGTACTAATGCACAAGTCCAACTGATGAAGAAAAATAAATATATATACGTGAATGCATTCAACACGAGACAAGAGTAATCATAATTTTAGGACAAACAGATTGATTTCAGATATCAGATCGCCCAGCAGCTTGAAAGTCCCCAAAGTCATCATCTGGTGTATCTTGTATATTCGGGTTTTCAGGAGATGCTGATTCTTTTGATTGTTCTTTAGGTGAAATATAGTCCTTCACTTCTGAAGTTTCCTTAAGATTGAGTTTTGAAGGCAACTCTGGAGACTTTTTAGGGCTAACAACAGGTGAGAGTGGCACTGGTGGAGGAGGAGGTGGTTTGATAGATAGAACAGGCTCTTTCTGAATACCCTTTTCCTCCCATGAGAGATTATTTAAACCCTGTTCGAAAAACTTGGACCCTGTACTGCGACCACTTTTCTGTTGGTAAGAAGGAGGTTCAACAATTTGAGATGATACAAAGACTAGTACCTAGAATACGATAATTGAAGCAGAGAGAACTTACACTTTTAATTTGGAGTACAAGAGTTTCCCCCTCTTTTAAACTGTAATCAGTTGACGAAGATTTCTGGTATTGCTGTTCCATTTCTTCAGCAGTTTTCTTCTTATTTAGATACCTTTTAAAACAAGAGGTCAACTAAGTTTGATAAGTGCTTGCATCACACAAGGGAGAAATAAGTTACCGCAGGGGCGGATCATAGGAGGTTGGGGGGCGGACACCCCCAAGATTTTTAAAATTATATTTTTCTCCTCTTAAAATTTTTTAAATTATTATTATACTATCATAAAAATTAGACTTCGAAAATTTTAGAGAATATAAAAAAGTGTTCCCTATATATATTTATACAATCTTATTCCCAAGAGTTTGGAAAATATTTTATTTTTCTTGATATTTTTTAAAAATTTCAATAACTCCCTTTAAAAAAATTAGACTTTACCCAGTAAAATTTTGCAAAAATTATAAAACTGTCTCTCCAAAAATATGTATATATAGTTTTTGTCCTCAAAGTTCAACAATCCTGGGTCTGTCCCTGAGTTACCGTGATATGAACATGCTCATAGAACTACAAACAACCCTCTGTTGTTGGTCAAAGAAACATACAAAAAAAAAAAAAAACATAGTATCGTTAGTAAGAATGAGTAGCAGATTACTTCATATGGTCATAAAGAGCAGCTTCGAAATCATAAGCTTGGGGTCTTTCTCGAAATCCTATACCAATGAAAGCATGCCGAAGGCGACCTTCTGCAATGAGTAAGAAAGGCATACCAGCATTAGATCAATAACAAGAGTGACAAACAAAAACATAGAACTCAAATCTGGAATTTAAGGTTTTATTGTCATCGCAAACATAATTCTACTGGTTGCAATTAGACATTCCAGTTGAAGCTCAATGCATAGCTGGAATCATTAAATACATATTCCGTAAGGGAGGAAACAACTTCATCCAACCTTCTTTTGGCCTTTTTTAAATTGGAAAAACCTTGCTTTGCATATAACTCAGCAGCTGACTTCGATCGAACATGGTATCACACTTATTATAGATTGAGTTTCTTAAGTTGAATAGTGGTGTTCCAAGGAATTCAAAACAGTAATTGCACAGATGACCCAAAAAACAGGGTGACAATGCAGTTAGATGTTCCCAGGACACGAATATCAAGACCTATTTTTAATCATGTTAATTGATATGATTCATACCACTGACAGTATATTTGAGAAGAAAATGATATCCTATAGCTAACACCAACCAATGATGAGTGGAACAAAATTAACTAAATTTTAAACAAGAAAAATAGCTACTTGTCTTCTATTCAAAATCATCCAACAACCCTCCTAAAAAATTTAGTTATTAGAATGTAATGTGTGTGCTGAGAACAACAAGAACCATAATGTGTTATTTGTTTGAATACAAATGTCATATTTTCCCTCTTTGTTCGTATGGAAATAATGCTCGATTGTTGTCATTGTTCATTTGGAAATCTTACCTTTCATAAGTTGATGAGAAGTTAGCATGAGTCCACTGTATGGAAGCTTAGAAAGTCCAGCACATTCTGCCCATTATAATGTCTACTTTATCAAGGTCTCATTTGTTTTTAACTCTTGCCCAAAATATTGAACCAAGTCAGACCAAGGTATATACTATGAAATCAAATTACTTTCTTAACGAACATATCTTGGCTTCCGGAATTTCTGAAATTAACCTATGAAATTCGCATACTGGGTATATAAATGATTTTAGCCTTGTCCTAAGTGAGGTTTCACTTTAGAATGATTAAAGCATGAAAACTGCACAAGTAGATCAAATATAGCTTGACCTTGAATAGAATTGGTCTGACATGACAAGATCACAAAATCTTTATCGTATTTTAAACTTCTTACAACAAACAGGAGAACAATTAAACTTTTAACAGATTTAGAGCTTCAAAAGAATGAGACAGCAAAGTGGATTACCGATATTTTCTTCAACCAGCAGAACAAAATATCTACAAAAGAGAGGAAAAAAAGTAAGAAAGTTGACAAAGAATATTTACCAAGTATCTTTTAAGCTGAAGAATTTTAAAAAATCTCAGGTAAAATAAAATGATTAACACCACAAGTCAACCTTTATGCACAATTGCACATATGAATATCCAAGAGCATTACACTATTAAACAGGCAAAATTTTTAATGGCCAAAGAGTGGATAACAAAATTAGTTCATGAGCATCAAACAGACCGTCTCAATGGATGTAATTGTGGAATCATTAACCAAAGCAAGTCTTTTGATCCACATCATGCATTCGACGGTGCCACTAACTGAGGACTATACTAGATTCGCTGTGAACAGAAGTTAAAGACATCATATTGGTCAAAAGTTGTCTAAACCTGCTGCTGTCAATTACAGGCTCCACAGGATGAGGCTCTCCATCTCTCAGAAATGCCCGGGCATACAATTCACCTAGTTTGGAAACAAAGTAGTTAACAACTGATTACATATTACAAAATTTCCAGTCTACTAGTGATTAAACAACAGATAGCCACCTGTTGTCTTGTCCTCAACAGTCTGATAATGCATTCCTCTCCCTTGCTGATCACTTTCAGAGCACCCTCCCATGCCCACTTATTGACATTCCACTCATCGGCCCTACAAAGAACAAGAAGTCAATGGATTCATTGCTGGCTACCTACAAAGTACAATACAGCAAGGATCTCCAGATAGTTACAGAGAAAGATGTGATCACAAAATAGAAACCATGTCAAGGAAAGAAATTGCATGTCAATGTTTTAATGGTTGATCAAGGAGACACATCAGAAAACACATGGAAACTTGCATAAACTGCAAGATGGTCCTAATGTTCTCACTTTCGGCTCAAAGCAATAGAGTTTCTTTTTCAACAGTAACAAGTGCAAACAAAATGCACAAGGCACCAACCCCTCTGTAATCTAAGAAGGTAGGTCTAAGTAGCCTCCTAGCTCTGTTAGCAAAGAGGTTACTTCTATTTATTGATCCTACAATATCCAGGTCAACAATGGAACAACAATATTATTGTGCCAAACTCAGAAGTCCTTTACATTTCTGTACAAATGTTTTAGGACATAAACAGACAGAATATATTAGAGGAACCCTTGTGGCAGTAATCCAATAGAAAGTTAATTGACCCTGAGTGTGTGTGTGGGGAGAGAGAGAGAGAGTTCAGGGAGATCAATCTGATTCTTTTGCTGACTGGATGGAAAAATGTATTTGTATTCTCACATGCCCATAGTTTTTAATTTTAGGGGTATAATATCCATTTTCTGATACCAAAGTAGGACATGAGTATGAAGGAATTTTACTTCTTAAGAAAATGTATTATGAGCCAGAATACAAGTAAACTATCATTATTTTATTATTAGGAGGAATCCAAACTAATTTTACTGGTCACACTCTCGAGATCTCAAGTTTTTAAATTGCCAACAACATGAAAATAATAAACCCAAGTTCCTCTATTAAGCTTCTTAGCTTTTGGTGGATATCGATTCCTAGCTTTTGTCCTTATAATGGTTAATGACTAAAGTGCTGTAGATAGTTTGGCAGTTTAGACCAAAAGTTGGTCGTTAGTTCTTAAAACAACATACACTGGACAGGCTTCAATACGCAATTGAAGCAGTTAACTCGTAATATTCGTTTATGAAAGACATAAACGTAAAAGATGATAGTTCATGCAAATGGTTACACATATCATCATTACATTGGGGAAAAATGTTCCCTTTATCTCATACATCGATGTTCCCAATGTTCTAATACAATTCTACCTCACCTTTGCAATTCTACCAGTGTGTCTAATTGAACTGAATAAACAGACTTTTCCAGAAATGTTTTAGATAGTAACAGCCAAAAAAAAAATGTAACACGAAATGGCTGGAACAAGTCACGTTCAGGTATATTCCTCATAATAAAAGTAGAACGTAATCCAACATAGAGGTTAGCAATTAGCAACGATTTCATGTATATGTTTCTCATTTTCCAAAATTTTCAATTTTGGCATCAAATTAATCACTTTTCCAATGGAACACTAACCTAACTGAAGCAACATTCATAACGAAAAATGTTCTGTTTACTTCAGCCATCCACATTCAAACCACAAGTTTTTGTTACTTTGCATTGACAGCACAATATCATAGAAGAAGCCAAGTTTACTTTTCCTACTACTGTTTTTTTTAACTACCATGTCTTTATCCTTTCATCCCTTTTTTCCCCACTTCAGTTGTACTTAAGAGGCGGAAAAGTTCAATGTTAGTTACCGAAAAGAGTATCTCATTCAGGGGTAAACCAATAAATCACAGTCAAGCTTCAATGTGAAGATGCTAAAAAACAAATTTGCAGACACATCACCAGGACTGAAAGCCCTAGGGGAAAATGTCCGACTAAAGATCTGGCTTTCTCTCTTTTATAAAGTATAACCCTTGTATGGAGAAATAACTACACACTATTCAAATAAAGAAGAAACTTTAAAAAAGAGATCTTGAAGAAAAAACCTGTAAGAAGCTGCACTTTTCCTCGGAGGGATCTGCACAGAGGATAAAAAGATAAAAGATGAAATAGCGGAAGGTGGAGTAAATTATTAGCAAATATAAGGACGTTAAATTTAAAGAAAGTAGGAGCATCCTTCTTTGTGACTCTTTTGCCATACCTTGTGATCTCTGGACTACATTCCTGATCATGTTTTTAAATGACTCCTCACAGTAATAATTGTTCACAGGGACACATGAACATGATAAATATCACCAACTTAACAGCTATAAGGAACGTCAGATCCCAAGTCCATAATGGCAAAATCAGAGGAAACCAGCATGGCAAAATGAAGAAAGAAAAAAGAAACTTATTGTTTAAGAATCTTTGTTTAACAACATTCTGAGATTACATAAAGCAGTCATGTTGCTGACGTGAATTCCATGGCATCGAATGTTACTAGTTTGATCGAGATGACTGTTATATGACCATACGGCCATAATCAACATTTAAAACCTTCTCTTATAATTCTGGCTTCTTGTAATATAGAAAAAACTTGTGCCATAACCTTCTGCTGCTACATGGTCAAGGATATTTTAGCAGGCATATGCAATCTTAACAAACTGAATTCTTATGCATTATGATTCCACCTTTTGCTAGAGTTTTCCACGAGTAAGTCCAGGCATCAGAATGTTTTAACTCTCATATAGCAGAAGAAATAAGAAAAATTCATTGACATTCTAAGCTAGGTATCAACAAGCTTTTTCAAAATACAGGAAAGTCTAGGGAAAAAATGAATTTTGCAATGGTGGAAAACTTGAGTTTCTAAACATCTACAACAGCAAGGAATTTTCTGAAGGGAATGATTACTCTTTCTACTGGAACACATTGTATTTCAACATATTTGAGTAGGATAAATTCATTTAGAAGACATCATATCCTGCAAATCAAAACATTCTTTCTCATGCACAAACCAAGTGATATTTAAATTGCCCTAACCATTGCCCTACTTAAACTACAGAAATATCAAGTTGTTTGATCTGCTTATTCCAAAGACCAATCTTTGAAAACATGCCTTTGCAGAGATGAAAAATATACAGCACTAGCTGTAATATCCCAAATATACAGTAGTATATTCAACTGTTCAAGTGAAACCCAAAATTAATACAAACAACTCCTAAGAAATGAAAACAAAGATCAATCACATATCCAATCAGGGATCCAACTTGATAACAATCTTTTGCTCATCAAACATTCAGTTCTCAGCATCCAAAAACACCGTTACCACTGCAGAACCTAAAAAACTATCAACGTTCAATCTAATTGAACTCATTAACATTTGCAGACAGATTAAAACATTAAAAAGAAATGCTGAAACATATCCACCACAACAAAGAGCATGGATCCCAAAAATGAATCTTCCCACATACACAAACTATAAAACTGGATCCTACATTACACTAATCTAAAAATCCCACATCTAAAAACCCAATTTTATTCAACCCCAGATTTTAAAAATAAGATAAAAAAAAAACCACAAATTCTTCCATAAAGAGGAAGCTAAACCGCAAAGTTTGCTAACATAAAAACATCATTAAAATGTTAGTTCATTGCTAAAACTACAAACAATTTAGTCATATTCTATTCCTAAATCAATCAAAAACCAGTCCAAGTTCATAACTTTAAACTATAAAATAGCACAAAAAAATAAATTTACTATAACCCTTTTCAATAAATAATCCAAAAACAAGAACTTCATATATTTTTTTTCTGCAAAAAAAAAAAAATTGATACAGAGAAAAAGAGAGGGAGTACCAAATAAACATAGCATTCAGAGACTTGGAAGAGAATTAGCTCAATAGCTTCTTCAGTTTCTTGTTTTTCTTCTAATTTCTCTTCTTTCTCCATTGATGTGATTGCTATTTAAAAAGGGATTTTCTGTTTTCCACGGGAGTGAATGAAATCAAAATGTAATCAATCAAAGTCGTGTTCTGTTTCAATTCTACTGCTCTTTTCTTGTTATTTTTTGTTTTTTGATTTTTTGATTTTAATCTGGAATCTATTCGTGGAAGAATATTGCAATAGGGTATTTTGGTAAATCCGAAAATGAGTTTGTTAACTACATTGGAAATACTACTAATTACTCATATTACAATACGGATTTAGTCTAACTGAACAGCTACGATTTAGTATATTATCTAGAACATTATAAGAAATATTTGAAATTAAAAAAATTATTGAAAAGCGTGTTAAAAATTATTATAAAATAATATTTTTTTCAACTGCAAAATAACTATCACATTTAGTTTGTGTATACAGATTAAGAAGTTATTACATTGCATCAATTTGCACGCGAATCGAAATTTATTAAATTACATCAATTTTATAAAAAGATAGTTTAAAGTGATCAAATTATTCTTTTATATTAATATTTCAATTATATAATCTTTTTTTC
The DNA here is from genome assembly GCA_025175665.1 of Cinchona pubescens. Classification (NCBI taxonomy): domain Eukaryota; kingdom Viridiplantae; phylum Streptophyta; class Magnoliopsida; order Gentianales; family Rubiaceae; genus Cinchona; species Cinchona pubescens. The sequence goes on from JANKKI010000126.1 coordinate 2,102,614, forward strand.
ATTAATGTTGATTTAAAGGTAAAAGTTAAAAAAATAACCTTTAATACTTATTCAATTTTTAATATGACAGATAATATGTCACGAGATAAAATATTTAAAGTGATAGTTATTTTGAGATAAGAGAATATTTATAAAATAATAATTAAAAACTTTTCTATTCAAACCTATCCAATCTAGTAATATTCAATTATGTTTATCTTTTCCTTTTACTTTCCTCAACTCTCGTTAAGAAGTTTAAGGGGAATCATCTTCAGCTTTTTCTCAAAGTTACAAGAGGAAATAATTTTTTTACAAGATAGTGCAAAAATGTGGTTTACTTATTAATTAATATTTTAATTAGGAGAGTGAAGTAAAACTATTTCGAGTGACGAATGTGAAATTTGGATAAAGTTTTGAGAAAGATTTTCAACAGATACTATATCAATTAGGTGTATCAAACTTGCTCTTTTATATGCCTACAATAATGTTTATGGTAATCAGTAAACAAATACACAGAAATTACAACAAAAAATTAAAAACCAGAAGTCCAAAGGCTGGAAGGTTCTTTCCCCTCTCTTTTAAAGTACAACAAAGGCAAGGTAATATTCCAAGTTGGTAGAGAATATCCGCATATTTGCTTACCTCTTACGAAATAACATGTCCATTTGTCCATTAATACATCAAGATGAGGAATGGGAACATATTGGCAATAAACTTGAATGGAGATTGAGGGAAAAAATAAAAAAATAAAATTAGAGATCCACTGTAGTAAGAGTGGTACGATAAGAAATTTTATCTTGTATTGGAACAATTACTTGACATGTTAATAATATTCTTGAACTAATTAAATTCTTGCATATGGCGTGGAATGCCGACTTCTTAATAGATAGAGTGCTATTTTTTTTTAATGAGTGAGTAATTTACTCAACATAAAAAGATGTTGGTGGTCGAAGTGATAGTAGTTACTCAATTACAAAATAAAAATTTCCGTTGTAGATACATACCATTTATTATAACTTAATGAAATTGACTGTTGGATTGTCAAAAATCATTATTTGAGGATTAGTATTGAGGTTCAAACAAATCCAGGTGAAAAGAGTAATTGATCAAAATCTTGACCAAAGACATAAGAATAATTTCTTTGAAATTATACGAAATTTTTACAAGAAATTAGTGTAAGATCTCACTCTTTGAATGGGGCCATTGATATGTGAGTGCTTCAATCAGGTTTTGCCACACATGAAGATTAATGCAGGTATATAATGCAGATGATTTTGTCAAAATTCACTACGAACATACATATCATTGTTAGCTGATTCTCTGCTTCTCTTTTGGTACACATTTGCCTCAAGTACAATACATACATTATCAGTTCAATTTGCTGTTTTTTTCAGAGGTAAAACATTGGTAGGTGAGTAAAATGAATGAAGGAACAAGCACATAGAAAAATCATCTTCAAGATTCACATCATTTGTCAATTAAGACCACAAGTAGCATGCAATACAAGGTTAGGCTCTGAAAGAGCATAAGGGTCGAATCCATGTGCTACCAGATTGATTTCATTGTGTAATACGATTCAAATATTCCAGTTCATATAGCATCTTCATTTACAGACGTTCCTCTATGAGCATAGCTGAGATGCAGCTACTCGAATGATGCGATAATAACTAAGCTGTCAAAACCTCAACTCGATCATTCAGGATACGAAAAGAGACATGAATTGCTATAGCTATGAGCTTCAATTGGCAAGCATGATCATGAGCTAGATCGAGAGTATGCACGTTAGCAAGGCACGGTTGCAATCACAGTTCTGTGCCTTGGATCTGTGAGAATTGTTGTTACTTTAATAAAGCCAGCTTCAGTCATTACTTTTTCAATATCTGTCAAGTAGTACTCATCTAGGAATGGCTCTGTACTCTTCATTAGTGTAAATAGCACAGGTGATAATTCCTGAAACGTGAAACATAAACAGATTTAATTTAGCAATGCCGCTACCAAAAATCATGTGTACTGTTTAATTGAAATTTTCTGCCAAACAAGAGTTTGGAGAAAGATATCTTATTTATACATTTTAGTCCATCATGACATTTTGTCCAATTTCAACATGTAATCCTCACAAGAAGTTTCAACTAGATGATGCTAGTTGTTAGTTTGTTCCATTGCAGAAATTAAAAGGCAGGAAAAGAGAATAGGAAAAGGAAACTTGCCTGAAGAATTCTTTGATTTTGGCTGCAAAAAGAAATAGAAATGCATATTAGATCACAAGTGACATTTTGGTGAATAAACTGGTCTGTTTTAAGTTTGAAAGCCCTAGAGTAATGTTATGTACCGAGTTATCAGTCAAAGCAAAAGTTCCTCCAGGTCGAAGCAATCGAAAGGCTTCATTTACTAGATTTTTTATTGCTCTTGCAGGACATTCATGAAACTGTACAGAAATAAATGAGTTAAGAGTCTCACTTAATGCATAAAGATGTCACAAGAGCTAACAAGAAAATGAGCAAAACAGCCACTTCAAAAATCCAAAAGGCAAGCATGAGAATAATAAGGTAAATATCTGAACAGAAACTTATGGAGGTTATATAGTAAGTGGATTTTCTTTCAGTTCTCAAGCTACCAGCTTCTTACATGAAGATTTGGCAAGAATTCAAGTCTTCACATTCTCCTAAACAATTTATTCATAATACTCTATGTATGACTAGGTTGATATTTTACAGCTCACTCCTTTAGACAATTATAAGTAAATCTAGATTAAGCCACTACATTCTGTAAAGGAGTTTCTCCTCTTAAAAGTTTAATTAATAGGTTAAAAGAGTGTGCTTTTCTTAACAATACTGCAGCACTCATTTCCATGAAAAAACCTTATGAAATGCAACCTTGAAATTTGTTAGGCACAATTTAACATACCACATAAGCAATTGAAACAATGTCATATGATTTGGAAGGCAAGCCTGTGCTTTCACCATTAGCATGGACCCAGCGGATTGGATTTGTTCTTGGGTTGCTTTGCTTTTCTTTAAATTGAGCAACAGCAAGAAAGTAAGGTGACAAATCCAGTCCCTGCAGAAGTTGCAGCAAAAAGACTAAGAGAACTGAAAAAGGTACCAGTCTAGATTTTGAAGCACATCGTGATGACTGATGGTAGAATTATATTTAATCATGCTTAGGGGAGCGAACAAATGTTCTGGACTGAGATTTTGATAAATTGAGCTAGCTATCCTAAGTTAAGTAGATTTTGGATCAGTATGTATGTTATATTTGTTACTGACATTATCTAATCTTTGAGGAACAGTTTTCATGCAAATGAAGACATTGGTCACCATACTTACAGTGAGTTTGGCAGCAGGAAACTTATCAGCAAGGAATCTCGTGCTCACACCAACAGAACATCCAATATCAAGAATGTCTCTGATGACGATATCTTGTGAATATTTCTGATTATGTTCTTCAATTGCCTTTAGCCAATTTCCGCGAACTATTTGATTAGCTTCATCCAGTGAAGATGCATATGGTATTGTCCGTCTAACCATTGACATAGTTGCCGCTTCTGCTTCTGCTGCAGCCTATTATAGGTTATGAATATGAAAGGTCAGCTTTGATTTAGGCTTAATATTAAAACAAGTATTCAGTGTTTTTTAACTTATTTCTTTTACATTCCACCTGAAGGGTGGAAAATATTTTAACACCAGATTCTCACAAATTAATTCACCATATTGAAGAGAGTAAACAGTTTAACAAAAATTCTCTTAAAAATTTGAAAAACTTCATTGATGGTGAGAAATATTTCACACGCTAGTAGAAATGGTTGTAAACAAAGTAATAGATGTTGTAGCCATTTCTAATATGAAGCCTTGCAACTAATTATCTTTTCATGGAAAAATTGAACAGAAAGGAAATGAAAGTCAGGTAGTCACCGCATATCCGCAGATCCTTACGTGTGAGTTAAGCAAAATTAGGCCAAGTAGATGTCAGCATTTTATTCATCACCATTTTCTAAAGCAGAAATAACAAGGCATGGCAAGAAACCGGAAGCCCTTTAGCCAAAAGATTTCGTCATCACAGGTTAAGAAAAGGAAATGATCCAGGAAAAGGAGTGTAATTAATCATTACCAGCCAGGAAAGGTTGCCTTCATCATATGCATGGAATGGATTCAGATAATCTGCACAGGAGCAAGAAAATGTAACCTAAAATCAGTACCTAAATCAGTAATTAGTTAGGCTTTTTGAAAGGTATGCACTGAAATAGATCTAACGGCCTAAGAAATGCATATTCAAAATTTCAAGTTCAAGACTAAATGTAACTTCCTGAATCTTATGTTACAGACTGAGAGAAAAACGACGAATACAAAGTAGTGGGTTCCAGAAGCTTTAATGTTTTCTCCCCAAGCATGTGAAATGCCTCTTTTATTGCAGAATTACTTAATGTTAATATTCTCAGAATCTCATCTAAATAGTCCTCGCTTAGTCAAACAAGACTTCCAATTAGAAGTATACATTTCTAAGTTCTCAAGAAGCTTAGGAAAATGAAAAATGTAAATTGAACCAAAACTGAAACTAGCAATCTGACTCTACCTCTAAAAAATTGATGAATTATCAGTATTAAGGATTAACCCATATGACAATATGAATATATATTTGCCAAATTTCGATATTGGGTACATTTCAAAAAGTGCAAGTCACCAGACATCCTGTTAATTACATGATTAGCCCTATCAGTCCTAATTAATATCCTCAATAGAGCAAAATATCTGCTAATACTATTGAAAAAAGTTTTCTGGAGCCAATTTAATCCACTCTCCCAATACCTAATCAATTTCTGAATAACTAGGTACCATATCCAGAACATTACACCATACAAAAATGCCAGAGAAAATAAAAAAGATGCTTCAAACTAATCATTCAAAGAACAGGTATAGGAGTAATAAAAATTAAAAACTTACAATCAGGGTATACAAGGGAGGTGTCCTCAATACTCTCCATTTCTTTATAAACATCTGATTCCAATATCTTCCTTGTCATTTCCCTCCATGGAATATTTGTTTTCTCAGCTGTACTGTTCCAAATACACCAAATAAAAAATCCCTTTTCACCACTCAACAAATTCAGCAAGAAAAATCCACCAAAAAAAAAAGATAGAAAGAATGTGTTGATGGATGAATGACCTTATGAGGACTTGTCTTGCACCAAATTTCATGACAGAATAGAGAGGTTTGAAGGAAATGAGAGCTCCCACAAGGCGCGAAAGCGGAGTTTCCCCGGTCCACCGGGGTCACCTTTCGAGTTGTCCCTCTTCAAATGCCACCGTCCCTTGGCCACTACTTCCACTAGTTGATGCTGCCATTTTCACAATCATCAAATTGGCAGAGCTTTTTCTTGATATTCTTTTTCTTATTGAGTACTCATGATTATGGCCTATATTGTTAGTAGTACTGCTTCCAATGGATGTTTTGATCAAAAAATTGAGATTGTTGAGCTTTGATTGAGCACAGAAAGCCATGAATGGAGTAGCAAGTTCTTGGTGATGTTCCAACTTCCAACAGGAGAGGAGAAGAGGCAATTGGCAAATAGAAGCCTTTTTTTATAATAATATTTTAATTTTTTTTAGGTTGAAATCTAATCTGATATAATTTTTTTGGCCAATAATATTCTAACACGTGTGAAATAAATGGGCTTCTGTCGGGCTAACGGATTTTCTTTCGAGTTAATTTCAATATACACCCCTGAACTATCAGTGATTTGAATTTTACCTCTAACCTATCAGTTTTAACACTTTAATATTTTATACTATGATTTTTTTTGGCATGTTACTGACATTTGTTAAAAGTTAATAAAATTTTCTAATTAGTTTTGAGCGAAAGAGACTTTAATGACTGTAATTTATATTCAACTAAATCCAAAATTAAGTTTGATTTTTTCTTATTGTTGAAAATGCGATCAAAAAAATGAGAGGAGGACAAGAGTAGGTCCATAGTCATATTTTGATTATTTATACCAACTCATGGAGCAATTATTATGAATATGAGTGCTGATAACTGAACTACCACCACAACCTTGAACAATATACATTGCAATTTGAAGAAAATTCAGGTTTTTCATTTGATGAATTAAAGCTGCTAGTAAAGCGGACACTGAAGAATCAATGGATCAGATCAGCATTAATGAAAATACTTTTGAGATAGTCACTACTTAAAAATTAAATGAATTCCTCCCTCAACATTTTCTACACATTCCCATTGCCCCTAATTCATTTTATAGAAGATTTTCAAGAGGATATATAAATTTCATCATAGAAAATTGATTCCAATTGCTTCGAAACGTTGAATTTTAACTAAATGAGTAGTATTTGAGTTTTTATTGGTCAAGTACTCTAATGGATTGTCGTTCGTTGCTGCATATCAAGAAGAAGTATTATGTGTAGTTTGTACGTTTGTTCATCTCTTCTATTTTGCCGTAACTTTGAATTTATCTAGAGTGCCCCATAATTATAAACAACTAATCGCGTGATCCATCATAACACATGAGCTTGCTGTAATTTGCAAGTATTGATGTTAAACATTACTTTTTAGTTGCATTTAGATCGATACGTTGGGGAAAATTTTAAAATTTACTCATTTATTGAATATATTTATAAAGTCAAAACAGATGAATTTTAAATTCATTTAAATTGAAAAGTTATTTAAAATTCTTTATTTCATACTCTTTAATTTGGGTGGATTTGAAATTCACCAATTCACCCTTACAAATTCTATCAAAATGAGTAAATTTCAAATCTTTTCCTAATTTGATTCATCGATCCAAACACAACTTTTAATCATTTCAATAGCTATAATACTCATTCCGTATTATAGAATAAATAACACAAACTCACGAAAGTGAAAAAGAAATTATCATGGCCAAAAACTATATGCTTTTACTACTTAGCGTGGCCTTCTATTGAAATTGCAACCTTTAAGATGGATGAAGAAAATAAAGATGTTGGGATGCCCTATATATCCCCAGCCAATTCACATTTCAATGTGCTAAGTTCATCAACGAACTGAGAATGAAAGTTGCGAGTCAGAGGTCACACAAGTCTCGTGCATGTACAATATCAAGCATAACGTACACTCATTAGAACAAGATGTACACGAGTAACAACGTTGTGTTTGCCATAACAGCAAAAACATTAACTAATTATATACATAGGGATCTTAATGTACATGAAATTATTGCTTTTATACACCTTGAATTGTACACAGCAAATGCTTTTAGTATCATCACCCCAGCATGCAAATATAGTTTTTGTGGTGTGTTCGTTCGTTCGTTGTTTTCTTTTCTCTCCACATGGATTTACCAATTGATCAGACACCAATTTCTAGTCAGCAGCAAACTCTTAATAATATTAAGACCAAATATCTGTCACATGAACTATCACCAAGCAAGTTTAATTTTGATGCTAACAAGAAGACTAGATACATTTCGAAAGATGTGAATTGTGAAGCCAAACCAGGGGAGATAACAGCAATTTTTGGTTCGAGTGGAGCAGGGAAAACCTCATTGTTGGAGATTTGGTAGAATGCTGTCCTAGGCATTTAAAATTAAATAATTTCTCTATAAAAATATAGCAGTTGTGAGTCAAATTCGTCCCATAAAAAACGAAATTTATTCTTGTGCTCAATGAAAAAGGGAGGTTTTTGAATATTTTTAAACTAAAAACTGAAACAATAAAATAATTAAAAAGAATTCGATGTAAGAAAAATTTTGGTTTCGGTCATATCCACCATGACAATTTTACTAGTCAATGCTTGACATAAAAACTGCTAATAATTCAATGTCCTTATCAAGCACTAATTAAAGAATAAACCCAAATTCCAATTCAAAGTTGATTCTTATTTCTTTCTAAAATTGGCTAATTTTCAACACGCGATCCAATTAACCTTAACTATTAATTTAACCCAGACACGCGCCAAAGATTAATTAATCTCTTATTAAAATCAATAAGAATAATTACACTAATCTAATATAAATACATACAGTTATGCCAATTAGTTGATTATTTTTTCTAAATTTAATCACTAATTGAGCAATTATTAAATTTAGTTACTTCATAGATTGAATTAAGTACACGCGGTTAAAACAATCTAGCAGTAGATTAATTCCAATAATTTAATTATTCTGTAACAATAATAAGTTAAAAAGAACAATCATAAAATTAATTGCAAAAAAATAATCAATACTTGATATAAAAGTGAATAAGTTCAAAAACAAAAAGTCTCACAACATAGTAGAATCAACCATAGCTTCAATTCCCTAAAAGGTTTCAGACTACTAAGTACCATGAAAGAATAAACAAGAATTTCTCTGCTGAAAACTCTAGTTAAAACAAGAAAATAAAAGTGTCCTCTCCTCTTCTCTCACCCTATATAGGTATTTATAATGAATATTAGGGCTACAATCATCACCCTATATGGGTATTTATAATGAATATTAGGGTTACAATCAAAATCTAAGAATAAGAACGTGAAATCGGCTGAAAATGAGTCCAACTGGGCTAGAAATTTGCTAAAAATTCAAAAACCACATAACACTGCTATTACAGGTGCACATGCATTGCCTGTTTTGGGCGCATGTGCGCTCTAGACAGAACTGGAAACTTGCTTTCTGGTCACAGCGCACATGCGCTGCAGCGCACTAGCGCATGTGCGTTGGCCTTTTCCATAATGCTCTGCCTTATGTTTCAATTTTCACCTTGATGCTTTTAGAATTTCAAAAAGTGTAAAACATGAAAATTGTAACTCAACGTATCTTGAATCACTTCAATTGGAATTCGGACTCAAAATGTTATGTTTAAAATATGAAACAGTGTCCAGAATGGCTTCATACTTATGCATGTTTCGCCCTTAATATTTTCTTTCATCTTTTTCCATATTTTTCATCTCTTTTTTCACTTTAACCCTACAAAAATTAAGAATAATCAAATGAATCTCAATAACAATTCAAATCTTGCTTATATCATATAAAAACGTAATAACTGATATATAAAATATAGCACAATTATAAATTTATCAAGATTGTCCCGAGTAGAGTCATTGGTCATGTCTTCGTGAATGACCAGCTCTTGAATGTTACACATTTTTGAAGAATATCAGGATATGTGACACAAGATGAAACTCTCTTCCCACTTCTAACTGTTAAAGAAACTCCCGCATATAGTGCACGTCCCAGGCTGCGTGGGGGCGTGATTTGGCTGCATTAAGAGTCAGCAAGTTGTTGAAAGAGCTTAGATTGGACCGTGTTGCTGATGTGAGAATTGGCAGCGAGTCTAGCCGGGGAATTTTCAGGTTACCACATGTCCAATCCTGGTGAGAAGCGTAGAGTGTCAATTGGGGTTGAATTAGTTCATGATCCTGCTGTTGTTTTGATTGATGAACCAACATCTGGACTTGACTCGGCCTCAGCTCTCCATGTATTGTTCTTGCTTAAGCCTATGGCTAAGGTAAAACCATCTTGCTAAGCATCCATCAAACTGGTTTCCGAATTCTTGATTTATTTGACAAGGTTATTCTGTTGTCCGATGGCATTGTTCTTCATGATGGACCCCTGCATTGCCTAGAGGAGAGGCTCATATCCACAGGACATTGCATTCCTCATGATATCAATGTGCTCGAATTTGCCATAGATGTTTCTGATAGCCTGCATGTTGAAAAAGTGAAATTACAAGTTGTGAATCCAAAGAAGAGACTAATCTTGTCAATAAAGCAAATACGTCCACTGTTGAAGAAAAAGCTTCACTTACCCCAATTATTTGTTAGGATATATTGATACCCACTCAGAGATTCTCCTAAAACATCTTCAGAACTCCAAGCAGCTTTTCGCTGCAAGGACAATTCAAGCCTTACTTGCAGGGATTCTGATAGGGACAACATTCATGAATGCATACAAAAATAACAAGAGATCAAATGCACAAACTCAAATGGGATTCTTTGCATTCAGTCTAACATTCTTGTTGTCATACACAACAGAAGCTCTGCCAATTTTCTTCCACGAGAGGAGAATTTTAATGAGAGAGACCTCAAGAGGAGCCTATAGAATATCATCTCATATTATAGCAAACACCATAGTGTTTCTTCCCTTCCTTTTGTTAGTGGCTCTTTTCTACACTAACCCAGTTCACTGGCTAGTCGGATTGAGATGAGATATCGATGGATATCTATATTTCACTATGGTGGTTTGGATGGACTATCTCAACAGCAAATTCTTTTGTAGCATGCTTCAGTGCTCTAGTACCAAATTTCATCTGGAGAATGTCTTTGATAGCAGGCACTCTTTTCAGGGTATTTTCTACCGAAGGAATAGACACCTTCAAGTTTTGGATTTTCATGCGCTACCTGAGCTTGTTCAAGTGTCCTTTTGAAAGTTTTCTGATAAATAAGTTTGGAGGAGAAAAGGGGCGTTCGAAGTGCGTGGAAGGTTCAGAAAGAGCCTGCTTCCTGAAAGGTGATGACTTTTTGAGGAAGCTAGGCATAGATGAATCACAGAAATGGAATTTGGTACAGATCTTACAGGAGCAAAAGTTAAAAGAAGAATCCATTCAAACTGCTGATAACGTGCTTCTTAGTTATTCTGTCCTGACTACCTCAGTTATCATCATTTTTTATTACTTGTATTCTCATGTCCTGCTCTATTCTAGCAGCAGCAGCTCATTAATGGAAAATATGTACTTTCAACAAAATCCAGTAATTCTTCAAGATTGGAATAACGGCTAAACTTTTTAGCACCTGAGTTCATAGTTCCTTGAGGTGGAATGACATTTATCAATGGAATAGAATGTTTACTTTACATATATTTTTTCCGATTGTGTATTGACACACAACAAGGGGGAAAAAGATAAGTGGTCAAGAAAGTGAATAATTCTGTGTTGGAGTGAACAGCAGGCCGGTTCCCCTATTTTTAGTTGATCATAAAATTCCCAGCTGTGAAGTCCCTATCAGGGACTCTTACGGGGAAAGTAATAGAAAAGGACTCAGAAAAAAATGAAACTTATCATAACAAGTATAAAATAACTCTAAAAATACCAACTCTAAAACAATTCAACTATTGACTGAAATTTTAAAATGCATGAAAGAAACAATATATGACATCTAGTTGATTAGCCACATTTCTTTGGCCTATGTGCATCTTTTACTATTTGACTATTAGAGAAATGGTATAAGATTATATTAGTAAATTGACATAACAAGTTATTTTGCATGTCCACTTGCCATGCAAATTGAACAGCACCAACGTCACAGAGTGAGGCTAGTTGCCCTACCCTAGGTATGCACAGCCAACAATACCTGCATGATATAGCAGACAAGAAAACAAATTCTTCTATCAGTCTGTCAAATACAACTAATAAAAGATAGTTAACTTATTTATACAAATATATATTCTTTCATAAAAAAGTAGGTATTTGGTATTGAATTTTGTAGAAGATCTAATAATACACTTGGAATGGTCAACTACATATGTTTAAAAAATAGATTCTCAAGTTGTAGAATTCTTCTAGAGGGATTGTTCTGACCCCTACTAGCCACTATGGCCAATTTCTTGTCAAGTTAGGGATTTTTTTTCTCAAAGCTTGAAAAAGCACAAAAAATGCAGTTGACTTGTACAGTGATTAACTACTCCTACACTGCTGATGTTTCAACCATTTTACTGAAACCTAGATTAAACTAAATATCTGAAGCTATGAAGCATACATTGGTGATCTGCAAAGGGATGGCCAAGAACGGTGAATTTGATATATACTGGAACTTGGTAATTTTGCAGAACATAAAAAGACCTACTATGATTTTGCTCATGTTGGCAAATCATATTTGCCTCTTACTTCACTTATGTAACATATATTTCACAATTTATAAACGAGTAGTCCTTTTACCAATATGTACGAATACAAAACTGAAGATGTCCTAGAGATTAGACTGCATATCTCTCCAATATGGTATAAAAGGAAGGCTGAAGATTCTTTTACTTATTTAAAGTTGATAATTATACAACTCTTATTGTGAAGCACAGACACATTCATCAAGTACAATATTTGTTAATTGCTCCCCCAAAAGATACAAAAGAATTTATTATTTCATATATTCCATCAACTTGACCAAAACTTCCATGCACTAGGTTAGCACATTATAGGCACATGCAATGCACAACCAAGGGCATCTCACACCAAATACATAGACTGAAGAACCCGATGTCAATTCATTAGAACTCTTTGTCCAACAACACTATCCTTCAAGGTTCTGATGCTTAAATATTTCATACTGTAAATAATGTGCCTTGACTGCTTAAACTACATGACCAACAAATCAAGAGATATTTCGAACTCCAAGTTCTGTGTTTTTCTCATACAAGACACAGGAAAATTCTATTGGTTTTCCCTCTCTTAAAGCAGCAAATACAGGAAGGCGCTAAGGTTTATTAGTGGAATGGCACCCAGAACCAGAAGAAGTCAAGTCATGTAACAGATAAACACAGGAACATATTCCTCTTATTATTCATACTAAATGTTGAAAGAAATACAACAGATTCATACATGTACAACAGATGGCATATGCAATGGCATATACATCTCTTTCTGTAATCTGTACTTAAAGCAGAAGATATATATGCTAAGGCATATGTCATCATTCCCTGTACCACTATTTATACACCAAATTAATTAGACATAGAAAACTTAGAGCAAATAAAACACAACCTGTCCATAAGAGTCACCTTTTTCACCAGAAATTTTCTACAGAAGATGAACTTGAAGAATTAAATAAAGAAACTCTGCGTCTCTTGCTTGAAAGAGCATTTCTTGACAAAAACTCTTCTGATGCATAAAATTTATCAAGTACGGAGCTCAAAGCCTGACGAACAGAATTTGCAAGGAGCTGGCGTCCTTCAGAGTCCTTAGCATTCCCTTGGTCATAACCAGTCATCTCAAAAACATTCACCATCCTGCTCCCTAAGGTTGCAATTTCAGCCCTCACTGTTTTCAGAGGAAGGGTTTCAAGAGCTTGTCTCAAATCAGAAAGAAGCTCCTGCTTATAATCGCAACAAAGAAATGCCCTGATAGTATACGAATCTTCACTAGTTCCATCTGTTTGTTGTTCTACTCTTACTTCATCCATGTCTGTTGGCACAAGCATACCCTTAGTAGCTTCAGCTGCCTTCTTTCTCAGTTCTTTTACATGATTAACAACTTCAGCAAGTAATGCTGCCTTGTCCATCTGCCAGTAACAGACTAAGTTTAGCCAGCATTCTCAAACATAGATCCATATACATAAAAACAAAAAGATGTAAGTTACAGTAACATGAACTAGGAAAGAAGACAGTTATCGTTTATACATTTCAATCTTAAAAGGTCAAACACACCAAGAATAAATAAACATGCCTGAAGTGTGAATTAACGCCCCACCAATGATTTCCTAGAAACTTTAACAATGTGAAGAAATTATAAGAAGAATTACTGAAAACTAAGAATTAAGTTTATCTTGTTGAAGATATTTAAAAAGTATTAGAAGATATCAGTCAGAGTTCTACAACGACTAAAGTTACTAAACATATGTTATATCAGTAACAAGTGATCCGTCCTTTCCGCCCCTTTCATCACAAGTTACTAGTTTTCCACAACGACCAAAGTCACTAAACATATGCTTAATCCCTGACATCTGGATTTGAGTTTTGCAACTACCAGTCAATATAGAGAAAACCTGCTAACTAACTAGTTCTCCTTGTTTCAAATCAGGAGAATGGTATGTTTGACACCAGGGAAGAGTGGAGATTTATGACTGAACTTCCAGATTTATATCAAGCCCATGACAAACCATAGAACTGCTATTTGGCGTTCATAAGTCATATTTCAATGCACAAAGCAAGAAATCCAATCACAAATATTTCATGCTTAATGACTACAAACTAAACCAAGAACTAGTACGACCCCACAACATATCCAAGGCCATCAACATAACTCTAGCAAACACACACTTGAAGTGAATAAGAGGCTCGCCGTTGTTATATACCAATTCGTGCATTCTGGTACTGCATATCATGCAAATATATCAAACAGTATCGCAAATTTGGTAACTATATAATCAACACTCACACACTTTCATAAATTACAAGACCAAATAAAAGGTTAAAAACTTCAAACCATTGAATCAATTCTTTATATAAAAACAGAAACAAGAATACAAAGGTAAGATTTTTACCTTATTTGTTCCTGGGATAAGGCTCCTAAGAGTAGTCAAATGACCATTAATTCGTTCTCTTCTTCGCCTCTCTGCTTCACTATGATTCCTCAAAGCAATCAAGGCCTTTTCTGCACTAACCCCTTTTTGTCCTGGCCTTACTAGAGCCCTCACAAGCTCTCCTTTTTCATTATCCAGCAACTAAACCAATGAAGAAGATGACCCCGACCCATTTTTCACTATACCTTGGAACCCATAATTCTCAGAAATCCCATTAAAAGCATCTAAAAATTCCATCTTTTTTATCCCCAAAAAAAATCCCAGCAAGATTTATAATATAAACACAAAAAATAAAGCTTTCTTCTTTTGTCAGAAGAGAAGTGAACCAGGTGGACGGTTGGTTGGAGATGACCAAAGAGAAAACATGGGATGGCAAAATTCAAGAATTTTTGAACTGGACTCGATTCTTTTGGCTCTTTTACTAACTTCCATTAGTTAAAGATGGAAACTTTGGTGAAATTACAGTATTTTGAACTACATTTTCTGGTTGGTTTGAGGCATTTTATGGAGATTTTGGGAAGAACCCAGAAGAGAGAAGGTGTAGAATGGTGTAGGGAGAGTAATGGTAGCTGTGATGGGGTGGCCGGAAAAAGGGGCGGCGGTGGCTGAGCTGGAGGCGGCGGTGGTTGTTTTATGTGCACCAGCCATGAGCACAATAGTGGACTTGGACTGGGTTGAGGATAAGCGAGTATTTCTGGCATTCACACCTGCTATTTAAACCCTAAGCTTGGCTGATTAGTCAATAATTTTGGAGGGAGTTTTTTCCTTAATTTGGCACTCTCCTTCAATTTTATTATTTAATATTTACCTTTTCACATTAAAGAGATTTTTTTTTTTTTTAAACAAAATCTCATATTTAAAATTTTAATTTGAAGATCAACTTTTTAGATGATATTTAAAGTTTTAAACTACAATTATTACAGAGGAGCTTAAATTTTTAAAAAAAAAGAAGAAGTAAAAAGGGAAAATCGCCAAAATAGTCCCTCAACTTTTTTTGTAGCCAGAATAGTCCTTTAACTTTTATTTTTTAGCCAGAATAGTCCTTTAACTTTTATTTTTTAGCCAGAATAGTCCTTTAACTTTTATTTTTTAGCCAGAATAGTCCTTTAACTTTTATTTTTGGCCAAAAGTCCTTTTAAGTGTCATCTATCTCAGTTAATTTTTTTTCTTTTTTATATAAATTTCATGAAAAAATTCTTTCAATTGGCTAAAAAAGTTGGAGGACCATAAAAAGTTGAACATATTTTGACTAAACTTAAAAAAGTTGAGGGACTATTTTGGCGAATTTCCCAAGTAAAAATATCTAAGTGTGGCTGTTTCCAAAATATTTCATTTTTCAAATATTTATCATAAGTGAAAATACTTTATGAAATTTAGAAGAACTTAAATGGCTACATAATTTTTTATCTCATTTTTTATTTCATTCTCTCTCTCTATCAAATAAAATATCAAATTTTTTTGAATATAATTAAATTTTTATTGAAAGAATTTTTTCATCCGATAATAAAATATAGGGTGAAAAATGAACTGAGATAGATGATCACTTAAAATGATATATCATGTAACATTTACATATGATATAGTCCAAGCATAATATTGGATCACATATGAAGGTAAATATTTAGATAAATTCGATTTTTGATTTTACTTGTAAACTTTGTGACGTAAATTAAATATTAGAGAATCTATGACATCAGCTGACGTAAGTAACATTACGGACTTTCAAATTTAATCCTGATCACAGAGTCTACAAGTAGAGTAAAAAACCAAATCTACTTAAATATTTTCCTACATTTGAAACGTGAGAGGATGGAATATATGCCTATGATGTATTGCTACAGCTGTAGAAAAATGTTATTAATAACAATATTTGAGTAATTTTAGAATTAAACCTTTTGATATCACTTTTATACATGATTTTTTTTTTTTTTTGGTGATATGTAAAAAAAAAAATTTACACAAGTGTTTAGGGATAGGGGAGTAGAGCAGATTATCCTTCTTTTTTCAGGATCAAGACAAATTATAAGTCTTTATATTTCAACAACTTATACTAATTTTTATAGATGGATTGCCTATAAAAAATAAAAATTACAATATTTTATTTAAACTGATCGCCCTTTTTATTGTCTAAACAAATCATTGTTTGCCTAAACAAATCGTTGTTTGCCTATATATACATGTATGTCAGCACAGATATCCTTGTGTAGTTTCTAGTTAATCCCTATGTTCCAAAAAATGGTCTTATTATTAGTAAAATCGTCACTTTCAACCTTTGTAGGTCACCAAATCCGAAGCAAAATTTGTGGTATGCAATTGATCAAGAAAGCACTCTGAAATCACATTGAGATATATTCAAATCCTGTATAATAGTAAGATGATGTTGGATTGACTAAATAAAAGCCAATGAGGACAATGGCAGTGTCATACAATTCCTCATTTCCTAATGATAAATAAATAAGGAGAATTTTAAAATTTTATATAATATAAAATTTTAAAATATATAATATTATATTATATAAACATTTAAAGTATAAAAAAATAATTTTAAAAAAAATATAAAATTTTTAATAAATTAGAAACAAAAATATCTTATAACTTAAATTACATTTTGTTATTAAATTTGACTTCTCTAAATGCACTATCCCACTATAACTTTGTCTGCTAGTGCTGGACTCCCTACATATCTTGTGCCATTTTTGGAGGATTCGGGATCAATCAATTAGGTTTTGGCTCCTGTCATTATCAACAAAAAGGAAAAAAAAATAAATAAATTGCCCTTCAAAGGATTCGGGATCAATCAATTAGTTTTTGGCTTTATTACCAATAACAAGAAAAAAAATAAAAAAAATTTGCCTTTCAAAGAACAAGAAAAATGCGTTTGGACGATTTTTCTTTTTCCCTTTTTGAATGGTGAAACGTGAGCAAGTTAATAACCAAATAACAGGCAAATTACATATCTATTTTCTTTTTTTCTTTTTACCTTAAAAAAAAAAGGTAATCAATCATCGCTCTCTGCACCTACTTTGTATTGAGGACAAATAAATCCAGAAAAAAATCCTCAAAATCTAATAAAGGATGCATGTGCCCCCACTTATAATTTTTCCTTGTCCACTTTAGAATATTGTGTGATTATTCAATGTAGATTATATATATGTTTCCTTGGATTTACTTTTTGAGCATTGCATGGATCATTTTTAACTCTACCTAAAGTCCTGTTTGGCCATATATATGTAGTTTGTGGAAATTACTTTTGAGGTTATTAGACATCAAATTTCTACTTTTTTATTTTATGGTCAAGATAAGTTAGGCCATCAGCCTAAGTTGTGGGGCCGCTGGGAGTAAGTAACCAGCTCATCACTTTGCATGAGCCAATCCCTCCCTTGCCAACCCACTTTACAATTTACACATAATTATGTTTGAATAGGTAGATTTGGATAAAATTATCTAAATAAATTTAGTTAGAAATTTAAAATTTAACTATTTCACGTTTAAAGTGATTGAATTTTAATTTTTTTAAATTTTTATGTCATTTCTAATTTACCTAATTCAAATCTTTTCTATTCTAAATTGTCCAAACAAGTTAATGAATTTAATTTAAAATTTAAAAATTCAAACAAGTGAGACTGAATTTTAATTATTTAATAATTAAAATGAATGAATTTTAAATATACTAAAATTTTATGTCATTTCAAATACGTCAATTTCAAATCCTTCGTATAAATCGAATCCAATCAAAATGCCACCTATATTAGAATTTAGAAATATATAATGACTCTTTAACTGATGACAAGGACACATTTTTTGCTCCAATATTGAAAATCTAATTCTCATTAATGTACCTAGTCATGTACTTACTTTTCTATGATCTTGGCTGTTTTGTTTGTCACTGTCTAGTTTTCACGTTGATTCTGCATTTTCCTTTGAGTTTGGTAAAGGATTTTCTAAAAAGGAAGAAGATAATGGTTTACGGTATTGTATTTATTTCACTAGAAAAATGCATAATATATATAAGAACAAGTATCAATCTCAACCTATAATTATGCTAATCTCATCCTATAATTAAGCTATGACATCTCCTATTTATAGAAAAGATATACAATGACAAATGGTAAAGATAATTACAATTAACTGATTAATATTTTCCTTAATACTCCCCCTCAAGTTGGAGAAAAAATGTTCTGATTCCCAACTTGCTTCTCAATAACTGAAATTGTTCACGTCCCAAAGTGTTTGTGAAGATATCTGCTAGCTGTGGATATGTAATGCTGCTTGATTATCACAAAACAAAGATGCCGGCCCCGTCTGACTTACTCTTAGATCACGAAGCAAATAATGGATCCAAGTCAACTCAAGACATGTATTTGCCATGGATCTGTATTCTGCTTCTGCCGAAGACCTAGAAACATTAGTCTGCTTCTTTGACTTCCACGAGATTAATGAACTTCCTAAAAATACGCAATAACCTAATGTCTCTTATATTACATCTTTGCCCAATCTGAGTCACAAAAGGCTGTCAACTTCAAATTATTTTCGCGCGGCAACAGCAAACCTTGCCCCGGAGTACTTTTAATATACTTTAAAACCCGAATGGCTGCTTCCCAATGTGGTTTTCTCGGTTCATGTATGTATTGAGATAATGTGCGCACAGAATAAACAATATCCGGTCTCGTTACCGTTAAATAGATGGAACCGACCGATCAATCGTCTGCCTGTGATAAGGACTGTCTCTTATACACATCTGTGAGTGTTAATTTAACATTTTGTTCCATTGGGAAGCTCTCCGGCCGTCAACCTGTGTGACCAGAATCTTTCAAAATATCTAGCGCATATTTGCGCTGGGACATAAAAATACCCTTTTTAGAATGAGAAAATTCTATACCCAAGAAATAACCAAGTTTTCCCAAATTCTTGATTAAAAATTTCTTGAGTAAGAATTGTTTAAGGACCATGATTTCTTGCATACTGTTCCCTGTTACAAGGATGTCGTCTACATAAATAAGCACTGCAGTAAAGGATGTACCTTCTTTTTTCCAAACAAGGAATAGTCTGCTTTTGACTGTGCAAAATCAGCGGATTCCAATGCCCCAGAAAGGACAGAAAACCAATTACGGGATGCTTGTTTTAGCCCGTAGAGTGACTTGTTGAGCCGACAAACCAATGTTCTCCCCCTGTCGGCATAATCCGGGAGGCAGTTCCATGTAGACAATTTCTTCCAAGTGTCCATGTAAAAAAGCATTTTGTACATCCAATTGATGAGTAAACCAATTTCTGGCAGCAGCAATAGTAAGTAAACAACGAAGAGTTGTCAATTTTGCTGTAGGAGAAAAGGTTTCCTCGTAGTCGAGACCTGCAATCTATGTATATCCTTTTGCAACGAGGCGAGTTTTATATCGCTC
This sequence comes from Cinchona pubescens, assembly GCA_025175665.1. Taxonomy (NCBI): domain Eukaryota; kingdom Viridiplantae; phylum Streptophyta; class Magnoliopsida; order Gentianales; family Rubiaceae; genus Cinchona; species Cinchona pubescens. Next base: position 2,122,241 of record JANKKI010000126.1, read on the forward strand.
AATTGTACCATCAGAATGATATTTTATTTTGTAGACCCACCTACAGCCGATGGGCTTGTGACTTGTATATATATTAACAAGAGACCAAGTGTTATTGCGTTGCAATGCTTGTAATTCAAGCATCCATAGCTGCTTGCCAATGAGGGAATTGGACAGCTTGGGAATATGTGGTAGGTTCAACTTGTGATGTTATATTGGCTAAAAAGGTACGATGAGATAATGAAAATTGTGAAAGAGATAGATGATGAGACAGAGGATACCTTGTATGTCGACGAAGGACTTGTGCGAGGGGATGAATGATTGACTGCAGCAGACATGAAGTACTGTGAAACATGCCGATGGAGGTTGTCGGTCGCGACACCTGTCTCTATATACTGTTCTAGATGTGTCATTCCAGACAGGTGTAGGTAGAGCTGGAAGATTCTGACAAAGGGAAAATTTGTGGTGATGACAAGGTGGAATTAATGGGCAAAGGTCGGTTGTTTTGAGGAGATAAAGGAGGATCTTAGGGAGATGGAGATGGCGCTGAATTATGCGCGGGTGAGGATGAATCCAACGCAATATGTGGCTCGGATATCTTGGATTCTGCTGCTGGGAAAATTGGCAATAAAGGAAAATTATGTTTCACAGAATTAGGAGAAGATTGTGATGACTGCATATTATTTGGAGACGTAAATGGAAAAGTGTCCTCTTGGAAGTAGACATCTCTGCTAATAAGGAATTTTTGTGTAGATAGGTCATATAATTTATAACCTTTTTTGCCATGAGGATATCCCACAAAAACGCACCCATCGAACGGCACGGGGATCAAATTTTCCTTTTGGGTGAACGTTGGTCGCGTAGCACTGGCAACCAAAAATTCGCAAGTGTTCAAGTGACTAGGCTTTTTGAAGAGTTTTCATATGGTGATTGATTAGATAAGAGAGTGTTAAAGCCGGTTAATTAAATATACGGCTGTAAAATCTCAATCCCCAATTTAAGAGGAACATGGGATTGAAAAATAAAGAACGTGCCACATTGAGTATGTGACGATGCTTACGTTCGACTACTCCATTTTGTTGTGGAGTATAAACGCATGTATTTTGGAACTTGATGCCTTGATTGAGAAGGAAATTTTGTAAAGGCTGAAATTCACTCCCATTATCAGTGCGAATGATTTTAACGGAAGTGTTAAACTGTGTTTTTGCAAACTGAATAAATTTGATGAGTGATTCAGATGTTTCTGATTTTTGTTTCATAAAAAAAACCCAAGTACAGCGAGTAAAATTGTCAACTATGGTGAGAAAAAAACGTGCCCCATCACAGTGTAATAGTTCAAATGGAATTTTGGTTGTGATAGAACTCATTGGAAAAGGCAATCTCGTTTGTTTTGCAAGAGGACAAATACTACATATTATTGTAAACCTAGACTGTTTCTTTATTAATTGACGGGGAAGAGACATTCCATTTGATACTATTACACATTAGATGGGGTATAAGAGACAGGTCTCAAATAGTTCCCGATTCATGGCCAATTTATAAACATCTAGACAGTCTCATTTCACAATAACTGTAGTATCTGTCTCTTATACACATCTAGATGTGTATAAGAGACAGGATTAGTTGAAGCTACTGTCATTCGATTAAGTTATTTAACTTTGACTTTTTGACAAGAGGGAAGGGTGCGATGTCATGTGATCGGTGGCACCACTATCTAAAATCCAAGAATTGGTAAAAACAGAATTGACATGAGACTTGGATGCTGAAAACAAACCTGCTGTGTTTGCAAAAACATCACTATTACCAGAAGAGGAATTCTGATTCATGGTAGATAATGCTTTGGCCAATTGTTGAAGATATTCAGGGAAAAAACTCATGAGGGAATTGTCATCATTCATGTTCGAATTTTCTGCCATATTAGCCGCAGACTGTGGCTTGCTACGTGAAGCCCGATTCTGTTGCGGCGGTCCGGCCTTGTTGTTTTTCCGCCTACAACGATCCTCCGTGTGTCCGCTTTTGTCACATAATTTGCAGTAATATTTCAAAGTTCTGCATTCTTCAATTGTATGACCAGAACGATGGCAATGATCACACGTTTTGGTATAGGACATTCCGGATGCCTTGCTCTGGACATTCGCGGCAATGGTGAAGTTCTATATCCTTATGATGTTCGATGACAATTGTCTCGTGTCGCTCTTGAATCACCGGGGAATACGCTGTCGACGTTGGGTAACGGTGTCATCATAAGGATATTTGACCTTACCCCTTTATACGATTCATTTAGACCCATAAGAAACTGCATCAACCTGTCCTCCTGAAGTTGTTCTTGATGTGCCTTGGCATGATCACAAGTGCAGGGATCTCGATAATTTTCGAGTTCATCCCATAAGGCTTTGAGTTTGGTATAATATGATGCCACGGACATATAGCCTTGTGAGATGGTTGCAATAGATTTCTGAATTTGGAATATTGCCGGTGCATTCTTTTGGGAAAATTGATCTTTGAAGACTCAAATTGGGAAATTTTTCTTGGCATGAATGACACCTTCTGCCATGTCTGTTTCAACAGAATGAGTAAGCCAAGAAAGTATTAGGCTGTTGCATTGATTCCACAATGCGAACTCCGTTGGTTTTTCTTCTTGGGACGGGGCTTGTAGTGACCCATCGATGACTTAGAGAATTGATCAATGAATGTGATAGGCATACTTTTGAATGATTCGTCGCCCATTGTTGACTATGGAAAAGAAAAAAACGGAAGCTTCAAGAGCACCAGGACCTGTGCTCTGATACCATCTAAAAAGGAAGAAGATAATGGTTTACGGTATTGTGTTTATTTCATTAGAAAAATGCATAATATATATAAGAACAAGTATCAATCTCAACCTATAATTATGCTAATCTCATCCTATAATTAAGCTATGCCATCTCCTATTTATAGAAAAGATATACAATGACAAATGGTAAAGATAATTACAATTAACTGATTAATATTTTCCTTAATAGATTTCGTTTGACTTGTATTGATCCAAGATGAATTTGAACAAAGATATCTGCTATGGAGATGTTATAAATTACAAATCTTTGTACATTCTAGATCGTAATTTGATCTGATAATTGATGGGTTGTACATATAATTCTGTTCTTGTTAATGATAGTTTCATCAAGAACTAGAAGTTAATAGGTTAAACACAAGTTTGTAAATCATACCGAGGGGCACAACTCAGTAATGAACAAAGTAACTTAACAGGACTAATCCTTGTGTGTGTGTGTTTCCCCCCTCTTTTAAGGCAAGACTTGCTATCTTTTTTGTTGACAATCATATCTAGAGATAGACACGGAATTTTTTTACCTTCAAAAAAGAAGGTATACTTGTGTAATGGCATGATTTCAAGTTATTAGACTAGAGAGTATATTTAGGTAAATTCGATTTTAAATTTTATTTATAAATTTTGTAATCAAAATTAAATCTTATGAAAATTTGTTTATATCAACTGTTGTTATTTATTTTATATGATTAATTTACAGTACTGAATTTAAAAGTAAAGTTATAGACTGACCCTACCTAAATAAGATAAAATTCCCAACAGACTAGAAATGGAATTTTACCTCATATAGGGATGTAAAATAAAGGGCTGTTTGTTTGTGCAAAACACACATTCAATCCAAATTTGGTTCACTTAACGTGACGCATTGTGAATGATGAATGAAATTTTACCATTTATTTTTCGACAATCAATAACAGTTGAACAACCTCTTGGGGTGTAGAAATGACTCATACTTTAATTGTTCAATACCTATATCCATTTTATAGAGGAAGGTATATTTTCTAAGGATAAGACGATTAGTGACAAAAAAAAAAAAACCCTAACAACAATGATTCATGGGCATGGTTCTCAACAATTTGGAACTAGGATCTTGTTAGTTTAAAGTTTATTTGGAAAATCTTTAAAAAAAATCTATTATAAAGACCTGGAAGAATTAAGAAAGTGAAACGTCAAACAATTGAGGGCAAACGGAACCCAAATTCCAAGCAAATTAATGTTTAAGGTTAGTGAACTAACTTCCTCCTCCATAGGACATCTAAATATTATAAATATAGAAATTCATCAAGTACGTAGTTGTTTATTTATGATGTAATTCTGTGATTGGTTTTTGGCAATATTATTTAGAGAACATGATTGCATGCATGCTCATGCAAAGTTAAATAACTTAATCGAATGACAGTAGCTTCAACTAATCACATTTTAATTGATGTGAGTCAACTTAGCTTCATCTAATCACATTTTAATTGATGTCAGTCAATGAACTAATGTGAACATTATCAAGCACAAGTCAACCATGGTTTCTAAAAACTTGGCTCGGAGAAATATGGTCTAAAATGATAATTTGAAGTTAAATATGAAGATATACAAGAAATGAACGTCCGATCGATCATTATGAAAAAAATATTAGCACCTAATCTAAATTAGGAATTCTAATAGAATTAGAATAATCTCACATTAAAGTGTTTTTTTTTCCCCTTTTCTGAAAATTTCACCTCAACCGTGAGTTTTACTTTCATCATTTTGCATTTTCTCCCTATTCACTTAGTTCAGTGAAATAAATTACTTTGTTATCCAAAAAAGCTTCATCACAAACATGAAAAGAAATTCATTATGGTTTTTCCAAAATTATACTTGTGATAAACTGTTATTAGCTTATGTGCCAGTTAATTAAGTCTTGGTTTAGAACTACCTAAAATACTAGCGTCAAGGACCTAATTAATTGTACTCAAGTATTATCACCAAATCTTTCAGTTTTTGGCCGTAGTACATGTCTTTTCCTGTCCCGTTAAATCAAAGGTTTTTTTTTTTTTTTTTTAATTATTTCCATGAAAAAGTAAATTTAAATTCATCTAGACGTATTGACATTTTTTGTCCCATGTAGATTTGCTATGTCCTGAAAGTATAAAGTTTTGCACATCAATTAATTTAAAAATACTGAACTAATTAATATGTTCTTTAATACAGAATTTTTGTCCATCGATTTGTATGTTGTGCAAAGCGTAGTCTTATTCAGTATCAAATTTTCTCATTTATGCCACATATGTCTAGATCATCTAATGCTTATAAAAATATATATATGCAAAATTGACATTGGATTCCTAGTGTTTTGTTGAGGATTAGTTGGATAATCACATTAGTTAATAAGCACCATGATGAGTGTCGATAATGAAAATCACAACACTGCCAAAATGATGGGATCAAATTTTAGCTTTAATGATTGAGCCTGATGATACTAGCAAACAACAATAATCTGCAAATTAATTACCTACCCACTATAATATATTTGGAGTCAACTCTGGCCCAGAAAAATAATTTTTTGGTTTTCCTTCCCCATTTTTATTAATATTTCAAGTCAAGAAACCAGACCATGAGACCAAATTCAAGTAATCTAAATCGCAAAACCAAAGATACCATTTTGGCTTTCTGGACAGGCAAGACTTAGATATGGATGAAAAAAATATTCAACTCTGCATGATTCTCAACACGTTGATACAATTTTAAACCAAAAGCTTTTAATGTATATATATATATATATTTTCTAAAATATGAATTTAATTAGATACTAAAAAAAAAATGAAGACCAACTAAAATACAAAGGATATCATATGTGGAAGGAAAAAAGTTCAACTGGGCTAATCTCTTCTGTTCAATAAGATGTGTTGATAATTTTTTAGAGGAGTATTAATTTAGCGTAGACAAAAATGCATTTTTTGGTGCAAAAATTTCTTTAAACAACCATGTTAATTAGATTTTTTATTACACATCCAGTTAAATTGATGTATTTCTTTTTTTGTATGAGTAAGAAATTATTTTTGCAGTGTAAAAGGATTCTGAAATTCCGAATTTATACAAAGATAGTGAATTATACCATTCTTCATGAAACGATACCACATATTTTAAAAGATCATTTCCTTCAAAACCTTTTTTTCTTGTTTTTCTTCACAAAAATTGATGAAGGAAATGGGGAGCTATTTCCTTCCACGTCCACGGTATTTATTTTAATATCCAGTTGAAAAGTATTGAGTTTGACATGGCCCAATTTTGGGTTACATAAACTAATCCATACATTTATTTCAGTCCAACTTCCACGCTTATCACGTACATATGGAGTTTAATTAAATGGGTCTGGCAAAAACCAAGCGGTTTAGGGCAAGCCCAATTTTCAATCCTACAATAGATACTTTGCACATTGGGCTGATTTTTCCAAATTTATAACATTATGTCACATTTACGCGAAAAAAAAAAATTCGGATACACCTAATGTGAAATATATATTTCTTCCGAAAATTAAAAAAAAAAAATTTATTTGAATGCATCAAATTCACTAAATCTTGATTTGAATAATAAAATTATACTTCCACATTATATTATGTTCTCTTAGCTTAAGTTAGTAATGTTTGTATAGGCCCATGAGCCCATTACCAATCTAAAGATCAAAGGACTCTTTAAGTGCATAGTTGGGTTCAAGCCTTTTTTTATGAGTATTCTCCATAAGGTTATAATTAATCATGGTTATTGGGAGGTTAATGGATTTGCGGATGAATTTGCATAAATAGGTAGAACTTTTCTATTCCTTTTCATCACTTTTTTCTAAAATGTTTCTTTCCCCCTTTTAGTTTTATCTATATCTAATAGAGGTCTGCATAAGTCGGATAATTGCTTTTATAAAATTTTAGTTAACTTGTTATACGCTTATCGAAATTATAATTTTGTAATTCTAATTTGCTCCACATTTAACTCGATACCCCATTATGTTGTGTAATTTTCTTAAATTCCAAAATTGATGTAGATAATAACATGGGTCATTTTATTCATGGGTGAAAGAAAGAAAATATCATATTTAAACACAAAAAAAAAAAAGAAGCCAAATATCCCAACTAGTTCTCCATTTTAGGGAAAGAACAAGAAAAATGGAATTACTGTCCAAATATGCACGTAATAGTGGAAAAATCCTTTGTTCCTATTATGTTGTGACTATTATAAATTATTGAATGATTAAAAAATAATACGACTCTCTATTTTCAGTCATGTCAACAACTATCATACTTATTTTGCAAATAATCAAAACTTGCCCTCCCAAATCCGAATAAACGTATACCATTACTCATTGTGATTGTGTCACTAATTTTGCTCTGTGGTCCTTTATTTATTAGTTTATTGGGGATATTAACTTTTCGTAACGGCTTTGCTATTCCTTGCGTAATATATACTGATAGTTGAATACGCAAATAATCTTTTGCTTGTTAGTAAGAAGATCCAGATATAGTCATTAATCTTTATTTCTGTCCAATCTTTTAGAAGGGGAAAGACCAATAGATTAGGGAAATTCATAAGGTGTTTAAAGATGAAGATATAGGCCTTTAACCATCCATTCATATTTGGCTCTCTATTTTAAGTGTACACCAATCAATTAAAATTTTTCTCAATTTATCTCAATATCAGTTGATGGATAATTTGTCCTTAATGTCATTTGGCTTAAAGCCTAAAACTATTATTGAAAGATGAATCAAGCTATTCGAAATTGAATTGGGTTCAATTTGATAAATATGGATTTGAGATTTATTCATCAACTAATCAAACTACTCAAACCTAAGTTTACAATTCGTTAACTTTTAAGAGAAATCTATGATAATGTTAGAGTATTACATCATTATACTTTAAATACTCATATAATATAGTAATATATATTTAAAATATTTATACAATGTAAATCTAAAATAATAATATATTACTTTGACAAAACGGAAACTTATCCTAATTATGACCTTACTCTTACAAAGAAAAAATCTAAATTTATATGGAAATAATCAAAGCATTGCATTTATTTAACACAAACTCAAATCCCTACCATATGGTCCTCTCCTCTCAAAAAATAATTCAATCTTCCTTTCTTTTAAACACATCAAAAACATGAAATTAACAAACAAACAATCATCTAATCAAAGAATAGCAATTTTTGCTACACAAAAAATAAAAATCCACCTAGATTTTGTCAAAAAAAATTAGGTGCCCAAATAAATTTCATGAGTGGCACTATCATAGTATCTCCAAAAAAAAGTGGAGCTTAACTCAATTTGAAAAAAGCCCCTTCTATATCATCTCTCCACATTTCTGCTTTCACTTCAGACTTCAGAACTCTTCAGTCGGTTGGCGGCGGCAACTTCTTTCTCCAACTCCTCCTCCACCACCACACAAAAGATGCGTATGAGACAGCTGTCTTGTTAAACCCTACCCAACAACCTAAGCTTCATCTGCCGCCGGAACAGCAGCTGCTTCCAGTGGCTGCGCAGCTCTCGCCGCTGGAATGGTCTCCGTTCCCTCCGCTGTAAAGCCACAGATTTCCCTCGATTTTGACACTGAGGTTTTCAAGAAAGAGAGAATCAACCTAGCTGGTCATGACGAGGTTTATAAAATCTCAACTTTCTTCTCTATTTTTTTTGGGTTTTTTGTCTTATGATTTTTTTTTTTTTTTTTTTTTTTTGATGATTGATGGTATATTTGATTGGATAATGCAGTATATTGTGAGAGGAGGGAGGGATTTGTTCAAGTTTTTGCCGGATGCATTCAAGGGAATCAAGCAGATTGGGGTCATCGGATGGGGTTCTCAGGTTTCTATTTGTTTGGTATATTCTCTACAAAAGTGATTTTCTTTTTGCTGATTTTTGTAATTTTCATGTTGCTGGATTGTAATCTTTTTTAACAATTGTGGTTGGAGTAATTAGAGGTTTTAGGAGGATTTATTGTTACAGAAGTGTGTAAAAATTTGTAATTTCTATAGATTAGACTGTGTAAATGATGTTTTTAGTTTTAGAATCATATGGTGACTTGTCATTAAGTGAATATTATGAGTTGAAGTTGTTAATTTGTTTGGAAAATGAAGTTTGTGTTTAAATTGGCTTAAACGAGTCAAAGTAAATGAGCTGTCATCAGTGTCCTCCTTGTGAGGTACAATCTATTAATTCAATGATGAGCTCTGTAATGTCTTCTCCCAAAGAAAATCAAAGTGTATGGACTACAATGTGGCACCTAGGGAAAAGTTTAACCTGCATATCCCATTGAAAAAATGTTACTCATACTTTCATGCTATGTGAGTTTCTTCATGGTGATTGGTTTATAGCATATTTCTTTTTATGCTGGTTAGGTTTAAGTGTTATCTTTTTTGGCATTATGTAAGCCAACATGATTGTTGAGAGACATTTGACTGAAGTTCCATATCTGCAGGGACCCGCTCAAGCTCAGAATTTAAGAGACTCACTTGCAGATGCGAAGGCTGATATTGTTGTCAAGGTTATATGTCTTTTCTTTTTGTTTCATATCTGTTTAGCTACTCGTGATTTTGCCTAATCTTTGATTTGATCCCCATAATAAAATGAAGCTTATTAAGTTCCCAACTTGGCTTCTCACAGATTGGTCTAAGGAAAGGTTCTCGTTCATTTGATGATGCTCGTGCGGCTGGTTTCAGTGAAGAGAATGGTACCCTTGGAGACATATGGGAGACCATATCTAGCAGCGATCTTGTGTTGCTCTTAATTTCTGATGCAGCTCAGGTTAGACCATTTTCTCTGTGGTTGCATCCCCTTCACTTTGATTAATTTGAATTTCTGTCTGATCTGATCTATTCATCTATCTCCACTGGATCTTATTTCTTTGTATTAGGATTTTCTCATGTCCAGTAAGAGTACTTGCAAAACATCATAATGGTTTTGGATTCTTTACAGGGAGAACGAGTTTGGCACTTTGTTGGAACTCTTTAAGTGTTGAAAAAAATTGAAACCTATTTGAACTCACTGAGACTCAAACTTTCATTCAGCTATTCAAGTCTAATTAGTATTTAAGGGCATGTCAGATGGTTTATGTTTTCTCTTGTGCATGGGGCACTTACATTACTTGTTACTTACTCTAAAGATTGGAATTCTGGATGGAATCGCAGGCTGATACTTATGAGAAAGTGTTTTCACACGTGAAGCCAAATAGCATTCTTGGGCTATCACATGGGTTCCTTCTTGGGCATTTGCAGTCAATGGGTCTTGACTTCCCCAAGAATATTAGTGTAATAGCTGTCTGTCCCAAGGGGATGGGACCCTCTGTTAGGAGGTTATATGTGCAAGGGAAAGAAATCAATGGTGCTGGAATTAATTCTACCTACGTTTTGCAGTCCACCAGGTCTCTCTCTCTCTCTCTTCCCCCTGTCTCTCCTCGGACACATAACGCAGACACACAAAACACCAGACCCCCATGCACACTCTTTTTCTATGTGTATTCTCTGTACATTGAGGTTCTGTGCATTCATTGCTTTTGAAAAATGTATGTGCAGGATATTGATGGCAGGGCTACAGATGTTGCTCTAGGATGGTCGGTTGCTCTTGGTTCTCCTTTTACTTTTGTCACTACTCTGGAACAGGAATACAAGAGCGACATTTTTGGGGAGCGAGGTGAGAGTGATTCCTCTGTGGTAGTCAGTTTCATGGTAGCAATCTGGTATTAATGAATTTGATTGTAGGCATTTTACTTGGTGCTGTGCATGGACTTGTGGAGGCATTGTTCAGAAGATATACTGAAAATGGCATGAGCGAAGATCTTGCTTACAAGAATACTGTTGAGTCTGTAACTGGGATTATTTCAAGAACAATATCTACAAAGGTTCATCTAAATAATATGGAAATCCAGTTTTTTATTTTCCATACACACCCTCCCTGTCCCCTCAATCGGTGTTCTGCCCGTTGTTAGACATTTTTATTATTTTGGAACTTAGATTTTGGGTTGATTTTTTTCCAGTCCCCTCACCAGTATCTGTTTTGTAGTACTAGTATAACTTTAACTGAAAAAAAGTTTATTTTTGCAGTATAACAAACTGGTATTGATGATTTGATCTCTTCGTTAGGGCATGTTGGCTGTCTACAATTCATTGACTGAGGAAGGAAAGAAGGATTTCGAGACTGCATACAGTGCTTCGTATTATCCCTGCATGGATATCTTATATGAATGCTATGAAGATGTTGCCACTGGAAGTGAGATCCGGAGTGTTGTTTTGGCTGGACGACGTTTTTATGTATGCTCTAATTTGCGTTACATTTTATATTGGAAAAAACACTTTCCCGTCTAAATTTTTTATTAGGTTCTATCCTACATATTTAAGATCTTGATGAGTGATGCAAGACAATCGTAATGCATGAGTCATAATCATCCATTGGGCAATTATTACATTTCAAAATTTTCTTAATTTCATGCAGGAAAAAGATAGTCTACCTGCCTTCCCAATGGGCAAAATTGACCAGACAAGGATGTGGAAAGTAGGTGAGCGAGTTCGCGCTGTAAGGCCGCCTGGTGATTTTGGTCCTCTATACCCTTTCACTGCTGGTGTCTTTGTGGCATTAATGATGGCACAGGTGAGTTCTCTTTGTGAAGTACAAGTCTGAATTTTCTTGCCCGCATAGTTTCTTACTACATGTATAAGTCATTCATGGTGACTCTAATAGCATAAGAAGACACTTATCCTAACTTATCACAAGCAGCATAATTTATTGTTGTAGAGACGGCAATAATTGCCGTATCAATTTTCTGCAAGTTTGCTTGTTAATGTCTTTCATTGTTAAAATTGATGCCTCTTTTATGATGAATGGATTTAAACAATGGAACTTTGCATGCGATAAATGATCATTTGTGATTAATACTGGAAGATAGATTTTTTCCCTTTTTTTTAAAAAAAAAAAAAACTTCGTCTTAGGGTCTTCTACATGATGCATTTATCTCTCTTGCATGATCAACCAGATTGAGATTCTGAGGAAGAAAGGTCACTCCTATTCGGAGATCATAAATGAGAGTGTGATTGAGGCTGTGGATTCTTTGAATCCTTTCATGCATGCTCGTGGGGTAGCATTCATGGTAGACAATTGTTCAACAACTGCGCGGTTGGGATCAAGGAAATGGGCACCCCGCTTTGATTACATTCTCACACAACAGGCATTGGTGGCCGTGGACAATAATGCTTCCATTAACAGGGATCTCATCAGCAACTTCCTCTCTGACCCTGTGCATGGCGCTATTGAAGTGTCTGCACAGTTTAGACCTACTGTAGACATTTCAGTGCCAGCAGATGCTGATTTTGTTCGACCAGAACTACGTCAGTCTGGAAACTGAAGATAGTTGAAAGGTTGGAAACTGAGAATTCAAGGTCTGCAGAAATTTGGCTTGAGTGACTAGATTTCGATGTACGTTTGTACCGAGTTGGCTTTTTTAACGAATGCTACTTCTTATTGTGCACGCTGTTGAACAATATTTATGTTGTAAGAGTTGTGAACAATATTTATTATGTGGTTTTATCAAGCTTCAGAATCTTGTGGGTTGTGATTTACTTTGAACTCTGGAAATATGTTATCAAGAATACTGAAATAAGTTATAGACAAAGGGGGTGATGTACTTTAGCCCCATGACCATCAATGACATCATTGATATTCTTGCATTTAATTCCATCGTCACTTCTCTTTTCCGGGATCTTGTCTTTTCCGGGATCTTAGATGGATCCTTGGTCTATGTTAAGCAACTTCATCATTTAGATTTGGAGTGATGTGAGCGTTTGGATTTAGGGTGATGTGAGATAAAATGGAGTGAGGTGACTTGATATAGACCAAGGGGTCTATAACATGGTAACATCTTAATAAGAATTTCCCATCTTTTCCTCATGAGTTGCTCAAAAACTCAATTCAAAGACAAAATGGCACACCACTAGCTCAAGGCTTGCATAAAATCTCTCCAGACTTGTTAAGGTAGGTTTTTCGATTATGATACTTGGTTCAGACTTTCAACAGATTCAACATTTACATATACATGGTCACTTGAAAAGTTCTGCTCAAGATTTACAGAACAACGATAGTTGGTTTTCTGAAAGGTCAAGTTCTCGCAACGTAGAGATATTAAAGATAGATTGAGGTATTTCACTAGAAATATTGTTTGATTGCATATATAGTCTTCCAATACTCGAAGACTATCCCAACTCTGGAGGAATTTCACGTATAAACTGGTATGCTTGAATGGATACTCCTTCAAGAATTGGAAGCTTTCCCAACTCTGCTGGAATTCTCCCAGAAAAATTGTTCTTGCCCAATGGTAAGGTGGAATAATACCCGTAAATTCGTTTGGACCAACCACTAAATTTCGAAGCATTGACTTAAGTCCATTTCCACAGAGATGGTATACTCAGACTATGCAGCTAAATAATTACTGTTGCATCACATAACTGTGTTGCATTACTGATACCAGTGAATTTATTTCCGAACAGGTTAAGGGTGTTCATTGCACTGCAATGAGAAATACCAAAACGGATTTGGCCATGAAATTGGTTATCCTCAAGGACTAATTCTTATGCTCTGAATGTCAGAAGCATAGATCATGGAATACGCTACCGGATCCGCTGCTTGCAAGATCAAGGGTCATTAAGGAAGAGCAATAAAAAAATCAGAAAGGTACTTCCCTTGCCTAGAAAAAAATAAAAAAATCTGTAAGGTACTTCCCTTGCCTAGTGTCTTATTGTGATTCTGATATAACGAAAGAGGAAATTTATAAGTTTTAAACAGTTTTCAATGATTTATTCACACATCCATGATAAATAAATCTGCAATACCTACCTGTTAAATTATTGTTACTGAGATTCAGGTGTTTTAGACCTGTGATGTTCCCAATTTCAGCTGGTATGCCCGTTGACCTAAGGAATTTTGAAATATAAGCTATCAAATAAGATTTTCCAACTGTAAATATTATTAATTGGTGTTTTTAAAGGTACCTGTGAAGTAATTACTACTCAATTCAATTTCATATAGTGCACTTGCAAATTGAAAGACTAGAAGGGATGCGACCAGAAAGTCGGTTCGTTGAAGCTCCCAAGTATTCCAAATTTGGATGTCTGAAGCATGGCAAGTTACCCGAGAATCGATTAAGCCCCAAACTAAGCAAATGTTTACAAGTACCTGTGAAATAATTAGAACTCAATTCAATGTCATGGAGTGCACTGCAAACTCAGCTACTGGAAGGTATTCGGCTTCGGCCACCAAGTTGGTTTGCAATGTTTCGAGCCTTGTGGTTTTCTTGCAAATATCAGGGGAAGACTGCCTGATATCGTGTTAAATTTAGCTGATAGAAATGTTAATGAGGATATATTGAAGATTATTGAAGGTAATTCACATGAAAATGAGGCGGATCATCAAGGAAAAAACACGAAAACAAAAGATTAGCTTGCAATATTCAAAATATTGCCTCAAAATTAGAATTCTTACCAGTCAAGCTGTTGTTTCCGAAATACAACCACTCAAGCTTTGATAAGTAGCCTAATTTTTCAGGAATGGAAACCGTAAATTCGTTGTATGATAAAGCTAGAAACTTGATTTCAGAACACCGAGAAAAACTATCTGGTATTCGTCCTACTAACTGATAGTGTGAGACATTTAAGCTTTCCAGGATTCGGTAGATTATTGCAAACGTCCGTAGGGAGAGCCGCGCCGAGAAAATTGCACATCAGATCAATTACCTGGAAAGAATAAATGTTGAAGATTGCAGGAGGAATGGGTCCAGTGAGACTGTTATTACACAAGAACAGTTCTTGAATTCCACTAAGGAATCCAGAACTCTCAGGAATCTGACCACTAAGCTCATTTAACTGCATATATAAACCGCGCAATCGGCGTAAATGGCCCTGGAAATATTGTTGTTACTGATGTCAAGGGAAATCAGAAATGAGAGATTCTCAACTTCTTTGGCTATGGTTCTTTTCAATCCTTTACTTGAAAGATCCAAGGCCTTCACTCTTTGGTGCCTATGGCTGCATGTAATCCCAATCCAATTGCAAAAAGGGGTCCCCGTTGTCCAATTCTTTTGTAAAATGTTGTAGGGGTCTTGGGTTATTTTGGCCCTGACGGGTAGAAGAGCAGATTCATCTGTGGAGCTGCTGATGATTGGTATATTGATCGACAGAGAATAAAAATTTTGATCTTTCCCATGTTTGATGTGCTTTAGCATATGGAAACGGTGGTTCATTGGAGAAGTCAGGAATGTTTCAATTTTTTCGAACACTATTTTTTTTTTTTTTCAAATTAACTTTTGAACAAGAAAGCATAAAAAATTATATGCATAGGTATCGAAATTTTACATAAATATTTACGGAATAATTTGAAATTTATTTATTTATAAAAGAATTTATAAAATTGAAATAAGAATGAATTTCAAATTTATTCAAATAAAAAAATATAAAATAAAAATTTTCAAATAATTTTTAATTTAAGTAAATTTAAAATTTATCATTTGAAGCTTTTCAAATTTTTTAAGCAAATGAATAAATTTTAAATCATTCCCCAAATCTATCGATATAAACACAAAATAAACTTGAACTGAAAAATACTCATCCATGATTTTTCATTGTTGCCAAATCATTCCCTAGTTTGAGCCTCCGGTTTCCTCGGGCAAAGAATTATATATTCACCAGTCTTGATACTGAAAAATTTTATAATCCCTTTTAAAAAACTATTCTTTATACTTTAAATATTTATATATTTATAACATTATTTATTATAAAAATTTATATTGTATAAATTTTTAAAATTAAATAAATATATTTTTTAAAAAAACTATAAAATTCTCCCTCAACAATACCCAAAATATCTATCCAAGTACTATATACAGAAAAGTAAATATGAGATACTTTTATAAGTAGAAGGGAGAATTAAGTTCTGAAAAAATCGCGTTGAAGATGCTAATCGAATATCTTAGCTTTGCTCATTTTGAGTATATTCACATTAAGAATTTTTTTGAGAACATCTGATTTCTTAATAGAAAATAAAATGATATTATCGCAAATAATCTTCGGGGAAATAACAGTTAAACTATACTTCTAACCATCTATTCATATTAATCAAATTTTTTTTGATTTATTTAATTAATTGAAATTTACTAATTTATTAGAAAAACTAAGTATAAAAATAAATACAAAACTAATTAAATTCACAAACAAAAACCTAAAACTAATAAATAAAACTAAAAGTAACAAAGAAAAATAATATCAAATTGTTGAATAAATAAAAATATAAAATTGATCACTTAAAAACTAAAACTAATGAAATTAAAATTTTAATTATTTGATTATTATTTTTTAGTAATCAAATCCAAACTCTATAAACAATCTCCTTATTTAATTTATTTAAACATTAAAAAAATAAATTAATTTAATTGAATGTGGGAAATTTGTAAAGTTAAACCTAGTCAACACTACTTTGAACAATGAGAACACTTGTTTTGCTTCCATGTGTTACACATGTATGCCTTTGAACAATGAGGAGACTTGGCATTCTTCCCGTCTTCCGCCTGCTAAACACATGGAAGAATAACAAGTGTTCTCATTGTTCAATAGTGCTGAGTTGCGACCGCATCCTAATTAGTTTCGTTTACAAGCTACTATTTTTAGAGTTGGGCTGAGTTCGGACTAGTTCGATCCAATATATATACGTGTCTATACCTATATATATAAAAGCATGAAAATTTGTATTAATATATTTAACTTGTAAAATAAAATAATGTTAGTAAAATCATAATTGTGACATGTAATTTTTAATAATTAAATAAAATTAAATAAACAAAATTAAATAAGAATTTTTGTAATAGTTATAGATAGTATGGATTTTTTTTTACACTATTTAGCTTTTATTTATATAGATAATATAAGTAATAGTTAGTTAGTTTTTTTGAAATAATATCTACTATTGTTGAAATTATCATTTTTTACACTGTTTTATATAAATGAAATAACTAAAAGTTGCGTATTATGTCTCATTTCATGTATTCCTTTGTGTTAAGTATAAATAAGTTTTTCTTATTAAGCCTTTATTGAATTCCAATCAAATATTTGGATCGAATGATTAATTAAAAAATTGATAAACTATTTAGTTGATTTATAAGTTCATTACGTCTAATAATTAGTATAATCATCTAATTGTACTGAATGATTAGGACCTAGATTTAAGTTTTGTAATTGTTTTTTTTACAAAATGTATACAATTTTATTTATTTTACTGAATTTCTATAAAAAGTGATTGTAAAGTTTAAAAGCATATTAGTATTTTCATAAGTTAAGTTGACATTATCATACTTTTTTTTAAATTTTTGGCACAAGTTGACATAAATTAACATTTTATATTAAAAAAAAAAGCATATTGGAATTTGACTCTTTATTCTTGTTGTGTAGTTTATGGTCACGGGAAGAGGCGATCCTTAAGACCGTTTGATTGAAAAATTGAAAGTACATTGACTAGATCCGAAGAGAAAAAGAACAACAAGAACAAACTGAAAATCAAATGGCAAATCCACAGCTCCATGTTAGGGGTTTTGATGAGAATATTAGACATGACGATCTAGAAGAAATGATGGTTAATAATGGACTTGGAAAAGGAATGTGTGATGGTAATGGCAATAGAAGGCGTGGTAAGTTTGGTAATCATGGACATGGGGCTAATGCCAACGCTTGACCTCTTAGCAACTATGCAATGCCTAATTTTGAAGGGGCGAACTCAAGAATTGCCCGAATGCCCGTGCAAACCAATAATTTTGATATTAAATCCACCCTTATCCAAATACTCCAAACTCATGCCTGTTTGGGGTTGGAGTCAATAAGGACCTATATACACACTTGGTGAATTTTGAAGAGGTTATCGAGATATTTAAGTACAATGGTGTGCAGTCAAATTGTGTTACGATGAGAGCGTTTTTTCCTTTTTCTTTGAGAGATAGGACAAAAACATGGTTACATTCTTATAAGCAAGGAACGTTTACACCTTGGAATAAATTGGCTCAAGAGTTCTTAACTAAACATTTTCTACCCTTAAGAACTACGAAGCTCTAAATGGCATCACATCCTTTAAGCAAGACACGGGGGAAAGTTTGAATAAAACATGGGAGCGATTCAAATATCTCTTGAGAAAATGCCCACATCACGCTATTCCATTATGGCTCCAAATCCAAATTTTTTACAATGGATTATTTTCAAAGATGAGGTCAATAGTGGATGCTAGTGCAGATAATTCAATATCTTTCAAGACTCTGGAAGAGGCACAAGCTCTACTTAATAGGTTGGCCTCCAATTATTACTACCATGGGCCAATCAATCCAACTGGAGGACAACAACAACAAGCTACACAAACTAATGTCCAACAAGGAGGGATGTTGAACTTGAATACAAATCACACCTTACTTGCTCAACCAGGTCCCTTGACATGAATGTGATGACAAACCTAACTAGAGCAATTGAGAATCTTGGAAAGGGAAGTATGATCAATGCAATATCTTCAATCCCTCAAGTGCCACTTGCTTTTGATTTTTGTGGGGATAATCATCAAAATGGCTAATGTGAGATGCTAATGGGAATAAGTGAACAAGTTCAATTTGCATCCAGTTAACCATCAAGCTCAAGAAATCTTCTTGTATGGCAACGCCTATAATCCTTTATGGCATAAACATCCCAATTTCTCATGGAACAATCAAGCAAATTAACAAAATCCATCCTTTCGACCTAGTTCTCAAGCCTAAAGCTTCCAAAACCAAGCCTCAACTTTTAAGCCATATCAACTCCTTTACCAAAGAAATGCTCAATATTACCAATCTCAACCCAACCCTCCATATCAACCTCAATAACCAAGTCCTTCATTTCAACCCTCAAATTTCTCTCAACCCATATATAATGATTCTGTACATGAGGATAACTTGAGAAAGGGAAATTAGGAGAATTTGAGAAGAGAAAATGAGACTTGAAGGAGGGATATGGAGAACCAAAGGAGAGGGATGGAGAATCAAATGAAGGAGTATAAGAATTTGAGAGCCACTACAAGAAACTTAGAGATTCAATTAGGTCAATTAGCCTGTCAAAATAATGAAAGGCTGTCGGGGATGTTGCTGAGTGATAACATACCAATCTAAGGGATAATCATGAAAGAGAGAAAGTCCAAGCCGTCACCCATAGAAGTGGGAAAGCTTTGGAAGAGAAAGTAGTTGTGAGCTCAAATTCAAAGGCTATAGAAAGCGGAGAAAGTGTAGAGAATGGGATGGAGAAAAGGGAGTCTTCAATAGGCAAGGTTGAAGAAAATGAAAAACCTACTAAGGCCCTTAACCAACAAAACGAGGGTTAGGATCTATTATGATACATCCCAAGGACTTGATGGTGATCAATTGTCCACAAAGGCTCGATATAGGCTCACGGAATCCGCACTTCAAGTTCCACAAGGTCCATACTCTCATTACGAGATCAAGAGTTAAGAACCTCATTAAAGCTATGTTGGGCTTAATTGAAGTTGTTGAAGATATTATAAGAAGAGTTCACAAACCTTTGGACTTGAAGTGCTGTCTCTTATACAGTCTAGATGTTGTAGTAAGAGACAGTCCAGATGTCAATGAGAGACACATCTAGATGTCAAGTCAAATTTAGCCTCATTATTTCGGCCATGGAATATTCTTTTATTTAGTTGTTCTAGTCTTTTATTTTGAGCCCAATTGTTTTAAGTGTTAGTGTGTTTAATTGAGCTGGTTTCAAGACGTAATTATTTGTTTTTGGGCCATGTATTTTGGCCATTAGTTAAGTGTACAAGAATTGGGTTTAGGCTAATGGGTCATATTAAAACTAGCTATCCCACAATGAATAATTTAGTCCTATAATCCTCCACCCTCAACTATAAATTGAGGGTTCTTGTACACAATTGATCTCTTGAATTTTGGCAATAAAATTTCAAGATTTGTCTCTTATACACATCTAGATGTGCAATAGGTATAGAATCACATATTTCAATAAGAGTCCCATCTATAACCTCAAGTCTCAATCTTGAAGGCTGTCAAGATACACACTTGAGTGTTATAAGAGACAGAGGTATTGAGGTTTGCCAATTTCAATTTTTAGCAGTCATAGGCTTCCACATCTCATAGTTAAAAGATTGCCTTGTGGCTAATCAAGGAGGTCTATTAACAACTACCTTTCGCTTGTGCATATAAACCCTAGGCCGTCCTTGTTTTTGATCATAAAGTTGGGATCTTTAGCATTTGTGATCAAGTTCTACATATCCTGGGTATCAACCCCGTATCATATTAGTTTCATTAACTAAACAAGTTAGGGTCCTTATCGTCAAAGGATGAAAGTGGATAAGAAAGCAAAGAAGCTCAAGAGATTCTTAGAGATATTCAAAAAGATTGAGATAAACATTCCTTTTATTGAGGCATTGGAGAACATGTCAAGTTACACAAAATTTATGAAGCAAATTGTCACAAGCAAGAGAAATCTTTTGGGTGACAAAATCTTACGTGCTTGAATGAAGGGTGTAGTGCCATAATCTAGAAAAATCTTCCTATAAATTTGAAGGATCCTGACTCATTTTCAATTCCTTATGAAATTGGAAATGTGGCTTTCAATAGGGCACTATGTGATCTTGGGCCTTCAATCAGCCTTAAGCCTCATAGTACATTTAAGAGGTTGAACAGAGGAGGTTTGAATGCTGCAAATGTAACACTCCAACTAGTTAACTGAAGCACTAGGCAACTGGTAGGAATTGTGGAAGATATTATAGTCAAAGTGAGAAAGGTGTTCTTACCGGCCAATTTTATAGTGCTAGATATAGAGGAAGACGTTTTGACCCTATTGATCTTAGGGAGGCCATTTTTAGCTACCGAGAGGGCACTCATTGACATCCAAAAAAAAAATTACAATTTAGAATCAATGAGAACATTGTTTCCTTTAATTTTTTTTTATTCTTTAAAATTTCTTTCAATTCATAGTGATGTAATGAGAGTGGATTTGATTGATGATCTATTTGTATGATTTTTGTAGAGAAACTTTCAAGGGACACTTCGTAGACTTGACTTGCATGCAAACTGAAGATGGAGTGAAACTCAATGAGGATACACAAGAAGGCATAGACAATAGTGATAAAGAGTTGAAAGTGGAGGTCGGAGAGCAAATTCTGAGAACTATAGGTAAAGGGGAGTCGTCGACTAACAAACCCCCTAATGTTGAACTCAAATCACTCTCTTCGCATCTTAAATATGCATTTTTTGGTGATAGTGAATCTTATCCCTTCATTGTGAGTGCTTTACTTTCTTGTGTCAAATTGAAAAAATTGATTGTTGTTTTGAAAAGTATCGTGGAGCTACTGCTTGGAGCATTAACGACATAAAGGGAATAAGCCCCACCATTTGTATGCACAAAATTCTCCTTAATGATGACTTCGAACCATGTAGGCAACCTCAACATAGTTTAAATCCCGCCTTAAAAGATGTAATTAGAAAGGAGGTGCTTAAGTTTTTAGATATTTAAATAATAATATCCCATAAGTGATATTAAGTAGGTGAGCCTGACTCAAATGATGTCGAATAAAGGGGGTAACTATGATAGTGAATAAGAGAAATGAGTTGATACCCCCTAAGATAGTGGTTGGTAAAGCTATGCATAAACTTTAGAAAGCTTAATGAAGTCACTAGGAAAGACCACTTTCATTTACCATTCATTGACCAAATTCTTGAGCACCTCTCGGACATGCCTTTTATTATTTTCTAGATGGTTATTCAAGTTATTTTCAAATTGTGATAGTCACAAAAGACCAAGAGAAAACCACCTTCATTTGTCCTTATGGTACCTTTGCTTACCGGCAATGCCCTTCAGATTGTACAATGCTCCTAGCCCACTCTAACGTTGCATGTTTGCCATTTTTTCATGATATAATTGAGAAATTCATTGAAGTCTTCATGGATGATTTTAGTGTTTTCAGTGATTCATTTGATTCTTGCTTGTAAAACTTCATTTGTGTTCTTAAAAGATGTGAAGAAGTTATACCAACTTGGCTTTGAATTAAAAAAAATTCCATTATATGGTTAAGGAAGAGATTGTTTTATACAATAAGATTTCTTCTAAAGGCATTGAAGTTGATTGTATAAAAGTAGAGATTATTGAGAAATTACTGGCTACAACCAATGTCTTGAATACACAAAAACTTTTTGGATTATGCCGATTTTTATTAGCGTTTCATTAAAAATTTCTCTTTGATTTTTCAATGATAATTGTTTGCATGCCTTTAATCATTTGAAAAATGTCTTGATTACTGCCTTGGTAATAGTTGCTCCTAATTGGATTTTGCCTTTTGAATTAATGTGACTATGCAATGGGAGTGGTTTTGTGTCAAAGAATTGACAAAGTGTTGCATGTGTTTTATTATGCTAATTGAACCTTGAATGAGGCACAAATTAACTATTCAACAAGCCAAAAAAACTACTTGCAACCATACTTGCCTTTGATAAATTTAGATCTTACCTCATTGGGAATAAAATGACCGTTCACAGTTCCCAATCATTGGATTCTCAAATATCTTGCTAAAAATGATGTCAAACCTAGACTTATCTATTGGATTTTATTATCACAGAAATTTGATTGGGATGTGGTGGACAAAAAGGATAGTGAGAACATCGTAGCCAACCACCTTTAAAGATTAGAAGGTTTGATGGGAAAGTAAGGTGAGGAGGTGCCAATCAAGGAAAACTTCTCAGAATAACAATTGTGGATGGTTAGAGGGTCTACACCTTGGTATTGGACTTCATCAACTTTCTAGTAGCTAAAGTGATCCCCTCAACCATGGACTCAAATCAAAGGAAAAGGTTAAGGACTACATTTGGGACAATCCTTACATATACCGTCAGTACAAGGATAAAGTAATTCGAAGGTGTATTCTGGAGGGAAAAGTCCAAGGTGTGCTCTATCATTGCCATTATTTGCCGATGGAAGGACATCACGGTGCATAAAGGACGGTGGCTAAAACTTGCAAAGTGGACTGTTTTGGATAACACTATTCAGGCCAGAATGCAAGGAATTTCACTCTAGTATAATGACTTCCAACGTACTGGAATCTTGACCAAGAGGGATGAGATGCCATTGAATAACATAATGGTGTGCGAAGTATTCGACGTATGGGGAATCGACTTCATGGGACCATTTTCCCTATCGCACAACAATAAATTCATTCATGTGGTGGTAGATTATGTCTCCAAGTAGGTAGAGGCCGTGGTACTTCTAACAAATGATACTTGAGTGGTGGTGAATTTCGTGAAAAGGAACATTTTCTTGAGGTTTGGAGTACCCAAATCCATCATTAGTAACAGGGGAACGCATTTCAAGAACTCATTGTTTGAACCCGTCCTCTCCAAATTTGGAGTTACCCACAAGATAGCTCTCTCATACTATCCTTAAACATCTGGTCAAGTAGAAGTCTTAAACCAAGAATTAAAGAGAATACATAGAAGACAATGAACTTGTCAAGAAATGATTGGTCCAAGAAACTAAATAATGCATTGTGGGTAATATCGGACCGCTTTCAAGACACCTATGGGGATGTCTCCTTATAAGATGGTTTATGATAAACCATGCCATCTCCCGATTGAAATTGAGCACAAGGTACATTGGGCTGTAAAGAGCCTCATCTTTAATTTGATAGAGGAGGGTGAGAAAAGATTTCTTGATTTGAATGAGTTTAATGAATTATGGATAGTATCCTATGAGAGTTCAAGAATCTACTAGGTGAGAACTAAAGCATGACATGACAAACACATCTTGAGAAAAAAGTTCAAGGCCGAAGACCTGGTGTTGTTGTACAATTCAAGATTCAAGTTGTTCCCCAGAAAACTCAAGTTGAGGTGAAGTGGACCTTCTGAAATGCTGCAAGTGTTTCCTTATGGTGCAGTGGAGCTAAAAGGAAGCGAAGGAAATTTCAAGGTCAACAAACACCGTCTTAAGCTCTACTATAGAAGAGTGATAGAGGAAGCACGGGAAACTATTCACCTCACCACAACTTGATATCATGTGCCAAAAGTCAATCCAACGACTATAAACGAGAGTGTTTCTTGGGAGACAACCAAGTTTTCTTTCCCTTCACTTGTGTATATTTTGCTTGTGTATAATTAGATAGGGTTAAATTGGTTGATTTTGTTGTTTTTATGATTTAATTTTAGTTTGAAGTATTTTTAGTTAGAGTGAAAATGGAATGACTATCTGAACCTATATTTTCATGCTTGTAGGTGATGGAAAGGCCAAGGGGGTGAATTTGAGAAAAGTTGGAAAGTAAGCATGAAATTTTTTTTTTCTAAGTGTTAACAACTGCGGTTTCCCCAATTTGAGAATTGCGGTTGTCAAGACATCTTGGTCACTAGAAATTTGATCGCAGTTTGAAAACCATAGTCACCAGAGAGGTTTATGCCAAAATTTTTTCCTAGTGTTTAAAATCGGGGTTGTTGTTTTCTAAGTGTATTTTTCAAAACCTTAGTGTTAATCCCTTCCATCAAGGGATTACAAATTAATGATTTTTTTTAAATTAATCACACGGTATATGAGTAATTAATTATGAATCTAACCATTTTATTGGTTAAGTACGTAATGATGTGATCCATCAATCATGAGTAAGAATTAAGAAATTCTTACATAGATATTGCTCGTAAAAAAAACACACAAAATTGACATTGGATTCCTAGTGTTTGTTGAGGATTACTTGGATAATCACATTACTTAATCAGCACCATGATGATTACTTAATCAGCATCATGATGAGTGTTAATAATGAAAATCACAAAACAGACAAAATGATGGGATCAAATTTTGATTTTAGTGATAGAACAAGATGGTACTCGCAAACAATAATAATCTGCAAATTAATTACCTACCAACTATAAGTCTATAATCAACTCTTGCCCAAAATAAAAATATATATAAATATATAAAATTAATCTATTATATATATATAAATATATTTTCCCTCCCCATTTTTAATAATATTTCAAGTCAAGAAACTTGACCAAGAGACCAAATTCAAGTAATCTAAATCTCAAAAACCAAAGATACCATTTTGGCTTTCTGGACGGGAAAGACTTAAGATATAGATGAAAAAAAATATTCAGCTCTACATGAACCTCAACAGGTAGATAGAATTTTAAACCAAAACCTTTATTAATATATATATATACACACACTAGAAAAAAGCACACACGAACCTGATTTATTGAATATTTTCATTTTTTAAAAAATAAATAAATAATCAATGAATGATAATATAAAGTACAAAATGTAAACATTTTATTTGTTGATACACATTTTATACAAAAGATATATATTTTAAAATATATATTTAATATCTTTGCTCTTTTTTTCGTAATTATTTTCACCTTTCTTTTTTTTTTTTTTAATTTTTTTTCACTATTGTTTGTTATTTGTTTAATATCATTCGTTTTTACAACATATGACATTATTTGCATGTTATTTGTATTTCTCTTATATATGTTTAGATAATAATTTCCTATAGCGGCACCACTAATTACTTGATCAGTTAAAAATAAAGATAATTTTCTATAGTATTGAACTTTTTAAAATATATTTATATATGTTTTGTCATTACCTCTAATACAAAAATACTATCAAGTACTAAATATCATTTTATAGATGAAGTATTGATTTCTTTGATTAGTGAAAAATATTTACATGAAATCAAATGACATATGGATAATAATTATAAAATTAATTAAATTTTCATAATAACTCTTGATGTAATTAAATATTAGTTTAATTAGATTTCATGTAAATATTTAATTACTTTTATACTAACAAATACATCAAGAGTTATTATAAAAATTTAAAATCTAATTAAACTAATATATTATGCATATTATTGATAGATTCACATATTATAATAAAATCATTATAAAAAATTAAAATGATAACTTGTTTTTTTTTTATTTTTATGTTGCTGTGAATAGGGTTGTAAACGGGTCGGATCTAGCATTTCCAGACTTGGATCCAATTAATATAATTAGATCCGAATCCGGATCCGGATCTGGATGGGTCTACAAAAGTGAATAGATCCATATCTGGATCTGTCGGGTCTTGTCGGATCCGGGTCTTAATAAATTTTTTTTTTAAATTATATGTAAAACTATTACAATTTATCGAATTTTCTTTTTTTTTTTTAATTATACAAAAGTATTAAATTCATAATTAATATTTATGCATGTATTTTACATTAAATATAAATTACATGGGCAATTTACATAACATATATGTATATATACATATAAAATAACATTAATATACAATAATTTTATTATATATTAAATATTTTAATCGAATCGGAACACCAAGATCCAGATCCGACCCGTTTATTATAATAGCTAAACGGGTTCGGATCGGATACAGGTAATCAAAATTTGTTATAGATTCAAACCCAGATAAACGGGTCTAGATCGAGTAGGGTCCGGGTCTAGATCCGACCCATTGACAGGCTTAGCTCTGAAATACATTGAATGTTAATAAAAATAATCATTTATCTTACTATAATATACATGCAATACTAATGAAAAAAAGGATATAATATCTAAATTATGTCCAAAATTACATGTTACTTTAATTGCAATATTATATAAATCTCTATCACAATTAATTATCATTAACATATTGTGTAAATATGTATACATATAGTAAATATATTGGTATTTTTATATTTGTTAAACTTATGATAACATCTGTTTTAATATTTTATTGAAACTTTGAAGTTTGATCTCTTCATTTATATTGATGATACAAAATGTGTTTAATTTCAATCCAAAATAATTTCTATTTCACATTTAGGTTTCTAAATTATAATTTGTTATATTGACACCACCAATGACATGATTATTCAAAAATAATTTTTTTTTTCATAATATTGAACTTTTTATATGTATCTGTATATTCTTTATCATTACTAAAAGATAAAATCATTATCAAGTATCTTACATCATTTTATAGATAAAGCATATTAAAATTCTTTTATTAGGAAAAATATTTACATGAGATCAAATAATATATGGTAAAAACTACAAAATGATTAATTAAAATTATCAAAAAATAAGAAAAAAATGAACTTAAGTAAAAGGTAAATAACAAGATATTAAACTACACAGATTAAATAAATAATGTAAATAACAAAGATATTAACTAAACAGATTAAATAAATATATTCTCTATAATATTGATAGGGTACCATGTAATATATTAAAATCATTATCAAAAGATAAAAATAAAAAATTGATATTTTATCTTGCTTTAAATGTAGAAAACGTTACTAAATTTTTTTTTTATCTTACTCTAAAATCAACGAAACTGTACTGAAAAACTTGTAGTTCTAAATATATACAAAATAACACATAGTTTTTATATAATCTCTATTGTAATTAATTTTTTAACATATTGTGTAAATATGTACCAAAATATAAAATATATTGGTATTATTCCATATTTCTTAATTTTATGATAACATTCACTTCATAACTTCATTAATATTTTAAACTCTTCCCTTCATCTTGAATGGTATTGAGCATGGTTAGTTCTGAAAATATATTTTGATATGCTTAGTGTTTTACCATGAAATTAAATTTATATTTATGAAATATAAAAAAAAAATTAAAGCTAAAAAAGTGTGTGAATTTTATTTTCATTTTTTGCTTACTTTTCTAATCAATTTCTTGTATTGTGTGCTAAAATATTTAATTTATATTTTTATTGTTTTGTTAAATAGTGCAAAAATTGCATAGTACTTTCCAAAATTGACATGTAACACAATGTATATCTGTAATTATTTTAGAATATTTAATATTATGATTTCATTTGTATAATTCGTGTTGTTTTTTACATTACTTAGCTACTTATTTTTTGTTTATGTCATTCCAACAATTTATGCATAGTATTCTCATAGATTTTACAATGATTATTCTAGACTATTTTGGTAATGCATCGTACCATTGGTTGAATTTTTTTTTACCTCATCAATAGTTAATCTAAACTAATATTATTTTATTAAATACTGTAATTATTAGTATTGTAATTTTTAAAATTAACATTTAAATTCAATATATACCAATAAATACTTAGAGTATTTAATACTATGATTTATTTGCATAATATGTATTGTTTCTATATTAATTACTTATTTAAGTTTCTATATTAGAATCACAAATTATGCGTAGAATTCTTGTATGTGTTACAATAATTATTTTAAAATATTTTAGGTATTACATTGTATCATGAGTTGAATTTATTTTCTATCTAATCAATAGTTATTTAAACTAATATTTTCCAAAATGATATTCTTAATGATAAGGATTTTGTAATCAAATATTACTATTACAAGATATATAAAATTAACAAATACTTTTATTTTAATAAAAAATTGTGAGTTTTCTATTTCGCACTGAGCTTTAGTTTCATTGTTTGATTAATTGTAGGGAAGGAAAAAATAAATATAAATTAATTGTAACAAAAAAATATAATGAGATAAGAAAATTGTGTCATATACTCCATTATTTTTTCACTTTTTATAAGTACTAAATTTTTATTTGTACGATTATTAATTCTGTGATTTTTAAGACTTGTGGAGGAAAACTTTGATGTTGAAAAGGCAAAGGTAAGTTTAAAGTGAAAGAATCCATTAATTTAACTTATCTACTACAATGAACAATAAATTAGTTATTATACATTGATGTTAAACTACAACAACTTCATGTTACAACTAAAATAAATACATGATTAATCACATTATAATAGAGCCAAAAAATTTATATTTTTATTCAAAATAATTATAAATGTTATTAGAGACATGTTATATGAAAATATATAAATTGAGTTTAATTAACTAACATACTAGCGTATTTGAATAAACAGTTAGAGAAAAGAAAATAATTATTTCTTAATTAATAATATATAAATAGTTATGAAAGACAGTTTTTATTAGGAATAATAATAAAATAATTTGAATATGTATAATAGTTATCAAATCTTATTTTTATTTATTTTTTGCTCATTTATAAATAATTTTTTTACTCTTAAAAATTTATACCTTCATTTTATGTATTTATGCCAAAATTTCATACTAACACAAGGAAGTATAAAAAAATTTGAATATACATAATAGTTATAAAAACTACTTTTATTTTATTTTTCATCAAATATAATTTTTTTTTATACTTATAAAATTTTTACCATCTTAATACATTTATGCCAAAATTTTCATATAAATCTAAATAATTATGTTATAGTAGTTTAAAATATATTAATAAATAATAGTAGTATTATAAAATGTAGATAATCTTATTATATTTAATGGGGAGTATTTTAGATAGGCTAATTATATTTCATGAAGGGCATATTAGACATAACTATTTAATTAAGGGTGTATTAGGTGGGACAAAAAAATAAAAAATAAAAGATTATATTTTGATTAGGATTGTATAACTAAAAATAGGTTGTAGGTTCCTAAAATATAGGTAATTAGATTAGAAAAGGAATAATTTAGTTATGTTTTTTTATGAATTATATTTCATTAATTGCATGTATTTTAAGTATTACAAAAAAAAAGGAAGAAACAAATAACATTTATATATAGGTAATAGATAAAGGAAAAATTCTACAGCCTCTTTTAGGGAACCATTCCATTATGCTTTAGTGGCTTGTACAGTACAACATTATGTGTTTTAAAAATTTGTACTGTACAAGTCCTTAAAACTAAGGGAAGGTTCTCTAAAAGGGATTGTAAATTTTTTTGATATATATATATATATATATAAGATGTGGAAGGAAAAAAGTTCAATTAGGCAAATCTCTTACGTTCAATAAGATGTGTTGATATTTTTTTAGAGTATTATTTTAACAATATATTTATATAAAATGATAAAGTAACGAAATCAATAATATGTCACTATATCCGAAAAAAAAAGAAATAAAATCTGACCAAGTATATAAGATCAATAGGTTAGTGATTAAATATGATTTTGTTACTTGAAATAGATTTGACGAGAAGTCTTGAATTTATAGTTTTATAAATCATTTTTCTCAGTTTAGCGTAGACAAAAATGCATTTTTTGGTGCAAATATTTCTTTAAATAACCGGGTTTAGATCTTTACTACTAATAACGTGTTAAATTCATGTACTTTTTTTTTTTTTTTTTTGTATGAAGTGAGAAATTAATTTTGCTCGTGTAAAAGTATTCTTAAATTGCGAATGTATATAAAGATTGAGAATCCTACCATTCGCCATGGAACGATATGCCACGTGTTTTGAAAGATCATTTCCTTCACAAACCTTTTTTATTTATTTATTATTTATTTTTAACACGAAAATTGAAGAAGTGAACCGGGGGATTTTTCTTTGCACAGTATAGTTTTCGAAATTAGGGCTATAATCGAGATTCAATAAGTTGTATAAGTGTATTTTTGAATTTGACTTGTTAAATAAAGAAATTTTTTTATATTCAATTCGAACTCGAACTAATTTCAAAGAATGTGTTCAAGCTTAATTTGAATGTTGATAAATTATTTTAGAAAAGATTAGTTAGGCTCATAACTTTGGAGTCAAGATTGAATACATTCATAGTTTTTTTTTTTTTTTTTTTGTTGTTGTTGTTGTAATTTTCACTTTAATTTGCTATTTTATTACCCTAAAATTTTGTTCCATAATAGTATAGAATTCAATTACGATAATTAAAGGATGTAATGTGAATATTTATCACTATTATTTAAGTAATTGATTTGCAACTTGTAATTTAAAATATATGAAAAAAATAAGGAAAGAGAGATTCAATATAAAAAATAACTAATAAGTAAGAAAAATAGGAGATATTATGTACAATTAAATTATCAACTTCCAATCTTCTATATGTTTACGAACTTATCAAATCGAACAATATAATGATTATACTTGACTTGTAAAAAAATCAAATTTCAAAAATTGTACAACTTTGTATTAATAATTTGATGAAATAGTTTGATTGATTTTGTATCAAACTGAACTCAAGTCGATTATTAAGTTACTTGAATTCATTTACGACACTATTTGATACACACCTTTTCTGCTCGAGTTGAAAAGGTTTTGAGCTTAAGGCCCAATTTGTCTTACACAACTTAATCCAATCTACTTGACATTTTAGTTTAATCAACCCATATCACGTGTATATGGAGTTTAATTAAATGGGTCCGGAATGCAGCCAGCCCAATCCTCAATCCTATAATAGATGCCTTACACATTGGGCTGATTTTTCCACAATTACAGCATTACGTCACTTTCACGCAAAAAAATAAAATAAAATAAAAATAAAAATTTCAGATACACCTAACGCGAAATATATATTTCTTCAGAAAAAAAAAATTGTTTGATTACATCAAATTCCCTTAAACCTTGATATATGGAATAACAAAATTATACTTCTACATTCTATCGGTCTTCTCAGCTTGGGTTTGTAATCGACCCATTAGCCAATTACACCTAAGGACAATTGGTGCATGGTTGGGTTCAAGCCGCTCTTTATGACTAAACTACAATTAATCATGCTTATATACACGTTTGATCGATGTGCGGATGAATTTGCATAAATGAGTAGAACTTTTCCATTCGTTTTCACTTTCTTCTCTCATAAATGTTTCTTTTCCCCTTTTACGTGTGATAGAGGTGTGCATGAATCGGATAATTATTTTTATAAAATTTTAGTTAACTTATTATACATGTATAAAAATCACAATTTCGTAATTCAAATTTGCTCTATATTTAACTCGATACACCATTCTCTTGTGTAATTTTCTTAAGTTCAAAAATTGATGTAGATAATAAGACATGTCATTTTATTCATGGATGAAAGAAAGAAAATATCCTATTTAAACCAAAAAAAAAAAAAATGAAAGCAAATATCCCAACCAACTAGCTCTCCATTTTAGCGAGAGGACAGAAAATAGAATTAACGTCCAAATATGTATGTAATAGGCAATATATATGCCCTCCCTTAATCCCCATAAACGTATACCATTAATCATTGTAATTGTTTCACTAATTTTGCTCTGTGGTCCTTTATTTATTAGTTTATTAGGGATATTAACTTTTGTAACGGCACTGCTATTTCTTACTACGTATATATAATGATGGTTCCCCAAGAATATGCAAATAATCTTTTGCTTGTTAGTAAGACAATATATAAAGATCCAGATATAGTTAATAATCTTATTTCTTTCCAATCTTTTAAAAGGGGAAAGACCAATAGAGTTGGGGATATTCATAAACTGTTTAAAGATGAAGATATAGACCTTTAACCACACATTCATATTTGGCTCTCTATTTTAAGTGTACACCGATCAATTAAAAATTTTCTCAATTTATCTCAATATCAGTTGATGGATGATTTGTCCTTAATCTCAGTTGGCTTAAAACCTAAAACTTTTATTGAAAGATAATCAAGCTATTTGAAACTGAATTGGGTTCAATTTGATAAAAAACAATTTGAAATTTATTCATCAATTAATCAAATTACTCATTTTAATTTAACATCGATTATACAATACTATGTGTATAATATAATATTATATGTTTTAAATATTTATACAATACTTACACTACAATCATATAGATGTAGAAATCCCAACTTTGAACATTACTCCTATGAGTAAGATAGAATAGAAAAATCTAAATTCACATGAAAATAAATCAAAGTCCTTAGCATTTAACACAAACTCAAATCCATAAGATATAGTCATCCCCTCTCAAAAAATAATCAAAGACAATCTCAATTTTATTTAAACAAATTAAAAACATGAAATCAACACACAAACAATCATCTATCAAAGAATAGCAATTCTAGACAATTCTATGTTATCGTTAGGTATTATATTTTAAATTTTGTATTACATAAGTATTCAAATTATATAATATTATACTATATAAGTATTTAAAATACAATAATATGATATCCTAACAAATCATTCAATTTTCCAGCAATTTTTACTACACAAAATTCCACCTAACTTTTATTAAAAAAAAAAAAAAAACATTATGCCCAAATAAATTTCATGAGTGGCACTATCATAGTTAATCCAAAATATACTCACCCGGCTACCCAAACAACTCTTGTAAACCCCTTCCCACCCACCCCCTC
This sequence comes from Cinchona pubescens, assembly GCA_025175665.1. Lineage (NCBI taxonomy): Eukaryota > Viridiplantae > Streptophyta > Magnoliopsida > Gentianales > Rubiaceae > Cinchona > Cinchona pubescens. The sequence goes on from JANKKI010000126.1 coordinate 2,155,242, forward strand.
CATAAAGGAAAAATTGCCAAAATAGTCCACTCAACTTTTTTATTTTAGTCAAAATAGTTTCTCAATCTTTTTTTAGTCAGAATAGTCCTTAATTTTTATTTTTTAGCCAAGAAAGTCCTTTTATGGTGGAGTCACCATAAAAATTGTTTCTTTTTTGTTTGATAAATTTCACATAAAAGGACTATTTTGGCTAAAAAATAAAAATTGAAGGATCATTCTGGCTACAAACAAAGTTCAGGGACTATTTCACCTAAAGTAAAAAAATTGAAGCAAACTATTTCAGCGATTTCCCCCCTATAAATTGAAGCATTACTCGATCAATTTGTGACCCCTTTTATTCTCTCCACATTTCTGCTTTCACTTCAGACCTCTTCAGTCAGTCATGGCGGCGGCGGCTACTACTTCTTTCTCCATCTCCTCCTCCTCCTCCACCACTACCACCTCAAAAACCCTAAAACCCAAAATCCTACCCAACAACCTAAGCTTCCTTTCTTCCTCATCTCCTTCTCTTAAAGCTCTCGCAGCCCACGCCTCTTCCTATCTCGATCCGCCGCCGCAGCTTCCAATGGCGGCTCAGCTCTCGCGGCTCGAATGGTCTCCGTCCCCGCCTCTGTAAAGCAGCTGACTTCCCTCGATTTTGACACTAAGGTTTTCAAGAAAGAGAAAATCAACCTAGCTGGTCATGACGAGGTTTATAAATATCTCAACTTTCTTCTCTATTTTTTTTTTTTGGGGTTTTTGGTTTTATGAAATTTTTTTGATGATTGATGGTGTATGTGATTGTATAATGCAGTATATTGTGAGAGGAGGGAGGGATTTGTTCAAGCTTTTGCCGGATGCATTCAAGGGAATCAAGCAGATTGGGGTCATCCCCAAAAAAAAAGGTTTGTATTTGTTGGATTTTTTATCTACAAAAGTTATTTTCTTTTTGCTGATTTTTGTAATTTTCGTGTTGCTGGATTGTAATCTTTTGCTTTAATTGTGGTTGGAGTAATTAGAGGTTTTAGGAGGATTTATTGTTACTGAAGTTTGTAAAAATTTGTAATTTCTAGTAGATTTATACTGTGTAAATGACGTTTTAGTTTTAGAATCATATGGTGACTTGTAGTTAAGTGAATATTATGAGTTGAAGTTGTTAATTGGTTTGGAAAATGAAGTTTGTGTTTAAATTGGCTTAAACAAGTCAAAGTAAATGAGCCCTTCTGACGGTCATTGGTGTTCTCCTTGGTGAGGTAGAGTCAATGATGAGCTCTGTAACGTCTTTTCCCAAAGTAAATCAAAGTGTATGGACTACAATGTGGCACCTAGGGAAAAGTTTAACCTGCATATCCCATTGAAAAAATGTTAATACTTATCGTGCTGTGTGAGTTTCTTCATGGTGATTGGTTTATAGCATATTTCTTTTGGTTAGGCTCAAGTGTTATCTTTTTTGCATTATGTAAGCCAATGTGCTATGTTGAGAGACATTTGACTAAAGTTCCATATCTACAGGGACCTGCTCAAGCTCAGAATTTAAGAGATTCACTTGCAGACGCGAAGTCTGATATACGTTGTCAAGGTTATATCTTTTCTTTTTGTTTCATTTCCTTTTAGCTACTCATGATTTTGGCTAATCTTTGATTTGATTCCTGTTATAAAATGAAGCTTATTGAGTTCCCAACTTGTCTTCTCACAGATTGGTCTAAGGAAAGGTTCTCGTTCATTTGATGAAGCTCGTGTGGCTGGTTTCAGTGAAGAGAATGGTACCCTTGGAGACATATGGGAGACCATATCTAGCAGTGATCTTGTGTTGCTCTTAATTTCTGATGCAGCTCAGGTTAGATCATCTCTGTGGCTTCATCCTTCAGTTTGATTAATTTTAGTTACTGTCTTATCTGATGTATTCGTCTATCTCCACTAGATATTCCTTTGTATTAGGATTTTCTGATGTCCAGTAAAGATAATTGCAAAACATCACAAGGGTTTTGGATTCTTTGTAGGGAGAATGAGATTGGCACTTTATTGGAAGTCTCAAGGGTTGAAAATAATTGAAACATATTTGAACTCATTCCTATTTTTGAGATTCAGACTTCATTCAGCTATTCAAGTCTAATTAGTATTTAAGAGCATGTCAGATGGTTTAGGTTTTCTTGTGCATAGGGTACTTGCATTACTTGTTACTTAATCTAAAGATTGGAATCCTGCATGGAATTGCAGGCTGATACTTATGAGAAAGTATTTTCACACATGAAGCCAAATAGCATTCTTGGGCTTTCGCATGGGTTCCTTCTTGGGCATTTGCAGTCAATGGGTCTTGATTTCCCCAAGAATATTAGTGTAATTGCTGTTTGTCCCAAGGGGATGGGACCCTCTGTAAGGAGGCTATATGTGCAAGGGAAAGAAATCAATGGTGCTGGAATCAATTCTAGTTTTGCAGTCCATCAGGTCTCTTTCTCTCTCTCTCACTCAAAGACACATACACATACACACAACGCAGACACACCAAACACCCACCCCCTCCCCCTCACACACTCTTTTTCTCTGTGTATTCTCTCTACATTTCTTTTGAAAAGTGTATGTGCTAGGATATTGATGGCAGGGCTACAGATGTTTCTCTGGGATGGTCGGTTGCTCTTGGTTCTCCTTTTACTTTTGCCACTACTCTGGAACAGGAATACAAGAGCGACATTTTTGGGGAGCGAGGTGAGAATGATTCCTCTGTGATGGTCAGTTTCATGGTAGCAATCTGGTATTGATGAATTTGATTGTAGGCATTTTACTTGGTGCTGTGCATGGACTTGTGGAGGCATTGTTCCGAAGATATACTGAAAATGGCATGAGCGAAGATCTTGCTTACAAGAATACTGTTGAGTCTGTAACTGGAATTATTTCAAGGACCATATCTACAAAGGTTCGTCTATAGAAATCCAGTTTTTTATCCTCCACACCCTCCCTGTCCCCTCAGTATGATGTTCTGCCCGTTGTTAGACATTTTTATCATTGTGGAGCTGAGATTTCGGGTTGATTTTTTTCCAGTTCCCTCACCAATATCTGATTTGTAGTATAACTTAACTGGAAAAAGTGTATCTTTTGCAGTATAACAAACTGATATTGATGATATTGATCTCTTCAACAGGGCATGTTGGCTGTTTACAATTCATTGACTGAGGAAGGAAAGAAGGATTTCGAGACTGCCTACAGTGCTTCGTATTATCCCTGCATGGATATCTTATATGAATGCTATGAAGATGTTGCCACTGGAAGTGAGATCCGGAGTGTTGTTTTGGCTGGGCGTCGTTTTTATGTATGCTCTAATTTGCGTTACATTTTATATTGGAACAAACACTTTCCCGTCTAAATTCTTTATTAGGTTCTATCCTACGTATCTTGTGTATTCAGAGTTTAAGATCTCCATGAGCGATGCAAGACGATTACTCATGAAAGTCATAATTATCCATTGGTCAATTATTATATTACAAAATTTTCTTTATTTCATGCAGGAGAAAGATGGTCTACCTGCCTTCCCAATGGGCAAAATTGACCAGACAAGGATGTGGAAAGTAGGTGAGCGAGTTCGTGCTGTAAGGCTGGTCACCTGGTGATTTAGGTCCTTCATGCCCTTTCACTGCTGGTGTCTTTGTGGCATTAATGATGGCACAGGTGAGTTCTCTTTGTAAAATACGAGTGAAAAATTTTTTGCCCACAGTTTTTTAGTACAAGTAGAAGTCGGTCATGGTGACTCTAATAGCATAAGAAGACAATTCTCCAAACTTATCACAATTAGCATAATTTATTGCTGTGGAGATGGCAATAATTGCTGTATCAATTTTCTGCAAGCGGTATCAATTTTCTGCAAGTTTGCTTGTTAATGTCTTTCCTTGTTAAAGTTGGTGCATCTTTAATGATTAATGGATTTAAACAACGGAACTTTGCATGTGATATATGATCATTTGTGAACTGGAAGATAGATTTTTTCCTTTTTTGAAAACTTGGTCTTAGGGTCTTCTAAATCATATATTTTTCTCTCTCTTGTGCATATTCAACCAGATTGAGATTCTGAGGAAGAAAGGTCACTCCTATTCGGAGATCATAAATGATATGAGAGTGTGATTGAGGCTGTGGATTCTTTGAATCCTTTCATGCATGCTCGTGGGGTAGCATTCATGGTAGACAATTGTTCGACAACTGCACGGTTGGGATCAAGGAAGTGGGCGCCCCGCTTTGATTACATTCTCACACAGCAGGCATTGGTGGCTGTGGACAATAATGCTTCCATTAACAGGGATCTTATAAGCAACTTCCTCTCCGACCCCGTGCATGGCGCTATTGAAGTGTGTGCGCAGTTGAGACCTACTGTAGACATTTCAGTGCCTGCAGATGCTGATTTCGTGCGACCAGAACTACGTCAGTCTGGAAACTGAAGATGGTGGTTTGGAAACTGAAAATTCAAGGTCATTTTACTTGAGCAACTAGATTTCAATGCACGTTTGTACCGAGTAGGCTTTTTTAATGAATGCTTACTTATTATGCACTCTGTTGAACAATATTTATGTGGTAAGAGCTGTGATGTATGCTATGCTGTTTTTGGTAGATTTGAAATAACAGTCTACTATTATGTGGTTTTATCAGGCTTCAGAATCTTGTGAGTTGTGATTTACTTTGAACACTAGAAATATGTTATCAAGAATACTGGAATAAGTTTTAGAGAAAGGGGGTGATGTATTTTTAGTCCTTCAGTCATCAACATCAAGGACATTGTTGGTATTCTTGCATTAAATTTCATTGTCACTTGTCTTTTCCGGATCTTACATGGACCATTGGTCCATGTTAAGCCACCTCACCTGAATTTTGAAGTGTTGTGAGATGAAGTAGAGTGAGATAGTTTAACATAGACCAAGGGTCCATGGCATGGTAACATCTATATAAGAATTTCCCATCTTTTCTTCGTGATGCTCAGACTCGATTCAAAGACAAAATGACACATAACTAGCTCCATGCTTGCATAAAATCTCTCCAGACTAGTTAAAGTAAGTGTTTCAAGTGCCTGCAAAATGCTTATGATACTCGGTTCAGACTCGACAGATTCAACATTTACATATACATGGCCGAATTGCTTGCCTTTAAAATGTTCTGCTCAAGATTCACCGAAGCCAGAGAGTTGGTTCCCTGAAAGGCCAAGTTCTCGCAACGTAGAGATGTTAAAGATAAATGGAGGAATTTTACCAGCAATCTTGTTCGATTTCATATATAGCCTTCCAATGCTCGAAGACTGCCCCAACTCTGGAGGAATTTCACCTGTAAACTGGTTTGCTTCAATGAATACTCCTTCAAGAATTGGAAGCTTTCCCAACTCTGGTGGAATTCTCCCAAAAAAATTGTTAGAGCTTAACATGAGAATCAATAATCTTGACATGTTTCCAATTGAAGGTGGAATGATGCCGGTAAAGTAATTTCGACCAACCACTAAATTTCGAAGCATTGACATATTCCCAATATTATCTGGCAGATTACCTGAAATCCATTAATTTCCGCAGAAATATTCAGACTATGCAGCTAGGGTAATTACTGTTGCATCACAATAACATTTTTCATTATTGATACCTGTGAATTTATTTCCGATCAGAGGTCAAGGGTGTCCATTGCACTGCAGTGAGAAATACCAGAAGGGATTTGGCCATGAAATTGGTTATTCTCAAGGTTTAAAGTCTCAAGCTTTGGATGTCTGAAGCATAGATCGCGGGGTATGCTACCGGATAATCCGTTGCTTGCAAGATTAAGAGTCATTAAGGAAGAGAAATTAAAAAATCTGAAAGGTACTTCCCCTGTCCAAGAAAAAAACAAAACGAAAGAGGAAATTTAAACAGTTTTCAATCACTTATTCGCACATCCATGATAAATAAATCTACAAGACCCACCTGTCAAGTAATTGTCACCGAGATAAAGGAATTGAAGACCTATGATGTTCCCAATCTCAGTCGGTATGCCTCCTATGGAGCAAAACAAATGTTAAAAACCAGAGAAAATTGCTAAATACAGCTTTAGTGTATTATTAATTTGGTGGCAGTTTACAAATTACAAGTACCTAGTGAAGTAATTCGGTAATTGACTTAATTTGATTAGTCGTGAGAACAATCTTTATTACTTATATATTATATAAGTGACTTGTGCAATGTGTGCTAATACGTAATTAATTTTTAAATTAGAGTTTGACACTTCTCAATCTCACGAGTTCGTTATCTATACTATATATATATTATATATATATATATATATTATAAAATAATACGTCTTTGTACGTGTAACACTTTTATATATTTATTGAAAATATTTATTTTTAAAAAAAATAAATGAATAGTTAATGAATGGTAACCAACTATAAAAATTTTGCCTATTGAGTTTTTTATACAATATTTATATATTTTTAATATATTTTCTCTTTCATTGAAATATAATTACCAATTCCCAATAGAAAACATATATAAGTGTTTCTCCCCTTTTTTGTAATGTCTAAAATACCCGTCCTTAATAAAATATAATTTTCAATTCCCAATAAGAAAATATATTTATTTGTTTATCTACTTTTTTTTTTAGTGCTTAAATTACCCACATTTAATGAAATATAATTTTTAATTTCGAATAGAAAAACATAATTAAATTACTGATTACCTATTCTACCTATTTTTTAAGATACAATCACCTATTTCAGCATAAATACATTCAGATGACAGATTTTTATTTGTATACAAATATTTATTATAATTAAAATTTTAAAAAATTGAAAAAACGAATCATATAATTTCTAATTCTCAGAAAAACATAATTAAATAAATCATCATCTATTTTACCTAGTTTTTTTAAGATATTAACCACCTATTTCGGCATAAATACGTAAGAAGATGGAAGATTTTATTTGTGCAAAAATATTTATTATAATTAAATTTTCAAAAAATAAAAAAATGAATCTAATGAAAATGTATAGACTAAATTAATCAAACAAAAATTATGTTTTATGAGAAGTTAAACAGATTAAACTAATATAGTTTCCATATTACGGATAGATATTACATAATATATTAAATTCATTAATAATAACAAATTTTTTTAATCTTGCTTTCAAATGCATCGAATGTCCTGTTCATGGAAACATACCTTATCTTATTTTAGAATTCATGAAATACTAATTAAATAAATAATTTCTTCCTTGACTTATTATGAAATTTTGGCGTAAATACATAATAAGAAAAGTATATAATTGTAAGAGTAGAAAAATCATTTATATTTAAGCAAAGAATAAAATAAAAATATTATATTTTGTAACTGTTATATACATTCAAAACAGTGTTTTTAAATTTATTCATAATAAAATAATCTTTTATAACTATTATAAATATTCTAAATTCACTACAATTACAAAATCAATCTATTGTTCATTCAAGCATGCCAGTTTGAGAAACTTTATTAGATCCTTCTTCTTACATGCTGTATATATAGGGTTGATTTTGCTTTACCTCTTTTTTAGTGTCATTGATAGTTTAATATCTCATATTATCTTTTGACCAGTAAAGTCCTTCTGTTATATTAACTAAATATGTTGACCATTTTACTCCTACTATATTCTAATATTTTTTTTGTTTAATTGTATGTTTGATGAATAATTTTTTCATAAAATAAGTTCAACCCATGATACAATACATATACCTAAAATATTCTAAAATAATAATTATAATAATACTCTAAATAGTTGCAGGTATATAGTAAGTTTAAATGTCAAATTCGAAAACTATAGTACCAGTTGATAAAACAACAAAGAAATATTAGATTGGACTAGCTATTGATAAGTTAAAAAACGTTAAACTAATTGTATGATTCATGTCCAAAATAATTTAAAATAATTATTGCAAAACCCACAAGAATACAACGTATAAATTATAAGAATGACTATACAGGAAAAAAGAAGAAGCAAGTAGGTAATGTAAAAAACAATATAAATTATTCAAATATAGTCATACTACACCTAAATATATAAGAATGACTACGTATAAATTATAAGAATGACAATATAGAAAAAAAATAAGCAAGTAAGTATTATAAATTCAATATAAATTATTCAAATATAGTCATACTATTAAATATTCTAAAATAATTATGCAGATATAGACTAATTTTACATGTTGATTTTCGAAATTACAATGCAATTGTTCATAATTTAACAAAACAATAAAGACATAGATCAATGCCTTGTTAAATAATAAAAGGAATTAATCAAAAAAGTATAAAATATAAAAAAAAATAAACCATACACTTTTATTAGCCTTCATTTTATTTATGTATTTAATAAATACAAATTTAATTTCATACTAACATACTATATCAAAATATAATCTTGGAGTTAACCACATTCAATATCATTTAGGATAAATGGAAGAGTTCACAACATCATTATTATCATAAGGTTCAGAAACATGAAAAATACCAATATATTCTCTATCTAGATACATAATTAATTTACACAATATATTTAAAAAATTAAATAGATTATAGAAATTATATGTTATTTTGAATGTCTTTAAAATTAAATATTTTCATTCGAGTTGTGTGAATATAGACTAATATAGAGGATTTTTTTCATTAATTTTTGTACATTTTAGGAACAGAGTAAGATAAAAGAATAAATTTTTATTTTCACCTTTTGATTATGATCTTAATATACTATGTGATACCTATCCATATTATATAGAACATATGTAGTTTGATTTATTGATTTTCTTATAAAGGAAACATAACTTTTCTTTGATATATTTATTTTTTATATTTAATTTTATTTTTTCTTATTTTTTAAAATTTTAGTTAATCATTTTGTAATTATTACTATATATTATTTAATCTTCTATAAATATCTTTATTGATAAAAGAATTTTGACATGCTTTATCTATTAAATGATTTTTGATACTTGATAGTGATTTTATCCTTTACTAATGACAAAGAATATATAGATATATCTCAAAAAAGTTCAATATTATGGAAAAGTCTTTATCTATAGTTGATTAAGTTAGTGGTGATGTTGTTATTAAATATTATAATCTAGGAATTTAAAAGAAAAATAAAAACTATTTTAGATCGGAGTTAACTATATTTTATGCCATTAAAGATGGATATACTAAGAGTTTAGAGTGTCAATTAAGTATTGAAGTGCATGTTATCATAACTTTAAGAGATATAAAAAATAATTAACAATATATATATATATATATAATCTCACTTAACGTAATAACGTGTAATTTTTGTTATCTTTAGAACTACAATTTCATAACATTTTGTGTATTGTAGAGTAAGATAAAGGACTGTTGATTTATATATTCTTTGCATTTTAATTAGATTCATTTTCTTTCTAATTTTTTGAAATATTTATTAATCATTTTTTTGTAATTATTATCCATATATTACTTGATTATCTATTAATAATTTTGCTACTAATAGAATTTCAAAATATTTCATCTATATAATGTTTGATACTTGATAATGGTATTATCTTTTTCTGTAATGACAAAAAATATGCAAATATATTCAAAAAGTTAAATACTATGGAAAATATCTTAAACTTTAATTGTATAATTAATTGGTAGTGACGCTATATGAAAATTATAACCTAAGCACTTAGAAGAGGAAAGCTTAAATGTATAAAAAAGAAATAATTTCATACGTTTTTCTCATAAAATAGAAGATTTGTATAATTTTTAATAAAAAATAAAATTTATATGTAATTTTGTAACAAAAAACAAATAATATTGAAAAATAAAAATGAGAAGATAAGTGAAAATAATTTACAATGAAAGAGCAAAGATATTAAAATAATATTTGAAATATATAAATCTTCTATAAAAAAACTCAACAATTAAAATTTTCATATTAATTATTATTTACTGATTATTCATTTATTTTTTAGAAATTTTCAATAAATTAGAAGTATTTTACCTATGAAATACATGCACTTTTCTAGTGTTTGGATTATATTTGAGTTTATTTGTAGTGAAATATTTGTGTAATATTGTTCGATTTGTTTGGTCTACCATTGGAGAAGATTAACAATTTAAACAGTTTTCAATCACTTATTCACACATTCATTATAAAAAAAATTTGTCATACCGACCTGTCAAATTATTGTTAGCAAGTGATAGGTGTCTTGAAGACCTGTGATGTTCCCAATCTCAGCTGGTATGCTTCCTATGGAACAAAACAAATGTTGATAGCCAGAGAAAATTGCTAAATAGAGCTGTGGTGTAAATATTATTAATTTGGTGGAGTAATTAGTGTAAGCAAATGTTTACAAGTACCTGTGAAGTTATTAGTACCCAATTCAATGTCATGGAATGCGCTACAAAGTGAAAGACTAGAAGGGATTTGGCCATGAAATTGCGTTGTGGGTCCAAGAGGATGGCTTTCTTAATTTACATACGCAATTGGATAAAGATTTTGCAGGGACATGGCTTCATCAATACGGCTTCTTGTGTGTTGAAATTATATCCTTTTGGTTTTTTTTTTGGAAGCATGTGGCAGGCTTTTCTCATAAATAGAAAGCAAATCTAGTTCCTTGAGCACTACCACCAAAATGTAGCACCAAAGTTCTGTTAACAGAGAGTGCTTTCTACACTCTTTTAAAATATCTCGATTTGAGATATTTATAGTATTTAATTTGTGATTTGTTTGATTTTATGAAGATTTCTTTAATTTGTATCACACTTAATGAGTTAGTGAAAATTTTTTCTTTTGTCCGTAAATATAAGTCGAGTTGATCAAATCACATAAATCATTGTGCCCCTTTATATTTCTATATTTCTCTTTGTTTATATTCATTATCGTCGTTAAGTACTTATTAAGAAATTTTCACAAATCTCCCAAACCTATGACAAATTGGTTTTTCTCAAGGTTTAAATACTCGAGCTTGGGATGTTTGAAGCATAGATCATGGGGTACGCTACCCGATAATCCGTTTCTTCCAAGAACAAGCTCCATTAACGGAGAGTAATTAGAAATTTTGAAAGGTGCTTCTCCCGCCCAGAAAAATAAAACAAATTTAAAGAAATCGAAAATAAAAAATTCTAAATTATTTATCCACACATAAATGATAAATACGACGAAGAGTAGTTTAGATAGTAAGTGGTTTCGTCTATAATTAATTGAGTATGAATTGTTTAAGTCACTTACTTGCGTTTAAAAAAAATACCTGTCAAATTATTTTCACTGAGATATAGATTTTGAAGACCTGTCATGTTCCCAATTTGAGGTGGTATGCCTCCTACGAAAATTTGGAACATAAGCCATAAAATATGATTTTCCAACTTGAGCTACACTGTAAGTATTAGTACTAATTGGTGCTAGTTTTAAAGGTACCTGTCAAGTAATTCGAAGTCAATGCAATTGTAGAGAGGGCACTACAAAGTGAAATACTAGAAGGAATATTGCCAAAAATTTGGTTACTCTCAATCTCCAAGAATTCCAAGTTCGGATGTCTGAAGCACAAATCTTCGGGCAAGTTACCAGTGAATCGGTTATACCCCAAAACAATTTCCGTTAAAGAAGAAATGTTAAAGAAATTGAAAGGTAATTCCCCTGCAAATACAAAAAACAAACACTTGTAAATTCAAAAATATCTTTGGATTTATCAACCTTACATAAACGATGATAAATCGTGTTATTAAAAATGGACTTCATGGATTCAACCAACCTGTCAAGTTGTTTGAAATAAGATGTAGTAACTGAAGCGCTGACATGTTCCCCATTTCAGCTGGAATGACACCGCTAATATTGTTCAAAGCGAAAGAAAGATATTTTAGAGACCGACAAGCTGAGATACTGGAAGGGATTTGGCCACCAAGTTGGTTCGCAAATATAAACAATATTTCGAGCCTAGAGTTTTCTTGCAAATATCATGGGGAAGACTGCCTGATATCGTGTTATATGCAGCTTCTAAAATTGTTAATGAGGATATGTTGAAAATTGTTGAAGGTAATTCACCTGCAAACGAGGCGGATCATCAAGGAAAAACCACGAAACAAAAGATTAGCTTGAAATGTTCAAAATATTACCTCAAAATTAGAATTCTTACCAGTCAAGTTGTTTCTTGATAGATACAATTGCTCAAGCTTTGATAAGTTGCCTAATTTTCCAGGAATGGAACCCGTAAATTCATTGCTTTATACACATCATTAAAGCAAGAAACTTGATTTCAGAACACCGAGAAAAACTAGCTGGTATTTGCCCTCCTAATTGATTAAACGAGACATTTAAGCTTTCCAGATTCGGGAGATTATGGCAGATGTCCATCGGGAGAGACCCGCGGAGGAAGTTGTACATAAGATCAATCACCTGGAAAGAAGAAATGTTGAAGATTGCAGGAGGAATAGGTCCACTGAGACTGTTATTATACAGGACCAGTTCTTGAATTCTGTTTAGGAATCCAAAACTCCCAGGAATCTGACCACCAAGCTCATTTAACTGCATATACAAACCGCGCAATCTGCGTAAATGGCCCAACTCATCAGGAATATTGCCCTGGAAATTATTATTACTGATGTCGAGGGAAATCAGAAACGAGAGATTCCCAACTTCTTTGGCTATGGTTCCTTTCAGCCCTATACTTGAAAGGTCCAAGGCCTTCACTCTTTGGTGCCTGTGGCTGCAAGTAATCCCAATCCAATTGCAAAGCAAGGGGTCCCTTCTGTCCAGTTTTTTAGTAAAATGTTGTAGGGGTCTTGTGTTATTTTGGCCTTGAAGGCTAGAAGTGCAGACTCATCCGTGCTGCTGTTGATGATTGGTATAGCAGCAGAAGCCCAGAAGCAGCAGTTTACTGCTAAAAAGATCAGAAATATTGTGATGTTTCCCATGTTTGATGTGTTTTAGGATGTGGAAATGAAATTCTCTGTAATTCTTTAATGCAAGTGTTTATATATGAACTGGCAAGTCTAGAATGGTGTTGTTTCTTTCATCCGGAAAGGATGTAGCTAGTTTACTGTATTGAATTTTTTTACCTAAAAAATAAATAATTTACAGGAAAACGATTTAACTACAAATTATAAATCACTTGTCAAAACTAATTTACATAACAAAAATATATTATATTATCAACTCTTAATTTTAGATAATTAATCAAATTTTATTTTTTTCTTTTGTGAATTTAACATTGTATCAATAATTTTGTCAAATTATATAAGAATGTATTGTTATTTACATAATCTTGTAAACTGCTGTATTCTATATGTACAAATTGAAACAACTTTTGTATTGCACGCATCACCTTAACTCAATGGACTTGGTACTTTATACTTCTAGTTAGAGCATGAACTGAAATTAACTATTGTTATTATTTTATATGTAAGAATTTAGTTGATATGTATAACATTTATCCTTATCATAATAAAAGCTAGGGATAATGTTATTTTGGTCCTTCAAATTGAATAAAAATATCAATATGACCATTCAAACTAAAAAAAAGCTTCAATATAATCCTCCAAACTGGCGAAAGTGTTCCAATATATCCATCTAAAATGTACATATCTCAATTTGAGCCTCTAAACTGAAATAAGTAATCTAATATGGCCCTCTAAAATTAAAGAAACCCAATTTGGCTCTTCAAACAAGAAAATTGTTTTATTTGATTAGTTAATTTTCTAAAAATTCTTCATATACACTTTATAAAAGAGTCAAAAGGGTTTATTTTGTAAAGTAAAAATAAAGAACAAATATAGATTATTGATTCAACAAATGAAATATGGAGAATAATATTTAAACATTAAAAAATATTCTTGAACACCCCTATTATGTATTTCACCTATTATATTTTTTATTATTTGGCATAAAAATATTAAAAGGCGGGAAAAATGTTTTAAAGTAGGAAAATATAAATATCTAAGAAGATTTTTTTAGAAATGGAGGATATTATTAAAATAATTTTTCAGTATGAGTTAAATTGAGACATTTTTAGTTTAGAAGGCTATATCAAAATACTTAAATCACTTTGGAGAGCCGTATTGAAACTTTTATAATTTGGAGGGTTATATTAAAATTTTTCTTGATATGAAGGGCCGAAATGGCATTAATTGATGTCAATTTCACGCACTACTAGAAAATTACCGTAAATAATGGTAGGTTCAATTGGGTTAGGCTCCTCTCAACTAAATTTCTGTTCTATTTTCCTCCAATTATCTGTTATATTTAAATAACTAAAATTCATAAAAATTATCAAATTATATCAATAATTTTTTTTCGATGAGTAGATCAACATATCCTAAAACCAAATTTATTTATAAATGTTTTGCCATTTAATTTACACAAAATATTTGAACAATATAAAATGGGTCAAAATCAAGATAAAAATTGAAACGTTTAATCAAACGGAAAAAATTAATTAATTTATTTTCAATTTTTTTTTATATAGTAAATTACATTATGAACGAGTTTGATTTTTATAAAATATTTTTTAATATTATTTTCATAAGGTGTATTGGAGAGAAATTCTCTCCAAATACTTGAAAGGAGTTTAGTCCAGTTCAATTTGTGGATTTTGCTTGCCTTCTATTTTCGTGTAGACTTGTATCCACGATTGTTTTGAAAATAATTTTTTTAAAAAAATAAACATTTATGAGAAATTTTATGATCTCATTAGAGTGTCATAAAATTATACTATAAAACTCATACCATACAAAAATTTAAATTATATCAATATAGTTGAATATTTTAATGGAATCATAAAATTTTCTCTAATATTAAATATTTTCATGTCTATAGACCAAATCAATTACAATAATTCACTTCATTCGCAATTTGAAATTGACATGTGTTTGTCCCCACATTGGTTGAATAAAATACCTAATTGACCTGAAATACTCATCCAACTGTTTCCGATATTGTTGCCAAACATCCCCAGCGAGACTCCGTTCTCCTCAGGCAAAAGATAGTTGAAGAAGTTCCCATTTTCTGGTTATCAAAATTGCCCCCTTACTGTATATTCCGCATTGATCTTGACAATACTCAAAATTATCATCCAAGAACCACAAACAGACAAGTCAAGAGCGTTGACCATCATCCACCATTCACTATATGACCGGCACCTATTATTTGGAAGCCCATTTAGTCTATTCAAAATAATAATAAAAAAGAAGTTTAATAAAGTCATTGAAAAATAATTTATTTCTCTTTTTTTTTTTCCTTTTTTTTCTCCATGGTTTGCTTAAGGAAATATATATATATATTTTCGTGTTAAAGATAATTGCATCCTTTAATAATACATTTATACACTACAGTTACTTTAATATTTCTCATCGATCATGACAATACCCAAAATAATCACAATCCAAGTACATACAGACAAGTTAAGAGTGTTGATCAACAAACAACATACAATTTTTGAATATTAGAGACTCTTAATTTGTACTAGTAGATAGAACATTTGATAAGATAGTATTACCTCCGTTCTATTTATTTTATTATTATTTGACTTTTCTATTCAATCGCATCAAATTTTGAAAGTTCAATATTATATTGATTTTTAATAAAAAATTTAACTATAATATATTAATATTTGATACAAATTTCACTTTTATTAAAAAAAATTCATTCAAAATCAAATAGAACTATAGGACTTCATATATGCAGGAATTTAGTGAGTTTACTACCCCACGTCCACAAATTTTCAACCAAGAAAATTGACTTCTGATAACTTTATTGTCTGTAAAGCCAAAATCTTACCTCTAAATCACATAATATTCATAAAATTTAATTGAGCTGAAATTTCCAAGTAAATAATTATCACATCGGTATGAAAATATACCGTAACGGCGTAACTTATTTGAAGTATCAAAACGAGTACAAATCCTAGGGAAAAGGGGAAAAAAATAATCAGTACGAGTACAAGATATAAATTTGAATACAAAATATAAGGAAACTATATAATCTTGCTAATCAAGATTAATCAAGACTAATCAATATATACTTTATATATATATATATATGTTAACATCTCCCCAAACTCAAGGTGGGTGAGCACAGATCAATTTGAATTTGGAAACTAAATTACAGAAGTGTCCAGGAAATGAGCCTTGGTGAAAATATCAGCAGTCTAATTAGAAGACGAGATAGGGAGGAGCTTTACAATTCCTTGCAAAATGAGATGGTGAACAAAATAACAATTGGTTTCAATATGTTTGGTTTGCTCATAAAAGACATCATTGCTGGGCAATTTGAATAGCACTTTGATTGTCAACGTGAAAAGTAGTAGGTGAGTCATGTGAAATACAAATATCAGATAGTAACCAATGTAGCTAAATAAGTTTCTGGGAATAGCACAGTATTCGGCTTCTGTACTGGATTGCGAGACAACAATTTGCTTCTTACTACACTATAATATAAGAGAGTCCCCTAAAAAGAAACAAAACCTATAGTAGAGCTTAAGATCCCCTGCCCAGTCAACATCAAAATAGGCATGCAATACTAGAGAAGATTGAGAAGAAAAAAGAAGACCATAATACAGAGTGCCTCTGATGCATTGAAGAATATGAAGACAGCTGCAAAATGAGAACTTCTATGACTAGCCATAAATTGACTAATAATATGAACAACATAAGTAATATTGGGACAAGTAATAGTGAGGTATATCAAATAGCGAACTAACTGTTTATAGGGGATTAGATCAGGAAGAAGTGAACTGTCATTAGGAGCAAGATGAAAATTATCCTCAATGGTTAGGAGTAGATGCAATCTTATTGTCAGCCAAGCCAACACGAATAAGAATGTCAAAAGCATATTTGGTTTGTGTAAGATTGTAACCATCAGATGTGGATGATACCTTAAGGCCTAGGAAATAGATAAGAAAATCGAGATCTTTCATCTTAAAATGATGAATTAAATACTGCTTGAGTTCAGTGATTCCAGTGAGATCATTATTAGTGACAATCATATCATTAACATAGAGAAGTAAAAGAATAATACCCTGATCAGAACGGTGAACAAATAGAGTAGAGTCATAAGAACTTGACTTCAAATCAAATTGTTCAATAGTGCGGCTGAATTTAGAGAACCAGGATCTGGGAGCCTGTTTGAGACTATATAAAGCCTTGCAAAGTTTACACACTTTTCCAGAATTTTAGAATATCCTAATGGTGGCTGCATATATACTTCTTCTAAAAAATCACCCTAAAGAAGGGCATTTTTCACATTCATTTGAAAAAATTCCCATTTCTTCACAATAGTCAAAACAGCAAGTAAACTTTTGTCAGAGGTAAACTGAGCAACAGTTGCAAAAGTTTCCTCATAGTCAACGCTATATTCTTGTGTAAAACCCTTGGCAACAAGACGACCTTTATAACGGTCCACACTACCATCTAAGTAGGCTTTAATTTTATAAACCCATTTGAAGCCGGCAAGATATTTGTTTGGGGAAAAATCATCCAAGTCCCATGTATGAATTTTCTCAAGAGTCTGCAACTCATCAAGTACGGCTTGTTGTCTCATGAAGTTAAGACAAGCTTCAATATAGGATGTAAGTTCATATAAGGAAAGAATAGTGGGAAAACAATGACAATCATGAAGATGATTAGTAGGTTCTTTTACCCTAGTAGACCAACGAGGAGGCAAGGGTGGTAATCCAGTACGGAATATAAGAGGAGTGTATGTGCTAGGGCCGTTAGTTGGACATTAATCCTTGGGTAAAATGGAATCAGAGTTGGATATCTCATGAATAGAACTCGGAGAATCAGATATGAATAGTATATAGAAAAAAATCGGGTACGGAAAATGTAACTAAGTATGGTGAGGAGGATACTAATAGGTTAAATTTGGGCATTGTAGAGAACATTTTATATTCCCAGAAGACAACATGACGG
Source organism: Cinchona pubescens (assembly GCA_025175665.1). Lineage (NCBI taxonomy): Eukaryota > Viridiplantae > Streptophyta > Magnoliopsida > Gentianales > Rubiaceae > Cinchona > Cinchona pubescens. Next base: position 2,173,095 of record JANKKI010000126.1, read on the forward strand.
GAGACTCATAACCGTTTAGACTGAGGATCCCAATAGTGGTAGCCCTTGTGTTCAATTATGTATCTAATAAAATAGCTTAACCTAACTCGAGATTCTAATTTGTTATGTTCATAGAGTTGTAGAAGAATAAAACAAGTACAGCCGAAAACTTTTAGATTCGTATAGCTTAGAGGAGAGCCATATAAAAGCTCATAAGGAGATTGGTTACGAAGTAATAGGGGAAAGGACCTGATTGATAGGGTAAATAGCAGTAAGGGCATCTTCGTCCCAAAAATGCCCTGGATAGGAAGAGGAAAGCAAGAGAGCACGAGCTGTGTCAAAAATGTAGCAATGTTTAAGCTTAGCATTACTATTTTGTTGGGAAGTGTCAGGATAAGAATTGCTGTCTCGGCAAAGAATAATGCCTTGCTGATGAAGAAGGTTAAGAAAGGAGATTTCCTTATATTCCACGGCATTATCAATGTGAAGGATTTTTGTGGAACTAATTTCCTATGGTAGATGTTAGTGAAGGACCCTAAATATCTGAGTGTATTATAATCAAACAGGGCAGTTAAAATAGAATCACTTATAGGAAATGGAAGAGTATGATTTTTAGCAAGTTGACAGGAGACACAATCAACAAAATCATTTTGCACAGATCCTAATTGACTATTAGAGATCAACATTTTCACACAAACTAAAAAGGCATGACCTAATCTAGCGTGCCAGAGACTTAAGGGTTGAACATTAGATGTAAAAGTGGCAAAGTGAACCTAAAAAGATGACGAAAGTGTGAGGTTATTTAATTCAAAGAGACGTCCGACTTTGTGATCTGTTTTGAGAAGTTGTCTTGTTTTACAGTCCTATAAATGACAACCAATAACAAAAAATAAAACATCAATTCCAAGTTCAACTAACTTGTTGGCCAATGGAAATGAGATTTAAAATTAATTTAAGGACATGAAATGTATCTGGTAGAGAAAGAGAAGACATAGAAACAATGGCCATGTGATTAACATGCATGAGTGATCCATCAACAACTTGAATAGATGGCACATGCGAGTGATACTTTGAAGAAAAATAGTAGAGTCAGATGACATATGATTTGAACATGTTGAATGAAAATACCAACTAGAACTTGAAATTATAGAGTTTACATTAGAACAAAAAAGGAAGGAGTTTGGAGAGTACTTGTATGATGATCAATGCAAGATTATTAGGCGTTATTGAGGTTTGGGGTGATAAATGGGGTACTATAGAACTATAAGAAGCCATTATAGCAATAATAAATGAGAAAATAACTACAAAATTTAAAAATATGAAGAAATAGAACCTTAGAGACAGATTTTGAGAAATTCAAGGCCACAAACAGATACAGAATGCCTAAAATAGTGAGGAATTGAATCAAACCGAAAATAAACTAGATCTGATTATAGATGAACCAGATAGAAAGTGTTTCTGGCCAGTGAACCAGGAATAAATTGGTTAAACTAACATGAACCAGAACAAAATAGACCAAGCTGATGTGGATATGATGTGGTAACTGAGTGGCACCAACGTGGCAGATGACATGTCACTTACATGGCAGATAATGTGGCAAGGATTGGGACCCGAAGGATGACTTGTCAGACACATGTTGGATGACGCGGTCTAACATGGCCGTACATGTGGCATGCTAACTTGGATCGGATGTAGGACAAATCTGACATGTGGTTGATGATGTGTCAATAACGTGGTAGTACATGTTGGATACTGACTAGGAAAAGGCATGATCTGCGAACATGCCTTTATAAGCAATACTGAAGGTGTGTTTTTAAAATATGCTAGCTTTGGTCATCTTTTATTTTGAGAACCATCCTGTTTTGCAGACATGTTGGGAACCCGGTTATTGATGCTTGTGGACATGTGGATAGTTTGCTAGTAATGGGATTGCTATAATAATTTTAAACCAGAACAAACAGAGACTCTTGGAAAGAGATTGGTGGTAGTGGTAACTAGGGGCGGACCTAGGAGTTGAACTTTAGGGGGTAAAAACTATATATACATATACTTGGAGAGGCAGTTTTATAATTTTTATAAAATTTTATAGGGTAAAGTCTAAATTTTTTTAAAGGGAGTTATTGAAATTTTAAAAAAAATATCAAGAAAATAATATATTTTCAAAACTTTTGGGGAAAAAAACTATATAAATATATGCATAGGGAACACTTTTATATTTTCTACAATTTTTTTGGGGGGAGAGCAAAGTCTAATTTTTATAATAGTATAATAATAATTTCAAAAATTTTAAGGGGCGAAAAATATAATTTTGAAAATTTTGGGGGACGGCGGCCCCTTCCCATTCCCCAAATGATCCGCCCAGGTGGTAATCGAAAACAAATGACTGAGAAAAAGATTATAACTAGAGTAATTTTGAACTAGATCAAGAAAACAAGAATTAATAATGGCCAAAGAATAGAAACAAGTTAGACCCCAAATTGGGTCTCTGATACCATGAAAGAAACGACGAAAAACTTTATATATTAATCTTATATACAATGATACAAAGAAGGCTTTATATATGCTTGAATACAAAATATAAGAAAACTATATAATCTTACTAATCAAGATTAATTAAGGCCAATATAAGATATACTTAACATAAATATCTAATCAAATATATACTTTACGTATATTTTAACAAGATAAATTGTAGTTATCAAACATGTTTGAAAAATAATTGAAAAATATTATTTAGACAATAAAAAAAAAATAACAATCCAAACGGCAGACTGTTCACATTTGCTTTCCTCCTTAAATCGAAAAAAAAAGAAAAAGAAACTAATTTCAAAATAAGTATAAATATAATGAAATTTGTACATGGAAATGCAAGCCACAAATAATTAGCTCTTACTTATAGCACTAAATCAAATGAGACACAAATAATTATTATAGTACTAAATCAAATGAGACACAAATAAGAGTATCAGCTCATACCTTATAGTACTAAATCAAATGAGACGTAAATAACTGACATGTATAATGTTGAATGTAAAAATTTTATAGTGTATTTTGTAACGATGTTGGGTGCACCTTTTAATTATGCTTGACTTGATTTGATTATTTTTTTAGATAAACTAAAATGATCGGGCTTTATTATTTAGTTGAGCTAGAGTTGAAATAACACAAGTAGTTTAATTTATTTTATGTAAAATTTAAATTATATACTTAAAAAGTTAGAAATATTAAACAAAGTTATTTAATAATGGTTAATGATTCTAGAATTCGATTAACCAATACTATAATAAAATAGGGAGTTTGATTTTGTGTGAATAATTATTAATGATTCTAGAATTCTATTAACCAATACTATAATAAAGTAGGGAGTTTGATTTGGTGATTTAGATTTTCTTTTCAAAATTACCCTTGCTATAAAATTTAATTACATTGTTATGTCCCCTTACTTGAATGTCTTTTTCTAATTATTTAGGTTATTTATGTAAATACTGCTCAAAGACTAAAAGAGGAAATAAAACCTACTTTTAAGGCTTCATTTTAAGAAATAAATTTAAATGAATTAAAATTTTCTTATTTAATAGACTATTAGAAATGAGTTTTAGAAATTAAAGAAGAGTAGGAAATAATTTTATTAGGATGGATTTTAGAAATCAAACAATAATAAAAAAAATAAAATTTACTTGAAAAATAAATTTACATATTTCATTTATACTTTCATATCCTTATTTAAAAAAATCTTAAAAGGTATCTAGGAAATAAAATTAAATCTTTTTTATACTTATATTTAGAATTAACTTTAATTGAAGCAAATTTCCTCATAGAGTAATTTTGGGATGTAGTGAGAAATAAAAGATGAATATTAAACAAAGTTATTAAGAAATTGGTTGAATATGTACTATCTTAATTAAAACTAAAATGTTTTAGACTTATATTTAGAATTAAGCTTAATTGAAATGAATTTCTTGATATAATAGAATTTTGGGATAGATTTAAAAATAAATATGAATATTAAATAAAATTATTAAAAAATTAATTGAATATATACCATTAATAAATGAAGGAGTTAGATTTAGTTTTAGGTTTTATTTTTCAAGTTATCCTCATTATAAAATTTAATGATTTTGTTATGTTCCCAACTTGAATGCCTTTTTTTTTTTTTTTTAATTTTTTAAGGTTGTTTATGTAAATACTCCTCAAAATGTAAAATAAGAAATTAAACCTACTTTTGAGATTTCATATTAGGAAATAAATTTCATTGAAATAGATTTTCTTATGCAATAGAAATTAGGAATGAGTTTCAGAAATTAAAAAAGAGTAGGAAATATTTTTTTGGGATATGTTTTAGAAATCAAGCAGTAATAAAAATATAAAATTTACTTGGAATTTTTTTTTACATATTTAACCTATATTGTTGTACCCTTACAGAGTAAAAATCCTAAAAAGGTACGCATGAAATAAAAACTAACTTTTTGAGATTTTATATTTATTACAATTAAATTTGATTGAAGTAAATTTTCTTACAGTGTAGAATTTTGGGATAGATTTAAAAATTGAAAATGAATATTAAATAAAGTTTTAAAAAATTTATAGGATAAAATTTATCATTTAATAGAATGATGCATATAATATTATCAACATATACAGGTTGTAATTACATTAATAGACTAGACAACATTTATAGTAATTAAAAAAATTAATAATTTATTAACAACAATTAAAAGGAAAAGAAAATTTCATTTGACAAATAAAGGAAAATAAGATTATTTTAATTATAAAGAGTTAAATACCATTTTGGCCATTTAAAATATGCAGAAATCTCAGTATGGCCTTCTAAATCAAAAAGGTCTGATTTGACCTCCAAATTGAAAAAAATAAACCAATATAGTCCTTCAAATTCAAAGTGCCTAAATTTGGTCCTTAAACCTTAAATAAATGTCCTATTATGGTCCTCAAAACTAAAAAATTATGAACTCGACTCTCCAAGTTGAATCAGATCTGTTGTAATTTGCTCTCTAAACTGTACTCTAATATAAAAAATACCATTAACCTTTTAAAAATATACAATTTTAAAATATACTTTCAATCTTAATAATTACTTTACTATTAAAATAAAATTTTTGTACAGAATACAGAATTCTAGCTGGTATCCATTTTTCAATGATGAATTTTAGAAATTATATAAGTATGCAAATAAAACTTTTTTGGGATTAAGTTAAATAATAATAGGAATTATCTCTAAACAAAAAAGTAGGACTTATCACGTATAAAACTTTTGGACTCCTTTGCGAGAATAATTCTAAAATTTTTTTCTATTTGATACAAAAAAATAAAAAATAAATGAACAAAAGATATATAAAATTTCTTAAAAGCCTCCAAATCATCTAAACTTGAATTAATAAAGACATTATCCTTCATAGATATTGTCAACATTTTCACCTTCCTCCCGCTAATACTATTTATTTTGTCTCTATTGTTGTTATCTAGACTTTGTAATGATGAAACTATAAAGATTCGTTGTCCTGAATATGAAAAGAATTTGACTTCTACACAGTGTACTAAATAACAAATATAATGTAAAATTTATCTTTTCTGTTATTATTAAACTGATTGGATGAAAAAGAAAGGAGTGAAAAATATGCTCCACACCTATTTTATTTTTCTTAAAAAAAGTAATTCGTATCTTACAATTCTTACTTTAAGTTTAGTTCCCTTTTCATGCATTGAATAATTAGCATACCTTTTCCTATAATCAAAAATTAGTTCCTAACTTATAATAGCCAAAATTCTTAATAGATAATTCTTGTTGTCCTACAAAAAAATATTATTATTATTTTTGGACTTGTAAATATCTAATATTGGATATTAGTAACCGTAGAAATCACATACTATTTTCAGTTACTAATTAGATTTTAACTAAAATGTACTTTGTCTAATAAAATCTAAATATTAAATATTTATTGTTACTTTTAAATTATTACTATACAAGTTGATAGCTGTAAATATAAATTATTGGATCTTATTCTATCAAATAAAATATATAACATTGAATAGCTATTTTTTAATTTACTGCTATACAAATTGATAATTTTAACATAATGAATTAATCACTAAATTTCATGCCATAAATTGTTATATAGTGGTAGATTATTTTTCATTTTTTTATTTTCATGATATAATTCCTATAATTGTGCAAACTATATGTCTAAGAGAGATTTTGTTCCTAAATTAATAATTACTATTTAGTATTTGCACTGGAATGATTCCTTCATCAAGTTAGTTCCAAGAGAGGTATAGGGATTCAAGAATAATCAAATACCTTAATGCGTTTGATAAATCCAAAGTTATTAAGATAGAATTTGAATAATTGAAGAGAATAAAGGATTCCAATAATCCCTGTAGATTGTCAATATTTTTCAATACTACACTACCATTTTTTGTTACTAAATTTATAGAATGGATATAACAATAAATTCGAATATATTTCCTATCACACATTGTGCCCCATTTGATAATATGACTTTAAATTTTTCTATTTTTGAAGTAAAATAGAGTACCAATGAACACATTACAGAATGCTTCAATAATTCTCAATCGATGGACTTTTATTTTAAAATTGTAAGGTAGATGTGTTATTCATAAGACATAATTATTTAGATTTTATGAAATTATTTGAACTATTAAATTGAACAAATCTTTCATATTTTCAACAAAGTATATCGAAAGAAAAGGTTTTTTTTTTTTAAAAAAAAAAAAAAAAAACACCTATGAACAAATATTTCTTTAAAGACATACGAACTACAAAAATTCTTTGGCTTAGTAAAACATTGAAACAGAAACTATAAAGTAGAAAATTAAGTGAACTAAAAAAATAGTTAATATTTCCAAACATGTTTTATTTTTAATTCACAGCAATAAAAATTAAACAATTAGTATCCTCAAACGTGTAAAACACATACTCCCATGCTAGTTTAATTAAATACGAGTAACTAAAAATAATAACCCAATCTCATTAGTTAATTTAGGGTAATGTTGTGATTCAGTTATATAACTGATAGTTGTTTATTTGTATAAGTAGTTCAAACTAGAGGTATTTATCCTGACATTGATTTGAAAAACTTGTTAAATTGATACGATTCGAATTAGAAAAAGAGAGTACTCGAACCGCATTCTAAAATCGGGTCGGGTTACTTGGGTTGAGAGTCGAGTAGCAAATCACATTTTTGTGACCCGTCGGGTACCCGACCCCATCCATTTTAGGGGTAATTTTGTAAATTTAGTTAATAGGGTTTCATTAGAAGTTAATACTTACTAGGGTTATTAGCAACCTCTCACCTCTTCTTTTTCAGTTCCTCGTCTTCCTTTCCTCTTCCTCTTCCTCTTCCTCACATTCTTATCCCTCACACTCCTATTTGTTAGGATGTATTTTGTAATTTAATTATTATTGCTATTGGTCTATTGCTACTTACTCATTTTTTACTGTTGGGATGTAATATTGGGATGTTTGTGACTTAGACTTAATTATTATTGTAATTTAATTGTAAAATTAACTTGTCTAATAATTATTGTTGACTTAATTGTGAAATTAATTTGTCTAACTATCACTATTTAAATTTTTACGTTTTGTTACCAGTGAGGGTCGGGTATCCGGTCAACCTAAGCCTTATTTGCAGGTACTCGGTAGGTCGGATTCCCACTTTGTATGGACTGGATAAAGGGTTGAAATTTGCTTGATTCGACTGGTGAGGGTTTTTTTTTTTAGCTCATGGGCCGGATACTCAGTCTATGAACAATCCTAGTTCAAACTATCTCATTTCATGTTTACCACACATAAAAAAATTAAATTTTAACAAATAACCTATAAAATTTTTTATTAGATAATGTGAGCTTGATCCAACTCAATTAAAGTTTGAAACTCGAATAATTTTATAAGTCGAGTATGAACTACACATCTATGAGTTTGGACCGACTCGATTAAGGCCTAAGCCAAATAAATATGTCAGTTGAGCTCTAACTTTTCGAAGGCCAGACTCACAAAACTCAATTGATAGTCTTAATTTCGCAACACATTTTATTGAATGGCAAAACTACCCTCTATGATTTAATTTGTTTTGTTGACCTTACCATCAGCTTCTGTCCATCTAAATGAGGATTCCCAGTTTCATTCCTCTCTTCTTCTCTCTATCCAGCCACTACCGAACAAACACAATGCCTCATGCGGTAATCACTAACATTACAAGCCTCCTATAATTTCCCTTCTTGCTGTCAGCAAATTCTCGACTCTCCATAGATCAAACGTGGAGAAGAATAAAGGCGTCACTTTGGATGGGTGCAGTGGTAGACCGTCTTTTTGACATAGAAAGTGGATTCGTCGTATAGATCTACGGCGATGCGATCTTGCGTTGATCTGAGGAGAGAATCGTAGGGGTTGGGAGAGAGACTGAGTTTTTTTTTTTAAATATATAGAAGGGACTGAGTTTGATTTTGGCAAGTAGAGGCAGGTATGATTTGGCCATGGCATGGTGGTGATTTCGGTTTTGTGTTGAACTCAGAGAATATGAGGGTTATTGTTTTGAATTTATTCTGACTTTTCTTTGACTAAAAAATGGATGCTTGACTGGTGTAGTTAATATCATAAGTTTTGACAAAATTTTTGTATAAATTAAGGTGTACGTTGAGATTGTACATCTTGTATTTCATACAACTATATATCTATCGTCTTGTTAATTTCTAATTGTATACTTTAATCCAACCCTATCATTTTCTCTTTACCACTTACTGGGATCAATAGTAACAGTTTATTAAAAAAGAAGCTATGGAATGTTAAAGAGAAAATGATAAAATTATATCAGTATGTTGTGGTGACGCGGAGAATTCTAGTCCATAACATATGTAGATGGATCGATTTCACATACTAAAATTTCTGCGAACGGTATGAGTGTATAAAATCGATCCATATTCCACATCTATAAGATCTCATAATAGAACCTATTTTTTAGATTTATTGACTATTTCAAATAGACAAGGAATTTTTCTGTCACTAATGCCTAAAATGGGAACATTGATATTTATTCTATCTAAAATACACATAATAGATTTTCATAAGTTATAGGTAATAGTAACATACTATGTTTCGCAATTTGAACTTGACATGAGTCCATTCCATACTGGTTAGTGGTTACTGATAATTTTGACATGAATTCGTTTCATATTGGTTCACATCTTGTACTGCTTCTACTTTATTCCATACTGGTTAGTGGTTACTGATAATTTTGACATGAATTCGTTCCATATTGGTTAGTGATTACTGATAATTCTATCACAAAATAAAATTGACCTGAAAATATCCATCCAACTTTTTCCAAATCATCCCCTGCTTTGAGCCAAGTTCCATTTTGGATTTTTAGTATCATTTGTCCCCCACATTTCATCCCTTAAAAATTTGAACCGTTAACAGAGTCCTCATAATAAAAGGATTGTATACTTACTGATCTTGACAATGCCCAAAATATCAATGCAGGTACTATATGCAGACAAGTCAAAGGAGTGTAGTATTCAGAGATGAGATACTTTTATAAGTAGAAACAAGAGTTACTAAGATATTAGTGGCCCGCAATCAATATCTGATTGGCCCCTATAATACGTAAACTTTGACTGACCATGCAGTCAATTCAAAATGAAAAATTTATTTTGCAGGTAATTTTCTGATTTTCTTTGTTTTCCATAATGTATTAATAATAAAAGAAGAAGAAGGAAATTTCGCGTTGAAGATGCTAATAGAATGTCTTAGCTCTGCTACACATCTTGAGAGTTTGAGTATATTCACATGTTAACAAAAACATTTTTCCTAACATACGCATTTGTTTCTACTATTATAATTATGAAGTGATCTTAATTTTTTAAATTTTTTTTGAGGAAATTAGATCATCTTTATTTTGTTCATATTGTGTTATATCGAATATATGAATTAAAATAATGAAGTGTAGTAAGAGACGGTTAGGACATAATTAATTAGTCATGAATTCAAATTACTAAATAATATGTGAGTGAGGTGAATGAATTTTTATTTAAAAAGAAATGGCACGAAACAAATCCTATACTTGGGTAGGTGGTCTGAGATCAAGTTTAATTATGGTAACAGTTACAAGCCTACTTCTGTTTGCTTAAGAATTCATTCAAGAACATCTGATTTCTTAATAGAAAATAAAATGATAATCTCGCAATTAATCTCCCGGGAAATGACTTCGTTCTCACACCTCCAAATCCGTCATACATCCATTAAACAAAAAAAATAAAAAAAAAATGAAATGCTTAAAAATGATATATCTATCTTGACAAAAGAATCAAGGATAATTTTGAAATTTTAAAAAATTTCACATATACTCCTTAACTCTTCCAAATGATCAAAAAATTCATTTAAGAAGAGATAATTTAATTTTATTCCAATATTACCCTGTAGTAAGAGAAATGAATTCAAGTTGGAATGGTTTTTCAAAAAAATCCGACCATGGAATGGTTGAAAAAAAAAAGGAAAAGAAAATCAGGAGTGTAAATAATTATTGTTAACAAACTAAGTAATTTTCTTGAAATCTTGAGTATTATGAAAAATTATCATTCAACAATTAAGGCTGTCTCTTATACAAATCTAGATCCCAATCTATAGATTTTAAAAACGGTTACCAATGCACCCATTTATATTGACATGATTCATTAATGTCACTTTTACCAATTTTGTAATGTATAAATTACCATTTCAAAGACTAGAGATTTTTTTGATTGATAGTAGAAAGAATCAATTGCTAGTTTTCTTGAGTTTCAATAATTATGGTTTAATTATCCATCTCATAGAATCATTGAATTCATCATTGAACTAATACATTACTGTCTCTTATACACATCTAGATCGTATAAGAGACAATACTCAAAATATCATTATCCAAGTACAGACAGTCAAGAGTGTTGATTAACAAATAATATATAATTTTCAAAGACTAGAAAGTTTTTTTTGATTGGTAGTAGAAAGAATAGTTGCTAAGACATTAGTGGTCCTGCATTCTCTGTATGATTTCCCCCACTAAATGCANACTATTGCCCCCAAAAAAAAAAAAGATGTGTACGAAAGAGACAGATCAAAACCAAAAACTTTACATCAAATCATAAAGTATGTCTAAAAAAAAAAAAAAAGGTAAAAAATACTTTTATTTCCCAAAGTTTGGTCCATTGATATTTTTGGTCCCTAAAATTCACAAAAAAAAATTACGTCCCTCACCTTTTTAATTTTTATTGAAAAGGACTCTTGATTTCAATTTCTATAATTTTATATTTAAATTTTATTATTTAATAGCTTCTTCTTTTTTTGTTAGTTTACGCAAGATAAAGTAAAAGGTAGAGGATAAATTTTTAGGGTTCATCAAACAAGGAATGAAATTTTTGTTTGGTAAAGGCACAGAAACTAAAAATTATGCTATTTTTATATCAATTATCCTAATTGAATAGAAACTTGGAAGATGAGGGCTATGATTTAGAAAAATTCTATGGTCCCTTTTAGGGAACCATTTCCTTGTATTTTAAATAGTTACAGTACAACACTATATGCTTTAAAAGCTTGTATTGCAGAAGCTTTTAAAGTTAGGAAATAATTTCCTAAAAGGGACTATAAAATTCACTTATAATTTATTTTTTGTAAAATTTTGACGACTAAAAATATCAATGAGCCAAACTTTAAAAATTAAAAATATTTTTTATCCTGAAAAAGAAATAAGAGTACCAAAAGTATACGAGGTTTATTTGAGATGGGAGAAGGTGAAACTCAAGCCCAATACCTTTTTATTATGCCTTAACCCAATAGAAGATACAGATTTTGCCCAAAAGGTATCTGTGACTAAGTTGGGGGGTAGAAGGGTGTTGCACAACGCAAGAAAATTTTATAAACTACTGACAGAATTAAAAAAAAAAAAATGAAAATTTATAAAATTAGGTAACATTTTTTTTATGCCTTGGCCCAATAGAAATAAAAATCACTGGTTAAAACCCTTTTGTCATCAACCAGCTTATAGCCCACAAATCAAATACATTTAATTATAAGCACGCACAAATTTTATATGGGGAGTTTGTCTCAAGGTAATTTCGTAACATGAAAGTAATCAAAACATAAACGACAGGAAATTAAAATTTTAAGTTAGTGTGTTAGAGAAGCACTACAAAAATGGTAAATGAAAAATTAAATATAATTTAGACTCTGTCAATCACACAAAACTTCTTTGAATAATTTATCAATTATTCCAAACCGGCAAATCTCTAATTTAATTGCACTGCATAACAATTTCAAATTCTCAAAAAAAAAGAAAAAGAAAAGACAACAAGTACTTGTTGGTATTTAACTCTAGATCAATGGCCTTTATTATGATGCTCTTTTATTTGTCGAATCAAATCAAATTGCACTTAAAACGTAAAAAAAGTACTACTAAATTATGTCTGAATTTAATTTGTTGGCAAAATAATCTCCGACAATTCTTATCGAAAGGAGCTCTATTTGAATGTCCAGTTATTGTATTCGTTTTTTATAAGATATTTATTTTATAATATGAAATGAGTAATTTTTTTTTTTTTTTTAATCTATGATTCTTGTTTCTGATGGCATTCTCCACTTATACTCTCGGCTCTTTATGTGGATATTGCTTCATCTCAATAAAAATTGTGTCTCTGAGCATTAAAATTTTTGTTACTAAAAATATAAATTTTAATTGGTATAATAGTCTACAAAAATGAGTTATTTTATTAATTAAAATTTATATTTAATTTGCTACTAAATAATTAGAAGTTAATTTTAATAATTATTAATTGACTAAATTAATGATAAAAAATAATTATTCTCATAAATGTTGGTATTTGACGACAATACTCAATTGTTGTTTTTTATTTTTTACAGATGGTAAAATTTCCATTGACTACATTGAATTACAGTTCATTTATAATTACAGTGACAACTTTCATGACTAATTAAAGTATTATCCTACACTTGAGATGAGAATGATGTCTTTGTAATTTAATCAAACACTCAATAATTGTTATCATTCTTACGGGTGTAAATGAGTCGAGTCGAGTGCGAATAATGATCTACTCGAGGTTGACCTCAAAATTTTTTGTAAGGCTTGAGCTCGAATTCAAGTTCGAACGAGTTTTAAAATTAGAGTTCGAGATCGAGTTAGAAAAATTTGTAGAGTTTGAACTCGATTTGAGCTCGCTCGAAAATAAGATCAACAAACTTGAATTCGAACTCGAACTCGAATAGTTCGACTTTTTTGGAGGTAAATATGTAATTTTTTTTTTAAAGATTATAGGTATTTTAGTAATTTTACATATAATAAAAATTTAAAATATATATATGGATGGCTCGAAAAGTTCGACAAGCATTCATACAGAATATATATATATATATATATATCAATTTGAATTTTGAGTCAAAGTTTTGACTGAATTTCTAGCAAATTTTATTGGTCAAAAGAAGTTTGAACTCATCCAAAAGGGCCTATAATTTTTGAACTCATCCAAAAGAGCCTATAATTTGTCTTTAAAGGCATTCACCCATAAAAATGTACACACAAAAAAGCAAAAGCTATAGAGGAACACACAAAAACCTCTCTAAAAATCCTCCTAAAAAAACACAATTACACATTAAAATTGTGTTTTCCCCAAGAAGAGACTTTCATGTCATAAAAAAAATTATTTTTCAATAGCCATAAGATTAAAAAATCGTGTTAAGCCGAGATTAAAACTTTCTAGCCCTTGGATTAAATAGAATTAAAGGATACGTTTCTTTATAGGTTTCTTTTCTATAAAGAAACTGTAAATAGAAATTGTACTCATTTTGTTTGAATTTACAGTCCATCTCTTTTAAACATTCTAATAAAAGTTGTCAGAGGTAAAACACAAGGTTAATTTGTACTGATGTTGATACTTTCTCATAATTAATGAAGACAAAGTAGGTATTCATGACACAACAAAATATAAATTAGTTGGTGAGACGATTTTTTGATTATGGGTTTGAGTCATTAAAGAGAAGACGTGAGCTTTTAGATGTGTACAAGAGATAGCACATAAAATAAGGGAAAGAGTCAGCATTCAATATTCATTAGGGGTGTTCATAATTCGGTTTAACCGAATAAACCAACCGAACCAAATTAGTTTGGTTTTCGGATAAATCGAATAAAAAATATTGATTATATGGTTCGGATTTGGTTATTGAAAATAAAATATTGAATTATTGAATTATCGAACTTTTGGTTTTATTATTTTTAATTTATGGTCTTTTAGCAACCCAATTTCATGTTCCATTCATTCAACACTTTGATATTATTTTTCTTTGTTACTTTTTAGTTTCTAGTGTTATTTTTAGTTTGTTTTAAGTTTTTGTGTATTAATTTGATGTGTATAATATTTAATTTTATACTTAATTTTTAAATTAACTTGTGAACTTTGGCTAATCGGATAATCTAAAAAAAAATAGTTTGGTTAACCAATCAACCGAAAAAAAGTTTGGTTCAGATTTGGTTCTGATTTTCTTGCACCGAAATACCGGCATATTGAAATTTTTTTTACCGAATTACCGAAATACCGGCCAATGAACACCCATAATATTCATAATCTCACAGCCAGGTCACTAATTAATTAAAAAAAACTATTATTAGTGGACCCCATACAATACCTATATATACAATTCAGGCAAAATCCTTACATATATCGGATGTATCAAATTTATGATATAATATCATGAATTTTTTAATTAAAAAAATATCATCTCAATATGAAGTCATATTATTCAATTAAATAATATATATATATATATATATATATATATATGTGTATAAGGATTAAGGGTCATTTGGCAATTTGCGATGTAAAATATTTTCCCTAGTTACAACTCAGTACGAATCCACAAGCGACTTATTGTCACTCTAGCACAACCACACTCAAAACACAGAGAGATGAACTAAAAAACACACAGAGAGCTAGAGAGAGGGGGCGAAGAAAATGGCGAAAGACGGTGCTGGTTGGAGCCGGTTGAAGCCACAGAGCTGGTCGGAAACTTTCCTCGATTTTGACACTCAGGTTTTCAAGAAAGAGAAAATAAACCTAGTTGGCTGTCACAAAACTTCGGAAGAAGAAGGCTGTGATGGTACCAAAATTTCGTACACAAACTTTGGTCAACCAAACCGCACCACACTCGTGTTTAGGTTTCACTCGTTTATGGTAACCGTTGCACACACAAGCACTCACTCAAACACTAGCACGAAATTTAGGCAACCAACCAGAGCAAAACACAGCCAACACGAAAGTAAACAGCATATAAGCAATTTACGACCCAAGGCCAACCTTGTAACACTTTTATTTCGTCAAAAGTTTACAATAAAATTTTTACATTACTTTCATGTTACGAGATTACTCTTGGCCTAAATCTTACCATTAATGGCTTGCCAAGTCTCTGATATTGATGATATTGATCTCTTCGACAGGGCATGTAGGCTGATTACAATTCATTGACTGAGAAAGGAAAGAAGGATTTCGAGACTGCCTACAGTGCTTCGTAGAATCCCTGCATGGATATCTTATTTGAATGCTATGAAGATGTTGCCACTGGAAGTGAGATCTGGAGTGTTGTTTTTGCTGGACGTCGTTTTTATGTATGCTCTAATTTGCGTTACATTTATATTGGAACAAACACTTTCCCATCTAAATTCTTTATTAGGTTCTATTCTACAAATCTTGTGTATTCAGAGTTTTTTAATCTCCATGAGCGATGCAAAAAGTACTCATGGAAAGGAAGTACCTTTCATATTTTTAATTTCTCATATATTACAAAATTTTCTTTATTTCATGCAAGAAAAGATGGTCTACCTGCCTTCCCAATGGGCAAAATTGACCAGACAAGGATGTGGAAAGTAGGTGAGCGAGTTCGTGCTGTAAGGCCACCTGGTGATTTAGATTTTCTATACCCTTTTACTGCTGGTGGTGTCTTTGTGGCATTAATGATGGCACAGGTGAGTTCTCTTTGTAAAATACGAGTCTGAAATTTTTTGCCCACAGTACAAGTAAAAGTCGGGCATGGTGACTCTAATGGCATAAGAAGACACTTCTCCTAACTTATCACAATTAGCATAATTTATTGTTGCAAAGACAGCAATAATTGCCGTATAATTTTCTGCAAGTTTGCTTCTTAATGTCTTTCCTTGTTAAAGTTGATGCATCTTTAACAAGGAAAGACATTAAGAAGCAAATTGCACATCTAGATGTGTATAAGAGACAGGTCTACAGTAGGTCTCAACTATATCTGTCTCTTATACCCCATCTAGAATGTATAAGAGTGATCTTATGATTTTCTCTCTCTTGTGCATATTCAACCAAATTGAGATTCTGAGGAAGAAAGGTCACTCCTAGCAGATTTCGGAGGTCATAAATGAGAGTGTGATTGAGGCTGTGGATTTTTTGAATCCTTTCATGCGTGCTCGTGGGGTAGCATTCATGGTAGACAACTGTTTGACAACTGCACGGTTGGGATCAAGGAAGTGGGCACCCCGCTTTGATTACATTCTCACACAGCAGGCATTGGTGGCCGTGGACAATAATGCTTCCATTAACAGGGATCTCATCAGCAACCTCCTCTCCGACCCCGCGCATCTAGCGCTATTGAAGTGTGTGCAGTTGAGACCTACTGTAGACATTTCAGTGCCTGCAGATGCTGATTTTGTGCTACCAGAACTACGTCAGTCTGGAAATTGAAGATAGTTGATGGGTTGGAAACTGAAAATTCAAGGTCATTTGACTTGAGCAACTAGATTTTTGATAAATCTTGCAAGTGTGTACCGAGTAGGCTTTTTTAATGATATGCTACTTATTATACACTCTGTTGAACAATATTTATGTGGTAAGAGCTGTGATGTATGCTATGCTGTTTTTTTGGTAGATTTGAAATGACACTACTATTATGTGGTTTTATCAAACTTCAGAATCTTGTGAGTTGTGATTTACTTTGAACGCTAGAAATATCTTATCAAGAATACTGAATAAGTTTTAAAGTAAGAGGGGGTGATGTATTTTTAGTCTTTCAGTCATGAACATTAGGGACATTATTGATATTCTTACATTAAATGTCATTGTCACTTGTCTTTTCCTGATCTTACATGGACCAATGGTCCATATTAAGCTACCTCACCCGGATTTAGAGTGATGTGATATAAAGTGGAGTGAGGTAATTTAATATAAACCAAGGATCCATGGCATGTTAACATTCATATAAGAATTTCCCATCTTTTCCTCGTGATGCACATCTACTCAATTAAGAGACAGGTTCCCGGCGTGAGCCCTAGAGGACCGTGCTTGCATAAAATCTCTAGACTTGTATGTCATAAATTTGTTTCGATTACCTGCAAAATGCTTACGATGCTCTTATGACTCTCAACAGATTCAACATCTTACATATACATGGCCACTTTAAAATGTTTTGCTCAAGATTCACCGAAGCTAGACAGTTGGTTCCTTGAAAGGCCAAGTTCTCGCAACGTAGAGATGTTAAAGATAGATGCAGGAATTTTACCAGTAATCTTGTTCGATTTCATATATAGTCTTCCCATACTAGAAGGCTGTCCCAACTCTGGAGGTATTTCACCTGTAAACTGGTTTACATTCAAGAGATACTCCTTAATAGAATTGGAAGATTTCCCAACTATGGCGGAATTTTCCCAGAAAAATTGTTCCCGCCCAACTGTTAGAATCAGCAATCTTGACATGTTTCCAATTAAAGGTGGGATGATGCCTATAAAGTTATTTCGACCAACCACTAAATTTCGAAGCATTGACATGTTCCCAATATTGTCTAACACGTTCCTGAAATCCAATTCCACAGAAGTATTTAGACTATGCAGCTCTCTTAATAACTGTTCATCACATAACAATTTTTTTTTCTTTACTGATACCTGTTTGAATTTATTTCCCGCAAGGTCAAGGGTGTCCATTGCACTGCAATGAGAAACACCAGAAGGGATTTGGCCATGAAATTGGTTTTGCTCAAGGTTTAGATACTCAAGCTCTGGATGTCTAAAGCATAGATCATGGGGCACGCTACCGGAGAATCTGTTGTGCATAACCTCAAGCTCCTCTAAGGAAGAGAAATTAAAATATCTGAAAGGTACTTCCCCTGCCCAGGGGAAAAAAACGAAAGAGGAAATTTAAACAGTTTTCAATAACTTTTTCACACATCCATATATCTATATCTATCTATATTATATTAAAAGAGCCAATGTGATATAGTGATTTAGATTTTTTTTCCCGAAATTATCCTCACTATAAAATTTAATAACTTTATTATATTCCGAACTTGAATGTCTTGTTTATAATTGTTCAACTTATTTATGTAAATACTTCTCAAACAGTAAAAGAGGTAATAGAATCTACTTTTAATACTTCATATTAGGATAAATTCGATTATGAAGTAAATTTCTTTATATACTAGAATATTAGGAATGAGTTTTAGCAATTAAAAAAGAGTAAAAATAATTTTTATTTATGCAAATACTCCTCAAAGACTAAAAGAAAAAATAAAACCTATTATTAAGACTTCATACTAGGAAATAATTTGAGTGAAGTAATAAATCATAAAAGGGTACACACAAAATAAAACTAACTTTTTGAGAGTTCATATTTACAATTGAATTGATTGAAATGAATCTCTTCATAGAGTAAAATTTTGGACTAGATTTAGAAATTAAGGATGAATATTAAATAGAATTATTAAAAAATAAATAATTAAATAAAATTTCTCATTAAATGGAATAACGCATATATGACTATTAAAAATATATATAAGTTGTGGATACATTCATAGATTAGGCAACATTTATGTGCAATTATAGAAACTAAAAGTTTATTATTAAGTCTATTAAAAGAAAAAAGAAAATTCTTTTGACAAATGGAGAAGAAGGAAAGCAATGTTCAATTTAATGTTTAGTACTATTTAACCTTTCAAACTAAGCAAAAATTTAAATATGGTCATTTAAATTGAAAAGTTCTCAATTTTGTCTCCAAATTAAAAAATATTCCAATATAGTCCTTCAGATTGAAAAAATCTCAATTTAGTCCTCAAATAAATGTCCCAATGTGGCCCCAAACTGAAAAATTCTCAATTCAACCCTCCAAACTAAAATCCATTCTAATTTACCCTCCAAACTGAAAATGTATTTGGATATGCCAAAATACCATTAACTTTTTAAAAGCACTCCATCTTAAAATATACTTTCAAACATAATAATTAGTTTATCATTAGAATAAGATTATGCATAGAAAAAGTCAACCTAGTATGAATTTTAGAAATTGTTTTAGTATGGGAATAAAACTTTTTTAGAATTAGGAGGCAGCTTAAATAATAATTGGAAGTCTCTTTTAAACAAAAAATATGACATATCACGTATAAATATTTTGGACTCTTCCTAGGAATAATTAAAAAAAAATTCTAAAAAGGAGACATAAAATTACTTAAAAAGTCTCAAGGCTATCTAAACTTGAAATTAACAAAGACATCATCTTTCATAGACAATGGCAAATCTTTACCTTTCTTCTTCCAATGTCATTTATTTTGCCTCTAATATTGTTGTCTAAACTTTGTAATGATGGAAGAGATTTGTTGTCCAAAAGAACTTGACTTGTGTGTGGTGTATTAAAAATAACTATAATGTAGAATCTATCTTTTTGATTATTGGATGAGTAGGAAAGAGGTAAAAAATGTGATCTACATCTATTTCATTTTTCTTAAAAGTCCATACTAGTCTTGCAATTCTTACTTTCTTTTTGGTAACCTTTTTCATGTATTGAATAATTAGAACCTATTTAATTCAAGTTACACTTTGCCTATAATCAAAATTAGTTCCTAAATTATATTAGTCTACCAAATTCTTAATCGAAGTTGTCACTAGATGTGTATAAGAGACAGATATTGAATATTGTCGTTAAACTTGTAAACAGTTATATTAAAATTAGTAATTGTATCAATTACATTCTAAAAAATAATGATATCAAATCAATTACTAATTAGATTATAATTAAAGTATACTTTATCTGATAAAAGTTAAATAACGAATGTCTATTGTTACTTTTGAATTATTACTATATAGATTGATAGCTACTGCAACTATATGTTGTTAGTTTTATTCTATCAATTAAAATATATAATATTCAATATCTATCTTTCAATTTGCTATTATATAGATTGATAATTTTAACATAATAGATTAATTAGTAAATTTCACGCTGTAGAACTTGAAAGATGGTAGAGTATTTTTCCCTTTTTTTTTTTCTATTTTTATGATATAATTGTGCAAACTACAAATTAGATCTTGTTTCCTAATTAGAAATTACTATTTAGTATTTGCACATGAATGATTCCTTCAAGTTGGTTCTAAGAGAAGTCCAGGGATTCAAGAATAACTTTCACATACCCTAATGCTTGATAAATCTAAAGTTGTTAGGATAGAATTTGAATAATTGAAGAGAATAAAGGATTCTAATAAATTCTGAAATTGTCGACATCTTTCAAAACTACACACCGCTCTTTGATTATTAATCTTACAGAATGGATGTAATAATAAACTCTAATACCATTTCATATCATACATTGCTCTCCAATTTAATGATCTTCTAAACTTTTCCTATCTCTGAATTTGTATAGAATGCAAATAAGTTTATTGTATAACTCTTTAATAATTCTTAACCAAGGAAATAGAGTTTTATTTTTAAAATTACAAGTTATATGTGTTATTAACAGGACATAACTATTTAGATTTTATGAAATTGTTTGAATTATTAAACTAAGCAGATCTCTAAACTCATGCGAACTATAAAAAAAAAAAAATTGGTTTAGTTAAACATTAAGTAGAAATTATATGAACAAAAAATTAAGTGAACTATATTTTCATTTATATTTTTGGACCCTGGGACATATCAAGAAAAAAAAATCCTAAAGGTACACACAAAATAAAATTAAATTTTTTAAACTTATATTTAGAATTAAGTTTGATTGAAGCAAATTTCCTCATAGAGTAGAATTTAGGATAGATTTAGAAAACTATATATTTAAGAGAGATTTTGTTTCCCAAATTAGAAATTGCTATTTAGTATTTGCACACGAATGGTTCCTTCATCAAGTTGGTTCCAAGAGTGATATAGGGATTCAAGAATAATTAAATACCCTAATGCACTTGATAAATCCAAAATTGTTAGCATAGAAGTTGAATAATTGAAGATAATAAAGGGTTCCAATAAACTCTATAAATTGTTAGCATCTGTCAAGACTACACTATCCTCTTTGATAACTAAACTTACATAATAGTTTAATAATAAATTTTAGAAAAATTCTACAATCCCTTTTAGGGAACCATTCCATTATGCTTTAAATGCTTGTGCATTACAACTTTGTGTGCTTTAAATGCTTGTATTGTACAAGAGTTTTTAAGCCAAGGGAATGGTTCTCTAAAAGAGATTGTAGAATTTTCCTAAACTTTAATATATGTTCTGTCATACATTGTACTCCAGTTTGATGATACTTTAAACTTTCCTATTTTTAAAGTTAAATTCAGTACCAATGAATTTATTGTAGAATACTTCAATAATTTTCAATTGAGAAAATGGACTACTGATACAAAATATTAAAGCAAGGTAAATGTGTACAATCTATAAAGAGAACAATTCTTTAGCTCTTATAAAATTGTTTGAACTATTAAACTAAGCAAATCTCTTATATTTTTAACAAAGTATAGCAAATCTCTTATATTTTTAACAAAGTATATCTAAAGAAAATGTATAAAAATCACTTATGAGCAAATATTTCTCTAAATTCATACGAACTACAAATTTTTTTTTTTGTGTATATAAGTTAAACGTTGAAACAGAAATCATATAAATGAAAAATTAAGTGAACTAAAAAAAATTAAACACTTAGTATTTCCAAACATACTTTACCTTTTAAAATTCATAACAATAAAAATTAAATAATTAGTATTTTTAAACGTGCAAAACACATACTTCCATGCTAGTGATAAATAAATATGCAATACCAACCTGCCAAATTATTTTTTACTGAGATATAGATGTTTTAGACCTGTGATGTTCCCAATTTCAGCTGGTATGCCTCCTATGGAATTTTGGAACATAAGTTATCAAACAAGATTTTCCAACTGTAAATTTATTAATTGGTGTCATTTTAAAGGTACATGTGAAGTAATTACTACTCAATTCAATGTGATACAATGCACTACAACTTGAAAGACTAGAAGGGATTTGGCCATAAAGTTGGTTACTCTGAAGCTCCAAGTGTCCCAATTTTGGATGTCTGAAGCACAAATCTTCGGGCAAGTCACCAGAGAATTGGTTGAACCCCAAACCAATATCCGTTAAAGAAATGTTAAAGAAATTGAAAGGTAATTCTCCAGCAAACACGAAAATAAACATTGGTAACTTCAAACACGTTATGAAAACTTTGGTTTAATCACTCTTTCATAAACGATAAATCGTGTATTAAAAATGAACTTCATGGATTCAACCAACCTGTTAAGTTGTTTGAACCAAGATATAGTGACTGAAGCGCTGAAATGTTCCCGATTTCAGCTGGAATAACACCACTGACATTGTTATAAGTCAAAGAAAGTTGTCTTAGAGACTGACAACTTGAGATGCTGGAAGAGATTTGGCCACCAAGTTGGTTCACAAATAAATACAGTATTTCAAGCCTCGTGGTTTTCTTGCAAATGTCATGGGGAAGACAGCCTGATATCATGTTATATGGAGCTGCTAGAATCGTTAATAAGGATATGTTGAAAATTGTTGAAGGTAATTCGCCTGCAAATGAGGAGAAAAAACACAAGAAAAGAGATTAACTAGTTACGATATGTTAATTTTTCCTCAAAACTAAAAAGAAGTCTTACCAGTCAAGTTGTTGATTGCAAGATACAATTGCTCAAGCTTTGATAAGTTGCCTATATTTTCCAGGAATGGAACCCGTAAATTCATTGCTTGTTAAAGCAAGAAACTTGATTTCAGAACACCGAGAAAAACTAGCTGGTATTTGCCCTCCTAATTGATTAAACGAAACATTTAAGCTTTCCAGATTCGGGAGATTATGGCAGATGTCCATCGGGAGAGACCCGCGGTGGAAGTTGTACATAAGATCAATCACCTGGAAAGAAGAAATGTTGAAGATTGCAGGAGGAATAGGTCCACTGAGACTGTTATTATACAAGAACAGTCTTGAATTCTGTTGAGGAATCCAAAACTCTCAGGAATCTGACCACTAAGCTCATTTAACTGCATATACAAACCGCGCAATCTGCGTAAATTGCCCAACTCATCAGGAATATTGCCCTGGAAATTATTATTACCGATGTAAAGGGAAATCAGAAACGAGAGATTCCCAACTTCTTTGGCTATGGTTCCTTTCAGCCCTTTACTTGAAAGGTTCAAGGCCTTCACTCTTTGGTGCCTGTGGCTGCAAGTATTCCCAATCCAATTGCAAAAAGGGGTCCCTTCTGTCCAGTTTTTTTGTAAAATGTTGTTGGGGTCTTGTGTTCTTGTGGCCTTGAAGGCTAGAAGTGCAGACTCATCACTGCTGCTGCTGATGATTGGTATAGCAGCACAAGCCCCGAAGCAGCGGTATACTGCTAAAAAGATCACAGTCATTGTGATGTTTCCCATGTTTGAGGATATGGAAAAATTGGTTCACTGGAAATAGGGGATGAAATTGTGAGTAGTTCTTTTGATATGAACTAAGTTAACTAGGGAGAAATCAGGAGTGCAAGTGTTTATATATGAACTAGAATGATATTGTTGCTTTCATCTGAAAAGGATGTAGCTAGTTTCAATTCTTTTTTCTATTGAATTTTACCTGAGGAATAACTAGTTATTTACATGAATATGATTTAAAAGACCAGAGTACTACTTGCTTATCAAAACCAGTCTATGTCGTAACATAGTAATGAATCACTAACACTCTGATAATTGGTCTAATTTTATTTTATCTTTTGAAAATTTAGTAAAATATTTGTGATTTTATCAATTTGCCACTTTGTATAAATATATTATTATTTACGCAATCTTGTAAAATGTTATATTCTACATGTGCAGACTGAAACAAACTTTTGTATTGCAAACATTATCTTAATTTAACATAGTACTTTGCGCTTACTATTAATACGAACTTACTCCTTGCATATGAAAATTATTTTGACACATAAGAGATTTAGTTTGTCATTGGAGCCGAGATTAAAAAATGCAAAAAGTAAAAATTTAGTTAGATATAACATATTTACACTTAACATGGTAAAAGCTATCTACATTCATGTCAATTTCATGTACTCGAAAATTGTGGAAAAACAATAAAATCATTTTTTTTGTTCGAAATTTGATTGCACACTTTTTTTTTTCTTAAATGAATTTTTAAACAATAAAACATTCACAAATTATATGCACAGGTATCAAAGTTTATACCTTTTCATGTCTACCATATTAGTTACAAAAAAATCACTTCTTTTGTTCGCAATTTGAAATTAATCTTAATTCGTCTTTGCCATGATAGGGGAATATCTATCCTGTTAAATTACACATCTTTATAAGGGTGTCCAAGAATATTTTTTGTATTATATAAAAATTTTAAAATACAATAAAATAATTTTTAACAGTAGAAGTACACATTTTAGGCAACTAACAGTACTATACTCCAATATCACTGTCTGGCATGAGTTTGTCCCCGATATTGGTTACGGATACCTCACGTAATCACGGAATAGTCAATTCGACCTCAAATACTCGTCCAACTGTTTCCTTTGTTGCCATTTCCTATCTGCATGCAGCGAGACTCCGGTCTCCTCAGGCAAAATATATTTGAAGAAGTTCCATTTTCTCACTGACTTTTGTTTTGGATGATGTTACATACGAATTAATCCTAACTCATATTTTTTACATCAACAATAAATAAATAAATAAATGGTATAAAATATTTATTTATATCTCTTATACACATAGTTATTGTGTATAAGAGACAGAATAGGTCTATACTTATAGACTGTCTCTTATACACATCTAGATGTGTATAAGAGACAGAAATTAATTCAAAGCTCAAATACTTTTTAGAAGTAGAAATTAGACTTAACTAAGATACCATTCTCTATGTGATTGGTACCTATTATTTGATTGCCCATTAAGTTCCATTCAAAATAAAAAGTCTAATACAAGTCTGAAATAATTTATTTCTCTGAATATTCTTTTATTTTCTATAATGTGCTTGAGAAAATAATTTTTTTTTTTTTCGTGTTAAAGATGATTGCATCATGGATCGAGTGTTTTAGCTGTGCTTATTTCGAGCATGTTCACTTGTGAACACAAACATTTTTCCCATGAATGTGTGAAAGCTGCTTATAATTTGTTTGAAATTGAAAAATCGATTTTATAAAAGAATTTGTGGGCAAAAATTGAAATAAAAGTTGCCTGTGGCTGCAAGTAAAAATCCCAATTCAATTGATAAAACGAAAAATTCTTTAATACTCACCGTGGAGTGAATATGAGAGGTCATTAGATGATTGAAAAGTAGAAAAACACTCATATTTTTCAATCATCTCAACTACTGTCATACTCATTCCGCATTACAAAGTAAGTAGCCAAGACTTATTCTGCAAGAAAGGGTCCTTCTGTCCAGTTTTTTAGTAAAATGTTGTAGGGGTCTTGTGTTATTTTGGCCTTGAAGGCCAGAAGTGCATACTCATCTGCGCTGCTGTTGATGATTGGTATAGCAGCAATTTACTGCTAAAAAGATCAGAAATATTGTGATGTTTCGCATGTTTGATGTGTTTTAGGATGTTGAAATGAAATTCTCAGTAATTCTTTTGATTTAAACCAAGTTAATTAGAGAGAACTCGAGTGCAAGTGTTTGTATATGAACTGGCAAGTCTAGAATGGTGTTGTTTCTTTCATCCGGAAAGGATGTAGCTAGTTTACTGTATTGAATTTTTTCCTCCTGCAATCAATAACATTTAATCCATGATATCAACCATTTTGTCAAATTGTATAGATGCATTGTTATTTAGATAATCTTGTAAACTGCTATATTCTATATGTACAAATTGAAACAACTTTTGTATTGCACGCATCATCTTAACTCAATGGACTTGCTACTTTATGCTTCTAGTTAGAGCATGTACTGAAATTAACTATTGTTATTATTTTATATGTAAGAATTTAGTTGACATATATAACATTTATCCTTATCATAATAAAAGCTAGGGATAATGTCATTTTGGTCCTTCAAATTGAATAAAAATATCAATATGACCCTTCAAACTAAAAAAGCTTCAATATAACCCTCCAAACTGGCGAAAGTGTTCCAATATATCCCTCTAAACTGTACATGTCTCAATTTGAGCCTCTAAACTGAAATAAGTAATCTAATATGACCCTCTAAAATTAAAGAAACCCAATTTGGCCCTTCAAATAAGAAAATTGTTTTATTTGATTAGTTAATTTTCTAAAAATTCTTCATATACACTTTATAAAAGAGTCAAAAGGGTTTATTTGTAAAGTAAAAATAAAGAAAAAATATGGATCATTGATTCAACAAATGAAATATGGAGAATAATATTTAAACATTAAAAAATATTCTTGGACACCCTTATAATGTATTTCACCTATTATATTTTTTATTATTTGGCATAAAAATATTAAAAGACGTATAAAAATATTTTAGAGGAGGAAAATATAAATATTTAATAAGTTTTTTTTTAGAAATGGAGGGCCATATTAAAATAATTTTTCAGTATGAGTTAAATTGAGACATTTTTAGTTTAGAAGGCTATATCAAAATGCTTAAATCACTTTGGAGAGCCGTATTGAAACCTTATATAATTCAAGAGGGTCATATTAAAAATTTTCTTGATTTGACGGGCCAAAATGGCATTAATTGATGTCATATTTCACGCACTACTAGAAAATTACCGTAAATCATGGTAGGTTCAATTGGGTTAGGCTCCTCCCAACTAAATTTCTCTCCATATTTCATCCGATGATATGGATATTTAAATAACTAAAATTCATAAACCCCTATCAAATTATATCATCTAATTTTTTTAAGAGATTAGATCAACATATTTTAAAACTAAATTTATTTGTAAATGTTTTGTCATTTAATTTACACAAAATATTTGAACAATATAAAATGGATCAAAATCAAGACAAAAATTTAAACGTTTAATCAAACGAAAAAAATTTATTTATTTATTTTCAAATATTTTATATAGAAAGTATATGTAGTAAATTATATTATGAACGGGTATGATTTTTAAAAAATATTTTTTAATATTATTTTTATAAGGTGTATTGGAGAGAAATTCTCTCCAAATACTTAGATGGAAAGGAGTTTAGTCCAGTTCAATTAGTGGATTTTGCTTGCCTTCTATTTTCTTGTAGACTTGTATCCACGATTGATTTGAAAATGATTTTTTTTTAAAATAAACATTTATGAGAAATTTTATGATTAGAGTGTCATAAAATTATACTATAAAACTTATACCATATAAAAATTTAAATTATAACAATATAATATTTTAATGGACTCATAAAATTTTCTCTAATATTATATATTTTCATGTCTATAGACCATATCAATTACAATAATTCACTTCATTCGGAATTTGAAATTGACATGTGTTTGTCCCCACATTGGTTAGGATACCACACGTAATAAAACAATCACACAATGAAATTGACCTGAAATACTCATCCAACTGTTTCCAGTATTGTTGCCAAACATCCCAGCGAGACTCCGTTCTCCTCAGGCAAAAGATAGTTGAAGAAGTTCCCATTTTCTGGTTATCAAAATTGCCCCCTTGTTGTATATATTCCGCATTGATCATGGAACTTAATCTGTCTATTGTCAAGATCAATGATGAACTTAATACACATCTATAACCTGTCTCTTATACACATCTAATGTGTATAAGAGACATACATTTATACACTACAATTACTTTAATATTCCTCATCGATCATGACAATACCCAAAAGAATCACAATCCAAGTACATAGAGACAAGTTAAGAGTGTTGATCAACAAACAACATACAATTTTTGAATATTAGATACTATTAATTTTTACTATAGATAATACTATTTTATAAAATGTTCTATCTATCCTTCTTATCTTTTAAGAGTCTACTGTTTGATTTAATAGAATATACATCTAGATTCTCTACAATGCCCAGATTTTTAATAAAAATTTAAATATAATATAATGGGATTACTTGCAGCCACAGGCACCAAAGAGCTGTCTCTTATACACATCTAGATTTGTATAAGAGACAGGCATATATGCAGTTTACAACAAATAAATCTCTTATTTTCTTATCCACAAATGTGTTCAACCAAGAAAATTGACTTCTATAGCTTTGTTGTCTGTAAAGCCAAATCTTAACTCTAAATCAATAGTATTCATAAAATTCAATCGAGAAATCCTAGAGAAAAGTATAAGAAAAAAATTAATCAGTATATGATTAAAAGTCTTGAGTCAACATATACATCGATAGGAATATGTTGCCAGATCCATTGGCTTAAAATATGCTTAATAACCTGTCTCTTATACACAACTAGATGTGTATAAGAGACAGCTTCTGTAATTGTTAGTTTCCAAATTCAAATTGATCTGTGCTCACCCACCTTAATTGGGGGAGATGTTAACATACATATAAAGTTATTATGATAAGGATAAATGTTATATGAAGTGTTTTTAAAAGACGAGATAGAGAAGAGCTTTACAATTCCTTGCAAAATGAGATGGTGCTCAAAATAAGTGTTGGTTTCAATGTGTTTGGTTCACTCATAAAAGACATCATTGTGGGCAATCTGAATAGCACTTTGATTGTCAACGTGAAAAGTAGTAGGTGAGTCATGTGAAATACAAATATCAGATAGTAACCAACGTAGCTAAATAAGTTTCTGAGTAGCATCTGCAATAGCACGGTATTCTAGGAATACCGCTTGAGTACTGGAATGCGAGACAACAATTTGCTTCTTACTGTGCCACAATATAAGAGAGTCTATGAAAAAGAAACCTTACTATACTGGAGCTTAAGATACGGTAATTTTCTAGTAGCTAGGCTCTTATACACATGTTGATTGAGAAGAAAAAAGAATACCATAATACAGAGAAATATATCTGATGCATTGAAGAATGTGAAGACAGCTGCAAAATGAGGACTTCTATGACTAGCCATGAATTGACTAATAATATGAACAACACAAGTAATATTAGGAAAAGTAATAGTAAGGTTGATCAAATAGCCAACTAATTGTTGATAGAGGGTTAGATCAGGAAGAAGTGAACTGTTATTAGGAGCAAGATGAAAATTATCCTCAGTAGGAGTATATGCAATCTTATTGTCAGCCAAGCCAACACGAATAAGAATGTCAAAAGCATACTTGGTTTGTGTAAGATTGTAACCATCAGATGTGGATGATACCTTAAGGCCTAGGAAGTAGATAAGAAAATCGAGATCTTTCATCTCAAAATGATGAATCAAATACTGCTTGAGTTCAGTGATTCCAGTGAGATCGTTATCAGTGACAATCATATCATCAACATAGAGAAGTAAAAGAATAATACCCTGATTAGAACGGTGAACAAATAGAGTAGAGTCATAAGAACTTGACTTCAAATCGAATTGTTCAATAGTGCGGCTGAATTTAGAGAACCAGGATCTGGGAGCTTGTTTGAGACCATATAAAGCCTTGCGAAGTTTACACACTTTTCCAGAATCTTAGAATATCCTAATGGTGGCTGCATATATACTTCTTCTAAAAAATCACCATAAAGAAAGGCATAATTAGATGTGTATAAGAGACAGCCCTATGAGGCAACAAGCCATATTTGTAGAGTAAACTTTTCTCAGAGGTAAACTGAGCAACTGATGCAAAAGTTTTCTCATAGTCAATGCTATATTCTTGTGTAAAATCCTTGGCAACAAGACAACCTTTATAACGGTCCACATCTACTATTTACTACCATCTAAGTAGGTTTTAATTTTATAAACCCATTTGAAACCGGCAAGATATTTGTTTGGGGAAAAATCAACCAAGTCCCATGTATGAATTTTCTCAAGAGTCTGCAACTCTTCAAATATGGCTTGTTGCCTCATAGGGTTAAGACATGCTTCAATATAGGATGTAAGTTCATATAAGGAAAGAATAGTGGGAAAACAATGACAATCATGAAGATGATTAGGAGGTTCTTTTATCCTAGTAGACCAACGAGGAGGCAGGGGTGGTAATCCAGTACGGAATATAAGAGGAGTGTATGTGCTAGGACCGTCAGTTGGACATTAATCCATGGGTAAAATGGAATCAGAGTTGGATATCTCATGAATAGAACTCGAAGAATTAGATATGAATAGTATTTAGAAAAAAATCGGGTACAGAAGAGGCAAATAAGGGTGGTGAGGAGGATAGTGACAGGTTAAATCTGGGCATTGTAGAGAACATTTTATATTCTCAGAAGACAACATGATGGCTCCTAATCATCTTCATGGAAGCCCTTGTGTTCAATACTGTATCCAATAAAATAGCGTAACATAACTCAAGGTTCTAATTTGTTATATTCATAGAGTTGTAGAAGAATAAAACAAACATAGCCGAAAACTTTTAGTATCATATAGCTTGGAGGAGAACCATATAAAAGCTCGTAAGGAGATTGGTTACGAAGTAACAGGAGAAAGGACTCGATTGATAGGGTAAATAGCAATAAGGGCAGCTTCGTCCCAAATATGCTCTGGACAGGAAGAGGAAAGCAAGAGAGCACGAGTTGTATAAAAAATGTAGCAGCCTTTAAGCTTAGCACTTCTATTTTGTTGGGAAGTGTCAGGATAAGAACGACAAAAAATAATGCCATGTCCAGAGCATTTTAAGCATATTTTAAGCCCTGTCTCTTATATTCCATCTAGATGTGTATAAGAGACAGGATAGGATGTGGCAATAATTACCTATGGTAGATGTTAGAGGAGGACCCCGAATATCTAAGTGTATTAAATCAAACAGGAGAGTTAAAATATAATCACTTATAGGAAATGGAAGAGTATGATTTTTAGTAAGTTGACAAGAGACACAATCAATAAAATCATTTTGCGCATATCCTAATTGACCACTAGAGATCAACATTTTCACACAACCTAAATAGGCACGACCTAATCTAGCGTGCCAGAGACTTAAGGGTTGAACATTAGATGTAAAAGTGTCAAAGTGAACCTGAAAAGATATCGGAAGTGTGAGGTTATTTAATGCAAAGAGACGTCCTATTTTGTGACCTGTTTCCAGAAGTTGTCTTGTTTGACGGTCCTGTAAATAACAACAAATAACAAAAAATAAAACATCAATTCCAAGTTCAACTAATTGGTCAATGGAAAGGAGATTTAAAGTTAATTTAGGAACATGAAATGTTTCTGGTAGAGAAAGAGAAGACATAGAAATATTGACCATGTAATTAACATGCATGAGTGATTCATCAACAGCTTGGATAATGAGACGGTACATATGAGTGATGCTTTGAAGAAAAATAGTAGAGTCAGATGACATATGATTTGAATATATTGAATGAAGATACCAACTTGAACTTGAAATTACAGAGTTTACATTAGAACAAAAAGGAAGGAGTTTGGATAGTACCTGTTTGATGGTCAATGCAAGATTATTAGGAGTTATTGAGGTTTGGGTTGATAAATAGGATACTATAGAACTATAAGAAGCCATTATAGCAATAATAAATGAGAAAATAAAGTACAAAAGTTAAAAGTATGAAGAAATAGAACCTTAGAGACAGATTTTGAGAAAGTCAAGGTCACAAAAAGATACAGAATACCGAAAATAGTGAAGAATCGAATCAAACCGAAAATAAACCAGTATTGAACACATATGTACATTAACATAGAAGACAAGCAGAGAAGAAAATGGGAGGAGAGAGATAAAGAGGGAAGGAAGAAAGAGGAAAGTCATGAGAAAGGAGCCACTATGAATGCATGGTGTTGATGAATAATTATGATGAATTAGGGTACGTTTGATAAAATTGAAACATGAAATCTAAACATTGAAAATTAAGTGCTGAAATCTTAATTTACTGAATTCATAAAATTGTATCTGTTTGATAATTAGCTGAGCTTGAGCACTGAATTGAAATATTTTATCCCATGTTTATTATATAGTTCAATGATAATACTATATTTTATTTTTATAGTGGATTAATTTTTAAATATTATATTTTTAATACAAATACATAGTTTAATTATTAATATAGAGTATGTGTGTGAGCAAGAGAAGTGTGTGTGAGAGAGAGATATTATGTGTAAGTGTGTGTTTATATGTGAGAGAGAAGCAATATAATGTGTGCAAGTATGTGTTGTTGTGTAAGAGAAGGAATATAGTGTGTGCAAATGTGTATTTATGTGTTTGGGAGAAAGAATAAGGTGTACAAGTGTGTGATTTTGTGTGAAGTGTATGTTATGTGTGAGAAAGAAGCTAATATGTTCAAGTCTTGCTGTGTGTTTATGTATGAGAGATATTGAATATAGTATATGCAAGTCTGTATTTGTATAAGAGAGAATAAATGTAGTATGTGTAAATATGTGTTTGTGAGTATGTTTATACATGAGTGTGAATATAAATAAAGAAAAATTGAGTGAATTTTGCTATACTAACAAAGAATTCAGCAAATTAAGTGATAGATCTTTTACTTAAAATTTTGTATAAAAATTAAGTGGCACTCAATGTATGTAAAGGTAGGAGAATTTCATTATCAAACATACTTAATAAAAAAAACACTTAATAAATTAAGTTTAACTACTTAGTGAGATTATCAAACACCCCCTAGTAGATAGGGTAAATTCATCAGTTCCATTAAAATCACTCTGACTAAATAGGAGTTGCTCTGGCAATACTTTCATCCTTGAAATTGCTGTCTATTATGCAATTTTATCAAGTTTCAGAATCTTGTGATTTACTTGGAACTTGTAGAATTGCGTTATCTATTTCTCTGATAACTCTAGAAGACTAGACTTTTATGTATCCTAAATTTATCAATTTTGGTGCTAGTTTTGAACATTTGTAATATTAAGTGCATGTTTGTTGTCTATTTCTACTCTTATGTGTTAGTATGTATTTATTAGTGTTTTAATATTTATTTATGTGTTAATTATCTTATTTTACTACGCTCTTGTGTTTAGAGTTTGTCTCTTGTTTTTAACCTAATTCCGCAAGAGTTAGGAGTTTTTGTCATCTTTGTTTGTATTTTGTTTTTAACTTTTATATATGAGTGTTTTAATTATTTATGTGTTATTTTATGTATGTAAATGTGTGTTTCTGTTCTAGGGCCATTGACTCGAGAAAAAAATGGTGCATCAATCAGATGTCGAATGGGATTTTAAACGCTAAACAACCGAGACTGTTAAAGCTGTCTAGGGAAGTCGTCGACGGCATAGGTCACCCGATCGTGATTTTGGCCTGTTTTCACTATTTTCAAGGTCAATTTCATCCTAAACCCCCAACCGCTAACACTATTATAAATATGTATTTTTGGGGTTGAGATGAGGAACCTCCACCTTGTTTTTCTTCTTCCTCTCTTTTCTCCAAATTTTAGTTCTTTCATTTTCAATTTTGGACTAGTTTTCACTTAGTGTTAATTTGTTTTTCAACTTTGTAAGACTTCATTTAAGTTCATTGTACTTGTTTTGCTTTCAATTTTATGTCTTCCTAGATAAATGCACTTTTTTAATGCTTCTATCTACCTAACTTTCTATTAGATTTTTTTTTTTTCGTTTTACTTTAATTGCTTTTCTATTGCTTTAAATGCACTCTTTTAACACTTCCATCTATCTAACTTTTTGTCAAGGTAATGTTTTTTTGTTTACTAACTTTACTAATTTCTATTGTTTTGTTAACTTTAATTACTTTTTCATGCCTTTTATTGCGTTCTTGTCCTTAAATATACTTTAGTTTAGCATGGGTTAAGATTGTGTGAAACAATTTCTAATCGGTAAAAGCTAATGGGTTGATTAAGTGGTAAGATGGACTAATTAGACAACATTAAAGGGCTAAGGAATGATTAGGGAAATTACCTACTTCTTTACATTAATTTGTATTAATTGAGCGGATATGGTAATTGAACCTTCACAATAGATCTTAGTCCTTACTTAAGGTTAGAAGTAGACCAAACTTAATTAATTCACCTGATAATTGGTTGCCAGAATTTCATGGGTAAATAATTAAGTTTGGTTAGTTTAAGAAGTAAGAGGGATCCATACTTAGATTAATTGAATTACTAGACTTAATCACCGAGAGATTGATATTAAGTTATAAATAAGTTTGGTTAACTTACAACGTAGGAGGAATCTACACTTTAAATTAGTTGAATTGATAGAATTAATCACCAAGGGATTGGAATTAGGTTATAAATGGGAATCAACGTCAAATTTAACACATAGGATTATTTGATTGATCAAATTAACTAAAACCCGAAAATTTGTTAGCATAAACTCTAAACCTTCCTTTTATCGTCTTTTAGTGTAAAACCTAGTTTAGTTGAACTCTTTTATTTAAATCAAATCCTTCAAGTAGGGTTCCAACTAAATAATCAAAAATTGCACACTATTCTTCATGGGAATGATATCCAGTTCTACTAGTTACTATTCAATACCGTATACTTGCAGTTTGTCATCTAGTTAAGGTTAGTTGATCTAGATATTTTATTTATTACTAGATATTTGTGTCATTAGATGCAATACACTCCTGCTTTTAGGGGTTCCGTTACCACAATGCCCTCACCCTTCCCGAGTACACAAGGTGCAAAACGTCAAATCTTTGATATGGAATCCTATAAAATATTTAATAGTATGGGGAGAGCAAAATACGGGTTTAGTAAGTAGTACTCAACTTCTCATATCGAATTGAACACGTTACCATATATACATTTTTTTCACGAATCTGTGCATTCACTAATACACGCAACAAAGTGACACAATTCAAATTCAATAGACAATATACATAGCAAGTGGTCATAAATCAAACAAAATTTCGTTAACCAATTATTAAATATTAATTGTAGCAATCGGTTACACTTGATCATGTGAGATTTTATAGGTGATTTGAATGAACTCTAGGTGTGACTCTTTCCCTTACTTTGGTGTAACAATTAGTCTCAAATAGCAATTAGTTCTCATACTTCTTCGCGTAATATCATATTATTAATTGTATTATCAGTCAAACAATTAGTCAAATCATATTATTCATTGAAAAGACCACTTAGCATGCACTTATATAAAGAAATCAAATATAAACCAGACTCAATTCGATTTATAATATATATATAAATCAGTACTCACTGGAGATAGGGGTAGTTCTTTTTGATCTAAACTAAGTTAATTAGAGAGAAATCAGGAGTGCAGGTGTTTGTATATGAACTAGAATGTTAACGTTGCTTTCATCAGAAAAAAACGATGTAGCTAGTTTCAATTTTTTTTTTTTATTGAATTTTACCTGAGGAATAACTAGTTATGTACATGAAAATGATCTAGAAGATCACAATACTACTTGATATCAAAATCAATCTATGTGATAAATGTCTGATTTAAAATAATAGTCTGATTTTGTTTCACCTTTCAAAAATCTCGTGAAACATTAGTGATTTTGTTAATTTGACACTATGCATTGGTGAATCGTTATTACACAGTCTTGTAAAATATTGTGTTCTATATGTGCAGATTGAAACAACTTTCATATTACAGACACTATCTTAATTTAATGTACTTAGTACTTTGTGCTTGCTATTAGTACTAAATTAATATCTTGTGCTATGCACAGAAATGAAAATTGTTTTGATATATAAGAGATTTAGTTTTTCAATTAAGGCCAAGATTCAAAAACACAAAAAATAAGAATTTAGTTGATATAACATATTTACACTTACCATAGTAAAAGCTACATTCATGTCAATTTCATGTACTAGAAAATTATGGTAAAACCCATCGTTGGTTTCATTTTGTGGATTTTCTTTGCTTTCTATTTCCTTGTGGACGTGTATCCACAATTTTTTGCACACATTTTTCTTAAATGAATTTTTAAACAAGAAAACATTCACAAATTATATTCCCATGTATCAAATTTTAGGAGAATTCTATAGTCCCATTGACGGAACTATTCCCTACGTTTGAAGGACTTGTACAGTAGAAGTGTTTAAAATATATAATATTATACCGTATAAGTTTTTAAAGTATAAGGAAATAGTTCTCTAAAAGGGACAGTAAAATATTCTCAAATTTATACCTTGTCATGTCTACCATATTAGTTACAAATAATTCACTTCTTTGTTCACAATTGAAATTGATCTTAATTCTTCTCCATCATGATAAGTAATCCAGACAACACTACTATTTTTACAATGAGCGTATTTATACAAAATAACAAAATAAGAAAATTATTGAAATGTCACTATATTAAAAAATTAAAGAATGAAACTTAATCGAGTATTGAAAATCAAAACATTGATAATTCAATAATATCTTACCATGTAAAGTGAAAAAACAATCTTAAATTTGTAATTTACAGTTTCCTTTTTCTTTTAGCAATTTGAAATTGTCATCTTATACACATCCATATTGGTTACGGATGCCTCACGTAATCACGCACCGAGACTCCGGTCCCCTCAGGCAAAGATATTTCAAGAAGTTCCCATTTTCTGGTTGTCAAAATTGTCTCCTTAATTAATTTCATTGAATCTTTGACAAGTCCTCAAGATCTTCATGACGGTAAATTACAATAGCTTATTATATACATATTCATTCCTCATTGATCTTGGCAATGCCCAAAATTATTAGTATAATCCAAAGAACTACAAACAGACGAGCTATAGAAGAACTATTTCTTCTCATAGCTTATGTTTTTTAAATTTTTTTAATTCTTAAAACGCCCCTTACTATTCTAAACATCACAAAATGAGGGATATTTAAGAAATTTTATCAAGTCAACAATTGAGTAAAAAATGAATAACTTGTTAAATCATTTTTTAATTAATGAATACTAATTCCTTATTACGTTTATAGAAAATGAACAGTCAAAAAAAAAATTCTAGAGTTTATTGTTTTTTATATTTTTTATTCCTAAAATACCCAATAGTATTCTAAGCAACACAAGTTGAGAGGTATTTAAGGAAATTCAAAAATTAAAATTAAGTGAAAAATGAATTCTAATTAAATCATTCTCTAATTAATAAAAACTAATTCCTAACTACGTCTAGAAAATGATTGATCAAATAACTATATCTTCTATATTTTTATATTTTTATATTTTTACTCAATGAACACTAAAGACAAATTTCACATTTCAAGTCTTTGTGTACTTGAATAAATGTTTGGCACCAAACACAAGTTACTACTTTATTTTTGGATCTTTTGAAGCTTTCTCTTATACACTATAAGGTCGTCGCTTGAATGAGTGTTTTTAGCGACGACAAACATTCGTCACAAAATAGTGACGAGTATACGTAGACACAAAAGGTACTAAAAAATGGTAACTAAATATGGCACGTCGTCACTAAATGCCATATTTTGTGACGACATTTTGTGATGACCAAATGACGTCACTAAATATGTACTCGGTCAACGCATTTAGTGACAATATTTTGTGACAACTTGTGACGACGGTCGTCACTAAATAAGCATTCGGTTATTAATATAATTAGTTACGACATTTGTGATGACAGGAGAGGAGTGACTAAATATGTGTTCGGTCAATACATTTAGTGACGACTAAAAGTAGTCACTAAATATATGTTTGATCAACACATTTAGTGAC
This sequence comes from Cinchona pubescens, assembly GCA_025175665.1. Taxonomy (NCBI): domain Eukaryota; kingdom Viridiplantae; phylum Streptophyta; class Magnoliopsida; order Gentianales; family Rubiaceae; genus Cinchona; species Cinchona pubescens. The sequence continues at coordinate 2,210,969 of JANKKI010000126.1, forward strand.
GACTTTCTAAACTTTTTTGTGACAAGTGAAGTTGGTCACAAGTTTTTCAGACCTGTAAGCAATTTTCCTTGGAAATTTAATTACTAACAATGCCAAAACCAAAAAAACACATTGACATTTTACTATAATCCAATTATAAAACTAAACTTATCACTTGCAAAATAGGATTTCATTGTCATAATTACAGTCCAACAACATAATGACAGTCCAATTGGCATAAAAGAGTGCCAAATAACTATAATAGTCAAGTATTTATAAGTTCCAACACCTACTAGATTACAATATCCATGTCTTCAAATATAAGTATCATAAATTCAGCAGTACAAAAGAGCCAAACAAGGACTGCAACATCAAAAGCATGGGTAAGAAAAAAGTTACACTTCTTCCCAAATAAGCTTGCTTGTCGGTGAGCTTCACTGCAAGATGAATCACAATGAAAAAAGAAAATACGTTAATTAACAAATTTATTAGGTCGATTAACGTATGACAACTGGACTTATTAAACAAATACCAAATTCAATAAATATTTGTTGAATATGTTAAACATAAGGAAAACAAAAACGATAGGCAACCAAGACAGATAAGGAACTTCTTTTTATGAGACGGACAAAAATAAGCCTAATTTTTCTTCAATTGTCTAGTATACACAAGCATAATGACAAGCGCATAATGCTGCAAAAATATGCTGAATTACAGTTACTTTATCTAGCTATGGAAGAAAAGATGAAGGGATGAAACAAAAACCAAATAACAAGAGAATTCCACCATTGTATATACATTAGCTATGTGTATAAGAGACAGCTATATTTTTATAAGATTAAGCTGTCTTTTACTAACATATTGAACAACTGTTTATTGAAATGGGTAATACCCCAAGAATTGGCACAAGATTCAGACCCAAAGCTCAAAGAAACAGAACTACGTGCCACCCGCACAAGATTCAGACCCAAACCAAGTTTTTTTTTTTTTTTTCCTTTCCGCAAACCAACTGAAGATAAAAAAAGATAACACTAGTTATGCGTTTCAGAGAGATAGCCTTAAAGTTGACCTTGTTTGTTTTCAAACTGTAATATGTCACAGCATTAACGGACTGTAAACCATGATACTGCAGCAACTAGATACTAGTAAAGTCTAGGATGCCTTGTCAAAACCAAACCACGACCATAACATCATCTAGCATTTAAACAAAGCTGTAACATGAAAATAAAAAGGAAAATTAATAGCCAGAGATGGCAATGGTGAAGTCTATATGATAACAAACTGTACTGCAGGTGAAATTTACAATTAAATGCACCTAACCAGCCACACATAGAAACAAGGTTACATAAGGATGAGGCATGTGCTTCACAAGTTATGACTGCCAGACTGCACAAGCTTGATGCTTCTAAAATGATGAACAAGAAGGATCAAACCCATGAAACAAGGGTAAAAGTTTCATTACCCATTTTGCAAATAACATGACAATGGCACCTCATTTACAAGACCATGATCTTCAAAACACTACAGCAACAACATCATAACCACGAAGTTTCAAACTTTCATAAGCTGAGCATTGTTCCAGAAATACCACCTAGTCTTCCATCCCCTACCAAAATGGCTGGCAACCGGAAAGGCCTGCTAAGAAAAATGAAACAGGACATATAAATTGCATACTTAATATCTGGTAGAATTATGGCTAATTCATTCAATTTATCCAACTTCTTTTTCAGGCGAGTCTCAATGCAAGTCACTGCAAGATGAATCACAAGGGAAAAGGAAAACATGTTAATTAGCAAATTTATTAAGTCGATTAAAATATGATAACTGGACTTATTAAACAAATACCAAATTCAATAAACAGTTGTTCAATATGTTAGTAATATAGACAAATATCACACCAATTATCTCCTTTAATTTTCCTTTAGAACAATCAATGTATAATCGAGCACAATAATATTCTTATCATATGCTCAATTATGTGTAGCAATTATAGTTTCTAATTTTGGTAGAAGATCATGTATAATTGATGACAGCAATGTAGTATAATTCATAACTTGTGAAGCTAAATAGATGATAATATTAACTTCTTGAAAATCAAATTTATAATATACTAAATCATCCAATAATATTAATTAACATGTATAGCATAGATTGGCTCAACTCATTGCAACAAACTAACCAAAATAATTAATCGTGACCCGGCAAGAGACAATCTAAAATATGCACAACAATTTGAAATATCACTTTCCTTAACGACATATTGTGCTTTGGTCAGCTTCGGTCAACCAACCCCAATATTCATTGCTGAACTAATGTGAGCTTCAAAATTTCTTGTTGGAGCGAATGAATACGTTGCTGCAAAAATGATTAAATAAATGTGAGTACATAAAAATAGAAATGCTTGAAAGCATAGTTCAGTTATGAGTTAAGAAGTCGAATTTCTTTAGGCAATGCTAGTTCTTTATTCCTATCCCTATCCAATTCCAATAAAGAACCAAAAACAGCCTTACAATTATATATGAATTTCAACCTTATACCAAGCTGAGGCAAAACAACACTTTGAAGTCAAGGGGATAAACTTGACAATAACCACTTAGAACAAGAAACTTATGCTGCTAACCCAATTTACTATATTGCCAAAGTTATTAAAGGGAAGTTCTTTAACATAGTAACATCTGTCATTTAATTACCTGTTAAGCTTAGTAATTTAAAGTAACAAAAACAATAATTCTATGATTCTGGAATTCAACTGATTAATTTTATTAAACAGAACATCATCCGATTAAGTAATTCCATTTAGCAGCAATCTACATGCAAGTTGAAACGTTGTCTCCATTTGTTAGTATGATAACTAAAACGCAGCAATCTTGTCCCATGAGTCATACTTCAATGTGCATGCGCTTATTAAATCTATAATTCAAATATTGAAGCTGCATACACATCTTTCAAATTAGATAAGAACTTCAAAATACCAACATTTATAAAGTATAAGAATTGGAGTATGTTTATGGTAAACATATATAGCAGGGGGACCTTTAACCTGCCCCCTGCTCCATCGGTATGATTGTGAATTTTTTCCCCCATCTTTGCTCCAATAACCCACTTCTATAGCACCAAGTAGAGCCCCCCAACAACACAAGCACATGACATTGCCACCCTTGAATTCAAAAACTAAGAACAGAAAAGAGCAGCCTAAAAGATATTTAGAAAAACAGGATTCACACAATCTAATTCCATTAACCTAGCTACTTTACACACCTTATTCAAGCCACGGAAAAAAAAAAAAAAAAAAAAAAGTCATGAGAATAAAATGAAGTTTAGCTGATATATTATCAAACCAAAATTTTTAACTACTACCAAAGCAGTAGTTTTGACAACTAGGCCACGGAAAGACCACACTTATGAAAGCCCATTTTGTCCCAAAGGTGCAACACAAGGTTAATTCTTGGCAAGCTTGTCTCTCAATAGTTGAACTGTAGAAGAATACATGATTCCACTGGTTTAATGAATTTCAAAATAAATTTTTCAAACAAATACACTCCTCAAACTAAAATCTCAAGTCAACCTTCTCTCCTATGAGACAAAAAACCAACTAATCTTTCTTGAACAAAGCACCAATTACTACTCCACTTAATCATCAAACTATATTTCTCACATAAATAAATGTAAATTTAGAAACCCTTTTAAGAATAGACCAATCACAAGTATATTCAGAAATACCTAATTACATTTCAAAAAAAAAATCTCAATTACATCATCATCGATTCAAGATAGTCCCAAAATCTCACAAATAAGAATATATTTTCACCATAAACAGAAAAAAACCCAAATCCAAACAAACAAAAAAAAAACACACACACACACACACACAACCAAAAATCCTTTAACATTTCAATTCAAAAAAGTACCTCATGCAGTTATTAATTTTTCTTCTATTATTTCAACTGAATAATCCTATCATCATCAAACTAGAGATCTGAGTCAAATAAGAAAGAAAAAATATTAGAAACATAGCAGGAAAAAAACATTAAAAGAAAAAGAAAAAGAAATAGCCTAGAAACATATATGATTCAATCTCTAGTTTGATGATGTAGGATTATTGGTTGACCGAGCATGCTAGAGTATCATCGAGGTTCCACTTATTCTCACCTTCTCCTCTTTCTCTTCGGTTCTTTCCGCTACCGTAGCAGCAGGAGGACCTTCGCTGCCTTTCATTTTAGATCAGACCAGATCCAAGTGTTTTGTGTGTGATCTTATTGTAAAACAGGCCCAATATAAATGTTTAATCCAACATTTGAAACTAAAGAGATTTGGATTCCAAGTAACAGAATATAACCATCTAGTAAAAATTAGTATCAAAATCATTGATTAATCCTTTTATGATCTATATACTATATAGTATCAAATGGTTACATATCTTTAAGCAGAACATGTAAGATTGACAGATATAACTTCAAATGGTCTGAAGACTATTTCCAACTGAAGAGCACATGTTAAAGAATTTATGGACACAATCATATGTGTATCAAATTTCAGTAGAGCATCTCAATACAACTAAACAACATGAATGCACTAACTTTGAAAATACAAACTTAACTGATTCTTTAAAATTCATAATCTTCTTAATATATTTAAAATTGACATGTAAATGGAAGTACCCAATGTCTATAAGCATTACTCAAAAGTTCTTTTGACGTTTGTAAATTGAAATGCTTTTTTATTTGGCCTAATCCTTTATGCATGTAAGTCAATTATAAGAATAGTGAGATTTTGACATTAAAGTTTTCTACATAAAAACAAAAGGAAAAACAAAATTTAAGAAAACCAACAAATTCTCCACCTGCTAATCATCTTGAAGCCTATAAAAGAATTGATAACAAATATTGATATCTCCATCAAATGCTACTACTTCAAATTACCACTTAATTAAAAAGATACGATGAGATAGAAAATGCTAATGTTCATAGAGATTAATTTTTAAAATCTCTATTTTATGACTTAAAAGAGCCGAAATTCTTAAGGTTGTGATAGAATCTAAAGTAATGTGTAGTGAATTAAAAAATAAAGCCATGTAAATTGAAGGATAATTCAGTCATGAAAAATCCATATCACAATTGAAAACAAAACAGAACCAACAGTGGTACTAATTTGAGTTTGCGGAACAAAAAATTGGGAAAAGCCCAAATATAATTATCATAGCAAATAGCTTAGATGCGCAGTAGGCACAGGGGCATAACTTGTACCTGTAGACCTTATCTCTGACTTCTTTTAGGTCTCCATTTGTAAACACTAACCCCATATTTCCCTACACAATATGGAGAAGAAATATTTTCTGAATTTCGTTCTAAATTTTCCCTACACAAGGCATTTCAACCCAACTCAAAAGGCATAACTAACTTAATCAAAACATAAGCATTTCAAGTTCCAATCAAAACTAACACATTAAAGAAAAAATAAAAATGGAAAAACAATAGCAGCCTCAATGGAGTAATCAAAGACCAAAAAAAAAAATGAAGAAGTTAGAAAATGAAGGAATCTTCTTCTACCTTGATTTTCTAGCTCCGGAGCTAGAGGCCAATCGAGAGCGTTATTGATGGATGTGTATTTCTGGCAGAACGCTTTATAGCTTCGAGAAGGACGGATCCTAAATTGAGATCGCGATCAATCAGGATTCGGACTTGTCGTTATCAGGCTAGATGTGAATAAGAGAGAAGGTCATAATGTGATTGATTTAGTGATATTCAAGGAATCGAGAGAGCTTTGTTGGGGGCTCTTTTTTGTGGCTTTTTTTAAGAATTTAAATACACATCTAGATGTGTATAAGATCTGTCCCTTATACACATCTAACCCTAGTATAAGAGACATTACACGTCCCTTATGTGCCCATAAGAGACAGAAACCAAAGTGTCATGAGCGAGAGGTGGAGATTAGTATCCATATCGAGTGACGGAGAGAGAAAGTGAGAGAAGCGCGTGTTGCTGTCAATATTTGTGCATTTGGAGGCGACTTCAACCTGCTAATATGAAGTCTTATCCAAAATCGCAATAAGAGAATCATCGATCCTTATACTACTTTCTCTTCCGGTCCAGATATCCAGAAACTCTCATTCATAAAAGCTCGTATCCTCTGCAATTCATAATAATATCTATAGACTAAGCTCAATTAATTATATTATATATCCTAATTTGTTATCTAATAGGTCAATATATGATAGCAAAATTAAGAAAAATTACTAAAGAGAGAACATATATTGGCCCAATTGTTTTTTTGGAGGAATGCAATTTTTTCATTTTATATTTTCTCTTCACTAAACAATTAGACTAAGGATAACTTCACTAAAATGTGATAATACTATACTAATTTAATATATTGATATATTTATACGAATTTTGGTTACTTGAATTCTAAAATTAAGTTTCTTCGAACAAATCTAAAGTATATTAGATCAATGATTTTATATCAGTTAACCATAGATGATATAATCATAATTTACTTACAAGCAAACAAATTTTTGAGAAATTAAAAAATTATTTTAATTTTTTATAAACTTCTCGAGTGCATGACAAAAAAATGACTTGGGATTAATTTTCTTTAAGATGTAGGGAAAAGATCATAAACATTAGAGTGTTATCATCAAATTAACAAAATTTAATTTTCTCATTATAATTTTTAAATTTACCAAATTACACTGCATCATTTCAAATCTACAAAATTGCCCTGCATCTATCCACTTTGGCTACAACGTGCAAACATAAGTCATCTAAATAGGCTATTTCTCTCATACATGCATGGGCTGCTACATTGAACTGTTATGTAGCAACAAATTATTTGAGCCTTTTTTTTTTATATATAGTTGGGCTTTCGACTTAGAATTAATTTCCTTGTTAGATAAGCATCCAATAAGGTAGCTCAATTAACCTTTTCCACATCATTTGGACTATCATACTGATTATTACAAAATATTAATTAAATAATTTAATCTTTAATTTATTTAATGGGGCCATCATATTAGGGAAAAGCAATTTTTTTTCTCTTTAGTTTCAAATGTTGGATTAGAATTTATATTAATAATGTTTTAAATCTTCACAACTATGTAACTTAAATAATATATGATAAACAATATAAATTTTTATTTTCCTTTAATTCACTATTTATTTTATTATTTTCATTTAAAATAAGATATCTAAATTCTTTCATTCATGTAATCCAACATTAATATCTAAAAAATAATTACACAAACTAGCTAACTTTTTTTTTACAATAGCTTTAAACCCACATAGAAAAATCTTTAAACATTTACCTTCTATATGTAAAGTCAACATTGACGATCAAAGCGATAAGATACTAAAAGTATCAGTGACGAAGAATAATCGTCAGTAAATCCTAGAATACTTTCATCACTAACACTCACTAATATTACTGTCTCAAGACATCATCACTAAATCCTAAAACACATTCGTCACTAATACGAAAATTCCATTTACATGTCAATATTGTCATTAACATTAAAAATATTAATGACGACAAAACATCGTCACTAAATCCTAGATATTTTTCCACCTAATCTTTAGTGACGATGTAGTGACGATTTACTGACGACTTTTTGGATTTCGTCACTACAAAGGCAAATTCTTCCTATCTGCAGTGACCAAGTCCAAAGCCGTCACTAATAAAATCCTTTAGAGATTTGTCTTTTTGTGTCGTCACTGAACTTTTCGTCACTAATGCCTTATTTTCTTGTAGTGTCAATTCTACAATTTAAAATTTATCTCAAGTCCGAAATGGCCAACGAGGAGGAAAAAACAGGAATCTCAAGTCCGAAATGGCCAACGATTTTACTTCTTTTGCAACATTCAATAATTTTAATGCAGCATTCAATGGTTTTGTTTTAATTTATAATTCACTGCAATTCTTAAAGTTACATTTATCTTTTACCTATATTACAAATCAAACTGGATAATCTCATTGTCAACATCAAGAGCCCCTTAATTAGTATTTCAAGAACTCTCTTAAAAAAGAGAGATACTTAGAAAATTTTGAAAATTTAACAATTAAGAAAAAAATGCTAACTAATTAAATTATTCTCTAATTAATGAATACTAATTCCTTCCTTAATTTGTAATAGTCTATAAAATGAATACCAGTACAACCCTTTTATTGCAATATTTCACTAATTTTATTTTAATTTATAGATCTAATTAGAAATTTTTAAAGTTACATTTTATCTTTTATGTATTGTAAATCAATCTGGTTATCTACATTGTCACCATCAAAAGCCTCTTAGTTTAGTATTTCAAGCATCACAAATTGAACTATTATTTAGAAAACTTTCAAATGTTAGCAATTAAGTTTAGTCTATAGCAACAAAACTTCTCTCAATTGATTCTCTAGTTAATAAATATCTAATTCCTTCCTTCCATTGCAACAATGATATTGAATATCACTAAATCCCCACATTATGTACTGACAATGGATGCTAATTAAAACCACCACTGTCCATCATAACAACCATAATACTTGAAGGAGAATGATATTATTCAACAATTATAAAACTATACACTGTCTGGGCATCATCTTTTCACCAAAAATTACTTCTAGTTATGCCTTTAGCAGTTCATTGTCATGTTCCCCACTAATATATTATTTATTCAATTCCATGATTTACAATATATCTCAAGCCTCAATAGTCAAGGAATTAGAGAAAACATGTATATACTATTCCTTGTATAGCAACATTTTAACTACTTTATAAATTCACTACCAATTCTTAAAACCAAATGTATCTTTTCCTATATTTCATATCAAGTTGGTTAACCTCATTATGAACATCAAAAAATTTTATTTTCTGTCTCTTATTGACATCTAGATGTGTATAATTTGGCCCAACCTCTATAATTGTTACAATGATGTATGTTTGGGGAAATCCATGTAAAAAACAAACTATAAATGATAAAATTAAGATTTTTTATTATTCTTGTTTAATTTATTTTGTCACTGTCTCTTATACACATCAAGATGTGTATAAGAGACAGCATTTTTAAAATTGTATACATTTAGTATTTATTAATTTTAGAATAATAAAAGTTTGATAAACACTAAAATAGATAAAAAATATATATGTAATTTAAATACAACATGAAATTGAAATAATTTTTTTATATACTTGTCCTAAAAATCTTAACAAAAACTACTTAATTCAAAGAAAGTTGAACAATTCAACTTATAAACTAAAAGTAAAAAATCTGAAAATATATTCTATTGTTGAAAATTATTATTTTGATTTATGATTTTTGACCACTAAATTTGCAAATAAGTTACACAATCTAACATACCTAATGTAGACGTTTCAGTGCCTGCAGATGCTGATTTCGTGCGGCCAGAACTACGTCAGTCTGGCAACTGAAGATACTTGAAGGTCTCATTTGTCTTCAGCAACTCGATTTCTATGCGACATGTTTGTACTGAGTAGGCTTTTAAACGAATGCTACATTTTATGCGCTTTGTCATATTATGTGGTAAGAGTTGTGATGTATGCTATGCTCTTTATGGTAGTTTTGAATAACACTACTTCTATGATTTTTTTTTTTTAAAAATCAAGCTTCATAATCTTGTGATTTTTACTTTGTGATAATGTTAAAATAATACATTTAACGATAATGTTACACATGATTCTGAATCCGAATTCAGATTCATTAGAGCTATTTTAGTAATTTTATCCTCGCGGTCCTAATAAACCCAAATGGGTTAAGCATTTAATATTAGACTGACGAATCAGTCTGACCCATCAACCTCAAGTATAAATATCAAAATAGTAGGGTAGGTTAATTTTTTACTCCCCTAATTATTCAAGTAATAATTTTTTCACCGAAATTTACCCTCTGTCGAAATCTTGACTTGAACATCAGAGTATATCCCGGGAACAGAGTCTCACCCCTTTTTTACAAGTAATTTAGACATAGAGTCTTATACTATGTGCACTGTGTCAACCTAAACTTTGGACTATTACTTACTTGGTAGTTACCCTTGCTGGAAATTTGTATCAACACTTTGAACTCGTAGAAATATGTCATCAAGAATACTGGAATAAAGTATTAGGAATGGGGTGATGTAGTTTAGTCTCCATCAGTCATGATCATCAATGACATTATTGATATTCTTGCAACTAATTCCATTGTCACTTGACTTTTCCTCATGATGTTCAAACTAAATTCAAAGACAAAATGACAAGCACAACTAGCTCCCTGGCTTGAATAACATTTCTCGGGACTTGTTAAGATAAGTGTTTCCACTGCCTGTAATGAATAACTGATATTCAGTTCAAGCATTGATTGATCATTTGGCTCAGGCTTTCAACAGATTCAACATTTACGTATACATGGCCACTTAATGAGTTCTGCTCAAGATTCACCGAATGATGGAACATTGCCAGAAAGTTGGTTTTCTGAAAGTCCAAGTTCTCGCAACGTAGTCCAGATGTTAAAGATAGATGGAGGAATTTCACCAGTAATCTTGTTACTCTTCATGTATAGTCTTCCAATACTCGAAGACTGCCCCAACTCTGGAGGAATTTCACCTGTAAACTGGTTTGCTTCAATGAATACTCCTTCAAGAATTGGAAGCTTTCCCAACTCTGGTGGAATTCTCCCAAAAATTTTTTTTATACAATATTTATATATATTTAATATATTTTCTCTTTCATTGAAATATAATTATCAATTCCCAATAGAAAACATACATAAGTGTTTCTCCGCTTTTTTGTAATGTCTGAAATACCCGTCCTTAATAAAATATAATTTCCAATTCCCAATAAGAAAATATATTTATTTGTTTCTCTACTTTTTTTTTTTTTTTTTTTTTGTAGTGCTTAAATTACCCGCCTTTAATGAAATATAATTTTTAATTTCGAATAGAAAAACATAATTAAATTACTGATTACCTATTCTACCTATTTTTTAAAGATACAATCACCTATTTCAGCATAAGTATACATTCAGATGACAGATTTTTATTTGTATAAAAATATTTATTATAATTAAAATTTGTATAAGAGAAAAAATGAATAATATAATTTCTAATTCTCAGAAAAACATAATTAAATTAATCATCATCTATTTTACCTATTTTTTAAAGATACAACCACCTATTTCGCATAAATACATAAGAAGATGGAAGATTTTATTTGTGCAAAAATATTTATTATAATTAAATTTTCAAAAATAAAAAATGAATCTAATAAAAATGTATAGACTAAATTAATCAAACAAAAATTATGTTTTATGAGAAGTTAAACAGATTAAACTAATATATTTTTCATATTACGGATAGATATAACATAATATATTAAATTCATTAATAATAGTTTGTTTTTTTTAATCTTGCTTTCAAATGCATCGAATGTCTCATGGAAACATCCCTTATCTTATTCTAAAATTCATGAAATACTAATGAAATAAATCATTTCTTCCTTAACTTATTATGAAATTTTGGCAAACATAAATACATAATAAGAAAAGTATATAATTGTAAGAGTAGAAAAATCATTTATATTTAAGCAAAGAATAAAATAAAATATTATATTTTGTAACTGTTATATATGTTCAAATTGTTTTTATTTTTTATTCATAATAAAATAATCTTTTATAACTATTATAAATATTCTAAATTCACTACAATTATTTTTTTTTCTCTAATTGTTCATTCAAGTATGTCAGTTTGAGAAACTTTATTAGATCCTTCTTCCTACATGCTTTATATATAGGGTTGATTTTGTGAATACCTGATTTTTAAAACTGTTGAAATTTAATAATCTAATATTATCTTTTGTCCAGTAAAGTCCTTCTGTTATATTAACTAAATATGTTGACCATTTTACTCCTACTATATTCTAATATTTTTTTTTTGTTTAATTTGTTTGATGAATAATTTTTTCATAAAATAAGTTCAACCCATGATACAATGCATATACCTAAAATATTCTAAAATAATAATTGTAATAATACTCTTAAATAGTTGCAGGTATATAGTAAGTTTAAATGTCAAATTCGAAAACTACAGTACCAGTTGATAAAACAACAAAGAAATATTGGATTGGATTAGCTATTGATAAGTTAAAAAATGTTAAACTAATTGTATGATTCATGTCCAAAATAATTTAAAATAATTATTGCGAAACCCACAAGAATACAACGTATAAATTATAAGAATGACTATATAGGAAAAAAAAAAAAGCAAGTAGGTAATGTAAAAGACAATATAAATTATTCAAATATAGTCATACTACGTATAAATATAAATACTAAATATATAAGAATGACTACGTATAAATTATAAGATGACTATATAGAAAAAAAATTTCTGAAATCCAAAAAATTCGTTATCGTCAAAATTTCTGCTTAAAATTAACCGGGAGCACTTAACGACGATAATGAACACAAACAGAGAGAAATACTAAAGCAAAAGAGATACAAAGATTTACGTGATTCGATCAACTTGACTTACATCCACGGGTAAAAGAAGAGAATTTCACTAACTCATTAAGAGTAATACAAATTGGAGAGATCTCTACGAAACCAAACAAATCACAAACCAAATATCCAAATCAGTCAACTCGACCTACATCCACGGGCGAGGAGGAGAATTTCACTAATTCAACAAAAGTAATACAAATTGGAGATATCTCCACAAAACCAAACAAATCCCAAACAAAATATCCAAATATCTCAAATTGATATATCATAAAACAGAGAGTGTAACTCTCCATTGGCACAAATGTTTGGTACTACATTTTGATGGTGCCTTCACAGATTTGAAATTGTTTTGTATTTATCGGAAAATTTGCTGTAAACTTCCAACCAAATAATAACAATTTCAACAGACAACATGGATCCTTCAAGCCATGGCAAAAATCTTATCCAAATCCTATAGAAATTCAGCCAAGAAAGATTGCATAATGGAGGATGGAAGGCCATCATTTTTGGGGTCACATCGAATACTAACACAGACTCTCAACCAGATTCAACATTTACATTCTGCTCAAGATTCACCAAATGATGGAACCTTGCCAGACAGTGGGTTCCCTGAAAAGCCTAGTCTTTGCAACGTAGAGAAGTTAAACATAGATGGAGGAATTTCACCAGTAAGCTTGTTGTAATTCATATATAGTCTTCCAATACTCGAAGACCTCCCTAACTCTAGAGGAATTTCACCTGTAAATTGGTTTGTGTGAATGAATACTCCTTCAAGAACTGGAAGCTTTCCCAACTCTGGTGGAATTTTCCCAGAAAAATTGTTCACGCCCAACTGGAAAATCTGCAATCTTGACATGTTTCCAATAGAAGGTGGAATGATACCCGTAAAGTTATTTCCAACAATCACTAAATTTCGAATCATTGACAGGTTCCCGATATTGTCTAACACATTTCCTGAAATCCATTTCCACAGAAAATATTCAGACTATGCAGCTAAAGTAATTATTGTTGCATCACGTAACATTTTTTTCATTACTGATACCTCAAAGTGAATTTATTTCCAAAGAGGTCAAGGGTGTCCATTGCACTGCAATGAGAAATACTAGAAGCGATTTGGCCATGAAATTGGTTTTACTCAAGGTTTAGATACTCGAGCTTTGAATGTCCGAAGCATAGATCATGGGTTACGCGACCAAAAAATCCGTTTGTTGCAATCTCAAGCTCCATTAGGGAAGAGAAATTAAAAGATCTGAATGATACTTCCCTTGCCCGGAAAAACAAACAAAAATTTAACGAACCAGAAATTAAAGAGTTTTCATTTACTTATCCACACATATGAAAAAGTCTGCGGTACTCATTGCGGAGTGAGTATCTTAAATCGTTAAATAATTGAAAAGTGACTAGTCCCCTCTAGTTTAGTCATCTCAACCATTGTGGTATTGCAGATCCAGAATTATGGAGTAGGACAGACTTACTCCTACACATAGATGATAAGTAAATCTGCAATACCAACCTGTCAAATTATTGTTACTGAGATATAGGTACTGAAGACCATGGTGTGATGTTCCCAATTTCAAGTGGTATGCCTCATATGAAAATTCGGAACATAAATTATCAAACACAGATTTTCCAACTTGAGCTATACTGTAAGTATTACTAATTGGTGGTAGTTTAAAGGTACCTGTCAAGTAATTGGTGCTCAATGCAACGTCATAGAGGGTACTACAAAGTGAAAGACTAGAAGGGATGTCGCCACAAATTTGGTTACTCTGAAGCTCCAACTACTCCAAGTTTGGATGTCTGAAGCAAATATCTTTAGGCAAGTTACCCGAGAATCGATTAATCCCCAAACTAATACGCGTTATAGAAGAGATGCTAAAGAAATTGAAAGGTAATTCCCTTGCAAACACGAAAACAAAGATTGGTAAGTTCGAAAATATCTCTTCAACCTTAAATGATATAAATCGTGTAGTAATTTCAACCAACCTGTTAAGTTGTTTGAACCAAGATGTAGTGACTGAAGAGCTGACATGTTCCCGATTTCAACTGGAATGACAGCCATCTTGGCTGTCCACTGATATTGTTATAAGTCAAAGAAAGTTGTCTTAGAGACCGACAACCTGAGATGCTGGAAGGGATTTGGCCACCAAGTTGGTTCACAAAATAAATACAGTATTTCAAGGCTCGTGGTTTTCTTGCAAATGTCATTGGGAAGACAGCCTGATATCATGTTGAATGGCGCTGATGGTAATGGTTAATGAGGATATATTGAAGCTTCTCTGAAGGTAATTCACCTGAAAGCTTGAGAGTAACCACACCAGTGGCATTAGTTTAATTCTTATACACTTTCCATGTTCGAAAGAATTTCCTTAAAACGAGAAGTCTTACCAGTCAAGTTGTTGCTTCCAAGATACAATTGCTCAGGCCCTGATAAGTCGCCTAATTTTTCCAGGAATTGAACCCGTAAATTTGTTGTGTGATAAAGCAAGAAACTTGATTTCAGAACACTCAGAAAAACTAGCCGGTATTTGTCCTAGTAATTGATTGTGTGAGACATTGAAGCTTTCCAGATGTCGGGAGATTATTGCAAATGTCCATCGGGAGAGTCCCCCCGAGATCCATCACCTGGAAAGAAGAAATGTTGAAAATTGCAGGAGGAATAGGTCCAGTGAGACTGTTATTATACAAGAACAATTCTTGAATTCCATTTAGGAATCCAAAACTCTCAGGAATCTGACCACTTCTTTCATTTAGCTGCATATTTAAACTGTTCAATCGGCATAAATGGCCCAACTCATCTGGAATAATCTTGGAAATTGTTATTACTGATGCCAAGGGAAATCAGAAATGAGAGATTCCCAACTTCTTTGGCTGTTGTTCCTTTCAGCCCTTTACTTGAAAGATCCAAAGCCTTCACTCTTTGATTTGTATGGCTGCAAGTAATTCCAATCCAACTGCAAAAAGGGGTACCTTCGGTCCAGTTGTTTTGTAAAATGTTGTAGGGGTCGTGTTATTTTGCCCTCGAAGGCAAGAAGAGCAGACTCATCCGTTGAGGTACTGATGATTGATATGACAGCACAAGCCCAGAAGCAGCGGTATACTGCTAAAAAGGGCAGAAGTGTTTTGATCTTTCCCATGTTTGATGTGCTTTAGGAAATGGAAAAAGTGGTTCACTGGAGATAGGGGATGAAATTGAGAGTAGTTCTCTTGATTTGAACTACGTTCGTTCATTAGAGAGAACTCAGGAGTGTAAGTGTGTTTATATATGAACTAGAATGGTATTAATGCTTTCAATTTTTGTGTTGAATTTTACCGGAGAAATAACTAGTTATTTGCACGACAAAGATTTAGAAAACTACAAATTTAGAATCACTTATCTAAACCAATTTATGTGGTAAAATTATATTGAATCACTAATTCCTAATTTCGGATAATTTATTAAATTTCGTTCATTCTTTCACGAAACTAGTTACACATCAATAAATTTATTATTTTGTATAAATACACTCTTATTTGCATAGTATTGTAAACTGTTGTATTCTATATGTGTAGATTGAAACAACTTTTTTATTGCTACACATTATCTACCTTAATGTACTTTGTGCTTCTAGTTAGAGCATGTAATGAAACTAACAATTGCATAGTATTGTAAACTGTTGTATTCTATGTGTTGATTGAAACAACTTTTTTATTGCACACATTATCTACCTTAATGTACTTTATGCTTCTAGTTAGAGCATGTAATGAAACTAACAATTATTGTTTTATTCGTAAGAATTTAGTTGATATAATATGTTTAAAATTTCTATAATGAAAGCTATATTCATGTCAATTTCATGCACTAGAAAATTGAGGTAAAATCATCTTAGGTTTCTTTTGTGGATTTTCTTTGCGTTCCATTTCCTTGTAGACTTATATCCACAATTTTTTATTTTTTTTTCTGAAGATGATTTTTTTTTTTTTTTTAAATGTTTTAGACACGATCTTTTTATATCTCTTATACACATCTAGATGTGTATAAGAGACAGGTCACTTCTTTCACAATTTGAAATTGTATCTTAATTCGTGACCAATGATAATAAGTTAAAGCATATTTTCACAATTTGAAATTGTCCCATATTGGTTACTGATACCAAACGTAATAATAAATCCTTTCACAAAATGAAATTGACCTGAAATAGAAATACTCATTCAACTGTTTCCATTTTGGCCAATCATGGCCGCAGCGAGATTCCGGTCTCCTCAGGTAAAAGATATTTGAAGAAGTTCCATTTTCTGGTTATCAAAATTGTCCCCTTAATTTCAAAGAAAATTTGATCTATCCTTATCTTACATTGTAACTCTACTGACATTTTATGATTCCGTATAAGGGTAAAGCCAGATATTCTTTGCTTCACACATTTGAAATGAATTTAAGTCCTTTAAAATCATTAACAAACTTTTGTTTCACAAAATTTTATTTATATTTCTATGATATTCTTGCAAATTTTAAAAATTAGGTTACCTAATAACAAAAGTTTGTCCATTACAAATATGATAATATATTATTGACTGGTAAGGGTCTTCACAATTTTTTTTGGTTGATTTAGAATTATAGAGAAGCTTTTTCTGAGAGAGAATTACATAGAAGCTTTGGGAGTAATAAAGTAAAATGATTAAGCACTTAGTTGTATATGTGAAAAACAAATTTATTTCTAACTTTTGAATTCTTTCCCAAAGCTAAGTGATTCTATTGCATTAATCATGATGTTTATAAGATACAAACTTCAATGAGAAGACATTACCCATCTTAAATTAATCAAAAAAAAAAGAAGAAAGAAATGACTAATCTCTATTTTACTCTTACTACACCTAAGTACAAAATTAAAAGTAGGTAAAATTAAGAGGGACAATCTTCTATAATTTCTGTACTTTTACTATTAACTAGGTGATTTGGTGAAGTTAGTGGGGCACTTGTCCCCACTAATAATCCACCTCTAGTTCCGTGTATGAGAGTATATTATTATACCAGTAATTTCTCTTTTTTGTTCTACCAAATTAAGTAGTCTTATGGACCTATCACACAACAATTTTACGGGCTGTAGAATTTATACCAATTCCTAGAATTAGGCGTCTTATCAAGTACTGATGTTGTAACATACATCAAACTTTTCACATAAATATATGTCTCATTGATCTTGACAATACCCAAAATTATCATAATCCTAGAACGAAAAACAGACAAGTCAAGAGCGTTGACCGTCACAAAGGAAATAATTTAAATTTATTGTTTAGAATTCAAATATCAGCTACATTTAGAAGTAGGAAGAAGACTTAACAAGATAAAACTGGTCTCTTATTCTCTATGTGACTGCACCTATTATATTTGACTGCGTATTTAATCTATTCAAATAAAAAGTTTAATACAAGTAATTGAAAAATAATTTATTTCTATCATAATTTTTCTTTTATTTTCCATAATGTGCTTGAGAAATACAATTTTTTTTTTTCGTGTTAAAGAAGATTGCATCAGGAATATCGAGTATTTCAGCTGTGCTCATTCCGAGTATGTATATTCACTTGTGAACACAAACATTTTTCCCATGGAATGTGTTTCTGCCCCTGTCTCTTATACACATCTAGATGTGGATAAGAGACAGTTAGTGCATAGGAAATAAAATGGAGAATCAGAATTCAATAAGTGACTAATAATCAGTAATGGATCTTGATATAGTTACTTTTTGAAGTCTACATCCCCCAGTAAGACTAATCAAGATGGAAGCAGAAAGCAAAGTTCACATCATTTTTTAGCTGCACGCGTTTTCCTACACTAATACATCAAACTCAAAAATCGTAGCTCCTGTTAAGTTTTTTCAAAAAAAATCCTTTAAATTAACAATCTTTTACTTTTCATCACAAAAGCATTATCAAATAAAAATGCCAAAGATTTTGTGAAGTATAAAAAAACAATTTTAATCACAAAGATTGTTTCAGGTGCAATTATATAAATGCTTAGTAAACATTGTGAAGTTCACAAAATGACAGAATTTTGTGTTTCACATTTGCCATATAAAGTCTGAACAATTAAAATCAGATTTTTACTTTAAGAAAATATTGCGTTGATAATTTGGTTGTTAATTTTACACACTCAACTTCATGCATTAATCAACAATTCTTCTTCGAATTTTAGAATTTTGGAATTTTGGAATTTGGGAAGGGTGAGCAAGAGAAGAAATTGGCTATAGAGTCCGAGTGTAAGAGACAGAAACCGAAAATAGATTTCCTTGTTCAGTTTTTTGTTTTTGGAGGTCTGAGAGTGTACGAGGGAATAGGCTTTGAACGTGGGTTGGAGGTGTTAGTGAGACTAGAAGACAGTTGAATGGGAAAGTGAGTAAGTTTTTATGTAGTAATTACACCAATAATAAAAATCTATATCAAAAAGTCTCTTGCATTATTGAAGAAGTAGTAATAATACTAATAATAATAATAATAATGATGATGATAATTAGTTCTATTAGCACACTCCACGTGTGTGCAATATTATATTTGAAATTGATTGAAAAAGAAAAAAATAAAAAATACAAATTAAATTGGGGTTATTACTACTTTATATAATTCATGAGATTTTTTGTTTAATTTTTTATTTTTGGTGTAATTTATCTTTTCCACCCTTATTTTTCAAATTTATAACTTTCCACTCTGCTATCTAGATAATTTATAAGTGACAGGTTATAGACTGTGTCAGTAGAACTTATAATTGTTAAATTTGTATTTCATATTTTTATCCATGTTTAGAAAAATTTGGTAATTTTTTGCACACTGATCGACTGTGCTAATAGGACTAGTGGTAAGTTATGTGCACGATATTGTGTGAAGAAATTATTTTGGAATATTAAACCAGACCTAGAAGTTTCCTATTTAATTTTAGTATTTTTGTTAGTGAGTCAGTTTTTAATAGTTTATTATTTTAGGAGTAAGTAATTTATTTGGTAATTACTATTCGATTATTTCTTGCTAGCCAAATTTACGAGTACATATTGGAGTATTTTTCTGAGAGAGTTTTTCAAATTTATTGTGAAAGTTTAATAATATTATTAAGAGCCTTGTTTGTTTGAGATATTAATAAAATTATTTCTCCCCCCATATATTTTTCTGTGTCATTGGTTTAAGATTCAGGTCTCTAATTTCGGCAATTTATTATCAAGAGACCTAACTCTTTAGTGATCTACAATTAAATATTAACTTCTTAGGTCTGGTTTAGTATTCCAAAATAATTTCTTGTCAAAGTTTGGGCACAAGGTTTACCGAAAGAATTCAATTATCAAAGTCTCTTATACAAGGTTGGTCTCTGAGTAATAAATGACCGAGAATAAGACCAAAAGATTCATGTCTCTTATACACATCTAGGTCTGTATAAGAGACCATTTATTACTCAGAGACTGTCTCTTGTGACCTATCTTAGATAATTGAATAAGAGACAGGGCAAACCTGATAATTAAAGTCAAATATCTGTCTCTTATACACATCTACATGTGTCTCTTTCAAATATAAATTGTCTTTACCCTTCTAATTACTTCTGTAAAGAATCTACACACAATATAACTCTCTCGCACATAATCTAAACTTACATTATTATATTCTTTTTTGGCCTCAACCTTAAATTTCGTAATTTACTAGATGTGTATAAGAGACAGAGATATTTCTTAATCAATGTAATATAGATTATTTCCTTTGTTATATTATTGCAGATTCTTTACAAAAAAAAATTAGAAGGGAAAAGACAATATTATTTTTCAGATTATGTGTAAAACAATGCCCAAATGTCTTTTTAAAAAACTTGTTCAACATTCTAGTATATCTTGGATATTTTATAAGGATATTTATTATGTTTTGTAAGGAGTCCAATTAAATTAACATTTGCAAACACTAGGAATTGATCTCTAAATAGGTGGTAGATTTGTAGATAGATAGATTTGTTGATGAAGTATAAGAACTGTCTCTTATCCATGGGAAAAATGTTTGTGAGACAGGTCTTGAATATACATACTCGGAATGAGCACAGCTGAAACTGTCTCTTGATACACATCTAGATGTGTATAAGAGACATGAACTTCTCTTACTCAAAAAACTCGTACATATTTACCCATTTATTCTTTAAATGGTGATAAAATTTTCGTATTGGAAGAGAATTAAATTTTTGACAGTTATGATAGTAGTTTCTTTGAATTATTTGGTAGTGAAAGTTATTTTCAAAAGAAAATGTATGACTTCTTATTTCTTGGTAATTATATGGTTAATTTTGATGAAAAAAACCTTAGTGTCTTTGAGAATCTTAAAATCTAAATATGTACGAGATTTTATAAGTAAGAGAATTAGCTACGAAATTATTTGAGAAGTACAAGATTCATCCACTACCACGTATAAAATGAAGAGGGAGAATCAACAAAAGATTGAATTGCATGTCGTCACCACAGTGACAGAAATCTCCTTAGAGATTTATGCTCGTGATAAAATTGGAGATGAAGTTCCGATGAGGTTGGCTTAAGAGAGGCTATGTTGGAACATTAAACCAAATCTAGTTTCCTATTTAATTTTAGTATTTTTGTTAGAGTCATCTTTTTAGTAGTTTAATTATTTTAGGAGTAAGTAGTTCATTTGATAATTACTATCCAGTTATTTCTTGCTAGCCAAGTTTATGTTTATATATAGGGTATATATTAGAGTATTTTTGTGAGAGAGTTTTAAGAATTTATTGACAGAGTTTGATAACATTATTGAAAATCTTGTTTATTTGAGATAGTTGATAAAATTATTTCTCTTCCCATATATTTTTGTTTGTCATTATTTTATTTCTTCAATTCTCTAATTCTGTGACTAGTATCTGAGAACTTTATTTTATTTCTTCAATTCTCTAATTCTATGACTGGTATCTGAGAACTTTATTTTATTTCTTTGTCTCTCTAATTCTATTTACACAACTAGATATTTAGGAAACTCTATGAGTGTGCAATATTATATTTGAAATTCATTGGAAAAGAATAAAAATAAATAAAAAAGTGCAAATTAAATAGTGGTTATGATAAATTATGTGCATGATATTATGTGAAGAAGTTATATGGGAAACTAGACTAAGTGCACACTCTAAGGGTGCAATTGATAAAATTAAAATCTGAATTCTGAATCTTAAAAATTAGGTGTTGAAATCTTAATTTACTGAATTAATAAAGTTATATTTGTTTGATAATAATTGAATTTTTATAGTATGTTAATTTTTTTAAAATTATTTTTAATAAAAATAAATAGTTTATTAATATAGAATATTAATGTGTGTGTGAGAGAAAGATACTATGTGCAAGTGTGTGTTTATATATGAGAGATAAGAAATATAATGTAATTGTGTGTTTTTTGTGTGAGAGAAGACATATAGTTTGTGCAAGTGTGTGTTTATGTGTTAGAGAGAAAGAATATAATATGTGTATGCTAAGTATGTGATTTTGTGCGAGAGAGAAAATATTGTGTGTGCATGTACATGTTACATATGAGAGAAGGTAGTGTGTGTTTATATTTGAAAGAGAATGAATATAATATGTACAAGTATGTTTATATGTAAAAGAGAATGAATATATTGTGTACAGTATGTGTTTATGTGTAAGAGATAATAAATATTGTGTGTGCAACTATATTTTTATGTGTGTGAGGGAATGAATATCGTGTGCAAGTATATATTTATGTGTGAGAGATAATGAATATAATGTGTGCAAATGTGTGTTTGTGAGTATATTTGTATTTGTAAAAGAGTAAATGAATGTAAAATAAAGAAAAATTGAATGATTTTTGTATACTAGTAAAGCATTTTGTAAATTAAGTAATAGACTTTTTATTTAAATTTTTGTATAGAAATTAAGTGATACTTAATGTATTTAGAGCTAAAAGAAGTTTGTTATCAAACACACTTAATACAAAAAGCACTTAATGGAGTTACGATCAAACACCCCTCAGTGTATGCAATTACACAATATAAATATAATTAAAAAATAAAAAGAAAAATAGGGAGTGGTAGTTGCTAAACTGCACTGGGACTGGTAGTTGCTAAACTGCACTATCTCATGTAGGTATTTTTTAAAGCTTTTTTAAAGGGTTAATAACACTTTGCCCTAGAATTATATAGGTAATACACTTTCCCCTCTGAAATATGTCCCCCTTTCACATTAGTCATCTTTTAGAAATTTTAAAATATCAAGAAAATTTAGTTAGATGACTAAAATACCCTTCATATTATATTTTGATTTATTTATTTATTTAATTGATTTTCAACAGTTATAAAAGAATTAGAAAAAAAATAAAATATAATAACATATTGATATCTTGGACTTTAGGGAATGAAAATGTGAGAAATTATTGAATTATATTATATAATTTCAAGAACTATAATATGAAGGGTATTTTCTGTCTCTTATACACATCTAGATGTGTATAAGAGACAGCTTTATAGAAATTATATTTTCATACAATACCTTTACAGAAAATATTAGATAGAAAACAAACCCATTTGGAAATGTTCTTCCATTACAATTAAATATTCAAATTCGAAATAATATAAAATAAAATCTAAATTTTTTTAAAATTTAACCTGTCTCTTATACACATCTAGATTATATTAAAATATTATATAGTTTATTTGTGCTTATTTTTAAATAATTATCACGTCACTATCAAAATTTAAATGCATAAAAATCAAAATATAATACCAAGGGTATTTTAGTCATCTAACTAAATTTTCTTGATATTTTAAAATTTTTAAAAGATATATATTATAAATGGAGATAAAGTGTATATTTCTATAGTTCAGGAAATTAAAATGTAATTACCCATATAGTGTGGAGGCAAAGTTTTATTAATTATACCTTATCTTTTGATGGTAGGTATAAGAGAAGTTTATTAGTGCTAGATTTGAGGGACTTTATGGGAGTGGGTTAGAGAAAATTTTAAGGTAATTATACCAAAAAATGATAATTACATTAAAGTATATTTTTACATTATTAAAGTAGTATTATGGGCATGTGTTGATTTTTATTTTATAGAAAATTATGCCAAAAATATAAATTATTCCAAAATTACTCTTTTATTATATAAAATAGTAATAAGAGAGACAATAGAACCTAGAGTTTGGGAACCTACTTTTGTTTGCTTTAAAATTTATTATATCTAATTTCTTAAAAGAAAATAAAATGATAATCTCGCAATTAATAGATCCCGGTAAATGCCTTCATTCTCACCCTTCCAAATCTACCATACATCCATAAAAAAATATTAAAAATACAAAACGCTTAAAAATGATGTATCGATCTTGATATTTGATTCAATAATCAAGGATAAAGAGCTGTCTTTATACTAATATCAATTGAAATGTATAAATTTTCAGGTATTTCATATACATTTTTAATTTTTTCATTTGTTGTAACAGTGTCAATCTAAATAATTAGGAAACTCATTTAATTAAAGGAGATAAACTAATTTATTCCAATATTATCCCTATTAACAAAATTAATTTATTCGAATGGCTAAAAAAAAAGAAAAAAAATTAGTAATGTAAATAAATTTGTTAACAAAGTTTGATTTCTTGTCTTCTCGAGTTTCAAAAAATTATAGTTTAATTATCCATCTCATATCATGCTTTAATTAATCATTTGTACATTACTATAACTTAAATATTCCTCATTGATCAGGATAATACCCAAAATGATCATAATTCAAGTACAGCCAGACAAGTCAAGATTGTTGATCGACAAACAACATAGAATTTTCAAAGATCAGAGACTTTTTTTTCAATTGATAGCATAAAGAATATATTGGTAGCCCAGCTTCTCTGTATGATTTCCCCCACTAATAGGCAACTTTGACTGCCCATTTAGTACCACATCTGCATTTCATAATTCGATGTAGACCCAACCAAAAAGTCATTCCTTTTGGATGGCTTTCTTTTTTTATTATAATTGCACACTCATNTACAATAATTTTATACACATTTTTTAATTATCTTTTTATCACATATGTCATATCCAAAAAATTATTACAATATTTATCCAAATAATATTCTAAAAATAATAATTGTCCTAATGGAGTCAATATCTCATTAAATTTAAATTTATGAGTGTATCACTTGATTGACGACCTATTAATCTCAAAATTCTATTGCCTAGCCAATCTTACATCTAAATATAAATCATGTTATATGCTATCGATAAAATTTAATCGAGCCCAAATTTCTCTTCAGCCAGTGCTGTTGGCTGATAGTGGTGTTTCTTCGTAGTGAAGTTTAGCAAATTTCCTATCAAGGAAAAAAAATAACAATAATCGAATCCAAATTTCTAAGTAAATTTATCTGGTATATTATTGTAAACCCTTATATAGTCTTCATGTATTTTGAAAATATATCTTAAACTCTCGTATGGTATGGATTAAATGGCAAAATAGACGAAAAATATTCAAATTAACGGTTTTGATTGAAATACATAGACTATTATGGTATACTCTGGAACCCATAACCACCATATATTTTGAAAATATACCATAAACTCTATGTAGTATGAACTAATGATAAAACAGAAAAAATCATCTAAAGTCAAGTTCTTGAAATTATATTTTATACCATATACAGTTTACTATCAAAGCTTTTAAATAATTAATTTCTTCCTATTTTCAAAAATTTTATCTTTCAATTTGTATGAAAAAAATGAAAAAATGACAATAATTTATTATTACAAATAAAGATCTGTAAATTCATGCATGAAAAAAGAAAAAAGAATTATGGAAAATACCTCATCCATCCTTGTAGTTGTGCTTTTTAGTTATAAATGATGGATAAATATAGCAAATTTGATAATATATTTATGTAATAAACAATATGGGTAGGTTGGGTATACAATATATGTTTTTTTAGAAAGGAAAATGAATTTTTAGGCAGCAACGCACCTATATATATGTCTCTTATGTACAGCATACAGTGGTTTAAACTATATTTTATAATTTTATGAAGGTTATTACATTTTTTATATTATATAACATCAAAGTTTACTGTAATTTATTCAAATTTATTCTATTTGTATTAAATTTGTACTATAACTCATTTTGAAGTATGAGCCCAATTAACCTCATTATTTTGCCTTAGCCCAATATAGCCCAAACAGCATATGGATAGGTTAAGAGAAGCAGAAACTTAATAACTGAAATTTCAAGTATAAGTATCAAAATCACTGGTTTAAAACCCATTTCTTAACTTTATACACATCAAAAGAACTTGAAATGTCATTACTTTATTCCTAACCCGATGAAGTGGCTTAACCGAAGCCAACAACACAAAATACGATCATCCTAATTTAATTTGAACATTGAGGTTAATAAACGTTTCTGCTTCTCTTATTCTATCCATATGAGACATATACGACATCATCAAGATAACACTCAATTTCTTTGCCTATTTTCTTGTTTTGTTTCTTTACTATTCTAATAACACAGCATCAAACCCATATCAATTTACATAGCTAAAGGAAATAGAGGAAATCCCAAGAATTTTTTTTTGTTTAATTTACCTATCAAGTTCTTAGCCCAAACGTGATACTTCCCTTTACAAAAGAACTCAACGGATGTTAAAGTTTACCTTTCACCGGCTCGTCGAGATTGATTTGAGTTTTTTTTTTTATTCTTCCTCCCCTTGTATATTATTATTCAACTGAAAATAATTATGTCTGATTTATTATTAAAATTTAGTTAATATTAAATAGTGGACTAATTTGAATTTTCACAAAACATTTGCGTATAAATATGCAAGCCACAAATAATTTGCTCATATCTATCTAATTATAGGCAAATTTTACATTCACTTTTATGGAATCATTTCTTGCACTTTAAGAGATTATACAGTATAATACTATATATTTTAAAAATTTATACTGTATAAGTTCTTAAAGTCAGAAAAATAATTTTTTGACGGGACTATAGAATACCCGTAACTATAACATATACTAAAAGTGAAACCTTTAGGCCCTGTTTGGTTCATGGAATTTAGTAAGGAAAACAAAATAATTCCACTGGAAAAGAATTTTACTGTTCAGTTGATGGAAAATGATAAGGGAAGGAATTCATGGAAATTGACAAGGAAACTTTAAAATTGTGTTTAGATTGGTGGATTTAATTTGAAAAAATTTAGTTATAAATTTTTACTAAGTGAAATAAAATAGAGGAAATGGAAAGTAAATTCTTAAAATTAATTATTCAATCATTAAAATTATACTTCTATTTATTGATAAATTTTAAATTTATAACTGAATAAATTATATTATTTAAATAATTTATTATGAATTAAAATTTCAAATTAAATCCACTAAAATCCATTCCAATTCCTCCGAAAAACGTGAGTAAACGATGGAAAGTAACATCTAGATGTGTATAAGAGACAGGAGAGATTGAATTAAACTTTAGAGTTTAATTCAATCTCTCTCACTCATCGGACCATTTTTCCTCATCCTCTTCTCTTTTCTTCTCTTCCTCTCTCAATCACAGCTCCCTCCAGTCTCCTAGATTTTCTTTCACCACGAAGACCGTTGCCGATTACTACTGTCTACTGGATATTGGAGACCCATTAGACCTTGAAAACAATACTGGACTTTGGAACCCTCTGCACCAAATTTTGATAACGAGCCATTGGGATGAGGCGTGCAAGGTGTTTGATGAAATGCCTGAAATATTGGATACGATTTTTTGGACTGATTTGATTACTGGGTAATGATAGAGTTGAGGAGGCGTTCTTTTGTTTCTGGAGATGTTGAGAAATGGGTTCGTGTTGACTAAGTGCAGGCAAAGTTATGGGGTTTGCTTGAAGAAAGATCTTGTTCTGATGTGTATGTAGGGAGTGTGCAAGGTGCGGTCGAATTGAAGAGGCAAAAATTGTGTTTGACGGGTTAAAGAGTAAGAATAAAGTTTCTTGGAACTTGGAATGCTCTTGATTGCAGGGCATATGGTAGGAAGTGTGTGACTGTCTTCAGAGATGAAATTGACAGATGCTGAGGCCACACATTTCTAGTGTTTTCGCAGCTTGTGCTAGTATTGGAGTTTGGAGTTTTGGAGAGGAAAAATGATGTTTTATCATTAGTTCATACTCTTTTCATTTTTTCATCATATAAATTGAAAATAAGAGTTTTGTTAATTATTTATGTCTTTTAAATATGTAATCTGTCTCTTATAACATCTAGATAGATGTGTATAAGAGACTGTCTCTTATACACATCTTTTCTGTTGTATACATGAGTAAAGATGAGAATAACAAAAATATGAATAGTAAGATAAATGTGTGATTAGAGACAGTATCAGATATGTAATGAGTATATTCGTAATAAAATTAGTATAGTACCTATTTATGTAAAAATGAGAGAAATACACTTAAAATAGTTAGATCATGTGTTAACACGGTCTATAGAAATATTTGTCAGGTGAGTATGAGTAAAATTTAGAGAAAGTAGTTATATAAGAATAGTAAGGAAGACCAACAAAGAAAATAGTTAACATAAGATGTGTAAGAAATGTCCAAAAAAATTTGGTAATTTGTAAGAAAAATATAACTCATTTAAGAATTAAGGAGGATATAATTCATGACAGAATGCAATGGTGTAGAAGGATTCATGTAGCCATTCAAGAATATCAAAACTAAATTCAAACTAAACTTTTTTAGATCGATTGATTAACCCAACATTTCTCTGATTTCAAGGATATTTAAATATGATTAATTGAAATTCACTAGTTAAATGAAAAACTAAGTGAAAAATTACATACAAAACTAATAAAATTAATAAACAAAACCTAAAACTAGAAACTAAAAATAAAAAAGGAAAAAGGAAAAAATTCCAAACTATTGAATGAATGGAAATATAGAAATGATTACCAAAACATTAATACTAAAACTAGATAAACTAAACTTCAGTTATTAAGTTTCAATATACAAAATCTAAACCTTTTAATCTATTTCCTTCTTTATTTTTTATTTGTTTCATCATAATACTGAATACTAAAAATTAAATTAGATTTGTTCGATTGGTTTGTTCATTTATCTAAACTATGAACATTCCTAATATCCCTAATCAATTTAACTATCCCGCTCAACATATCTAAGATACTTTGAGCATTTATTTTAATTGATAATATCGACTAATTTATTAATTTTCAAGGGAGCTTCATTTTTTATTTCTTATTCAAAACCCACAAACTAAACAAAAAATTCACTTTTTTAGGAATCACTTTCCTTTCGTGAGTACTTTCCTCAGTAACCAAATAAGGTAAAGAATTTACTTTCCATTTCCTCTATTTCCTTTCCTTAGTAAATTCTTAGAACTAAATAGAGCCTTAAACAAAGAAAGACTCCACGTGGCAAATAGGAAATTTAAACCTGTATAATGGGTTCTATATGCACTTGAAAAAGCTCTTTTGGTGTAAATTTGTTTGAAGTTTTTCAAATTTCTATATAAAAAGCTACTCAAACTTAACTACTTACTTCTCGTGAAAAATCTTTAACTCCTAATAACTCTCTAACACTCCCACTAACACTCGATCAACCCATTCTCCACAAACTCTAATTTTGGTTTTTAAATGTTGTAGTGATTATAGGAAATATAAATGTTCGAAACCCTCTCTAATTATATGAATTTGTATTGAGGTACTTTCATTATCCTTTATTACATATATATATTTTTTATTTCGATACACAAAATTGTAGTCATTCTAAATTTTATGCAGTTACGGGTAAAAGTTAAATTTGACTCTAATTTTGGTGTTTTAATGTTGTGGTAAAATTTAAAAAAATAAAATAAAATTCAAGACTCCAATATAAAATTTTCATTCATGTACTTTCATAAGCCTTTAACTTAAATGTGTTTTTTTTATTCACATTCAGAATATTTTACACCACCCAATGTATACTTCACGATCTATTATAACTAAATTTTTATTGAATATTTTATTTATTGATTTTAGTTACTTAGTTATAAAGTTGGCAAAGTTGGCAACGATCATTGTATAGTAATATGATCATTAAAAAAAAAAAAAAAAATTAAATCAATCGTCATCATCAATTTATTACATCTAATACATTGATAACATTTTTCCTTCACTTTTTTTTTAAAAAAAAAATTAAATCTACTTAGGTACATATACATAAAACTTTGTAAATTTTTCCTTGCAAATCATATAATTGACAAATTAAAACGTTTCAACAGGATTATACGCACATTGAACCGGTATTATCTATGTATTTAGTTATCTTGCAACTCTTCAAATATTGACCGGTATTATCTATGTATTTAGTTATCTTCATCGTGAAGTATACATATCCATGTATTTCAGCGGCATCCACATATGATCATGATGGTTTCTTAACATTGGATTTTGTGGGTTATTATTTTTCTTTCCAATGCATTTTCTAACCAACACCATCTCTATTCTCTGCGAATTTCCTTTAAAGATTCCTAGGAAACTCGGATTTTACATACTATAGTCATATTTAGTTAGTCAAATTTACATAGATTAAGCAAATGAGATGAATTATTTATTTTTTGAAAGGCATGAAAATTGGGGAGGAACACGAATATAAAACCCCTACATTCACTTGCATGCAAGAAGTGGCCTTTTGCTTTAGTTACCAACTGACTAATATAATTTGTTTCTTATATATTTGTAGAAATTGTCAATGGTGCTCAAGTTTCATTTCACGTCTGGATATTAATATCAAGAAAGAATTTTTACATAAATAGGTACTATACTAATGGGATCACTGGGTGGTCACTCTCCAGGATTCAACGGCAACATAGGTCGCGTGCACTCGCAAATAAGGTTTCGAGTTCAAAACTGGACTATTCAATACCAAGGAGAAAAATAAGAAGAGAGTTATTTCGATGGTATTGAAGAGGATCTCAAGGCCTCTATTTATAGTGATAAACTCGGCAAGAAATTAGAAGTAATAATATTGCCTTGAGAGAAAAGATAGGTGATTTGGGAGAAAAGAAAGGAAATTAAATCGCCTTGGGAGAGAAAATAGGAACCGTAAGTAAAGTTCACGGAATACCAAATTTACATGGAATAGATTACAAAAATATAGAAAAGGCTAATGTGACCTTATACAACTCTAATGGCTACATACGCATCACACCGTTTTGGTATCTTGCACAATGTGTGCAACAGAAATATTGAGAGACATAAACTATGCATGGTTTAGTCTCTAGGAATTTTTGCACATTGGCAAACACCTTCACTCATATAAGGTGAAAACTTAACGAACACAAAGTTCCAATATAGGACTAAAGATTTTACAAAAATGAGGAGCACAATTGGAGAGAAAATCAAATTTATTAAAATTGTATTTTGGAGGCAAACTTCCAACAATTCCCACATGACTCGAAAATACAAAGTGATACTTGAGTAAAGAAATCTAACACAGAAATGACGATCTCTTTTGGACTTGAATAGCATTTAGTACATTCAACAGAGAAGTATACGAAAAATAGGTGACAAAAGTCTTGAACCTTTCTCCTTGAAGCACACTCCTATAGCTGAGCATATGTGTAGACTTCGATTCATTATAAGCTCTCGGTTTGGTACCTTTTAGGCCATGCATTTTAAGATATTCATGAATACTCTAGAGAAAACCCGTTAGTGTTCAGTAGGAGATGTGCCCCCTAGACAGGTGCTTACTAGAGGTGAGTTTATCAAGTGTAGTACTGCCACTACACAACCTATAAAAGGATATAAGCTCATTAAAAGTTATTGACTCAACTCTCTTAAATTATAGACAGTAAGCACTATCTACACCATATGTGGACCACATATGGTAGTGCAGTTAGAATATCTTTGTGACTTATTATTACCCATGCACTACCTACTTTATGGGATCTCCACTAATTTAGATTAAGTTGCCATCACATTCAATTTCCATCAATGGGTCTAAGCCCCATCTCATTTAATGTTCCTTGGACTAACTTTTGATTCAATCCCTTAGTCAAAGGATCAACCAAATTCTGTTCTTGAGATCACAAAGTCCATGGCAATGATCTTATTACTCATGAACTATTATTTCACAATATTGTGTCTCAAATGAATATGCCAACTCTTCCTATTGTAAATTTTGTTTTTGACTCTAACGATTGCTATCTGTGAATTATAATGCAAAGAAACAAAAGACACAGCTTTGGCCACAAAAGAATTTCAGTCAATAAATTACGAAACCATTCTGTTTCTGAAAATGCCAACTCTACAACAATAAATTCAGATTCTATGATAGATTTAGCATTACATGTTTGTTTAGATGATTTTCAAGAAACAACACCTCCAGCAAGAGTAAAAACGTAACCACTTGTGGAGTTAGTCTCATACACGCATAAACCTAATAAAAGTCGTTGGAATGCATTATCTAGATTATCATACTCCGAATAAATTTAGTATGGTAGTTTGTGAGACACTAACCACCTTTATTCTTTTTCAAGTGCACATAGAACCCAAATCAAATTGGTTAAACTTTTTAAGAATTTTTTCAACATAGTGTGACTGAAAAAGTATGAAACCATTATTAAATTTAGTCAATTTAAGACCTAAAATAACAACAGGTTTACCCATGTCTTTCATATCAAAATTAGAAATAAGGAAAGACTTAGTTTATTTAACAACAGTTTCATCAGTTCTAAAAATAAGCATGTCATCAACATAAAAACAAATTAAGACTGCTTATTTCTTAGCTTCTCTTGTGTGCTAAAAGTGTGTTTTTATTTGGTATTTATATCTCACATACGCATACGTGAAGTTGTGTATAAGAGACAGGTGACCACCTTCCTTTTTTCCCAATAAGTCGACGACCTTACACCATTGGGATACTTCGTATTTACGGTCTTAATGAAGTAATGGCAGGTGAATTGGTCCAATATTTTCATAGAAATCTGCTATAGGCACATCTATCAGATTCATTTACCTTAACACCATTAGAAACAAGAGTCTAATCAAATTTTTCATGCCACTGTTTAGCACCTTGTTTAAGGCCATACAAGGATTTAAAAAGTCTACGTACTTTATGTTCTTGTTCTTCAACAACAAAGTCTTCATGTTGATGCATGTATATTTCCTCATCCAATTCACCATTCAACAAGCACTCTAATGTTGGTTATTCTAGCAATAGGTGAATAAGTGTCAAAAAAATCAATGCCCTTTTTTGGTAAAAAAACCCTTGGCCATTAAAAATGCCTTGAATTTATCAATAGAACTATCAGGCATTAATTTCTTTGTAAATATCCACTTACAACCACTGTGTTTACACTCTCTAGGTAAATCTACCAATTCCCGGGAGTGATTACTCATTGTGGCTCAAGTTCATTGCTATCTATAACTTTCCAAAACGGCATCAAATGAATTTATAGCCTCTTTAAATAGTTTCAGACATGATTCTGCAACCAATTATACACTTTGTTATGAACATACAAATCCTGTCTCTTATACACAGTCTAGAACCTTATATTGATGGTTTAGGATCTTTGGACTCTAAAACATCTGATTGGGTATAACTAAACATCTAGACAGTGTCTATGAGACAGGTATAAAACTGTTGAACATCAAACCGTATGCTGAATTTTTTGAGACTTTCAAGTCCAATGTATACCTGTCTCTTTGGTGAAAACGTTGTCTCAAAAAGTTCAAGATTAGGAGAATAAGCTTTTCACTAATTCATAAGGTATTTAAAAGTTTTCTTGTGAGGTATTCATTAAAAATATGACAAGTAGACAAGTTATTTCACAAAAATATTCTAATTGCACTACCATATGTAATTAACAATGCATTGTAGATTTTAAGAGTCCTCTGTCTTTTTTCTTTCTGCATGTGTATAAGAATGACAGAGTAATTTATTTATCACATCTTAAAAAAAAAAGCTAAACCAAAGATAGATAAATAGATGGGAATTAGATTCACATCTTCTATCAGACCTGAAGCAACTTAATCTTTTTCTCTAAATGATCCCATAATTTCATTTTTGAATTTAATGAACATTTCTTCAACTTCATCTTTTTGACTTAGGAGATATAACTTAGTATATCTCAAGTAATCATTCATGAAGGTGATATATTATTTCTTCCCACCTCTACTCATGTTATTCTTAAAATCTCCAAGATTACTGTAAATTAATTTCAAAAGACCACTAATTCTTTCAAGTGGAAAGCTAAACATTCATAATATGGAAATTTTATATGTTCACACAAATTTCACATTTTGTGAACTTATGATCTGTTAGATTAGGAATCAAATTTAAATTTTTCATTCTCCTTATGGAATCAGCATTTATATGTCCTAATCTGTCATGTCCCAAATCAATGAGATCAACAATATAAGTAAAAGTAGAATTCTTGTTCATTCTATTGCAAGTAGCATCAAGTACAAATAAATGTCTGTCTTAACTACACATCTAGATGTGTATTTTAGACAGGAGTATGAAAGAGTGTTTCATTGGGAAGCACATCTTTTTGGAGATGCTCGTACTGCTCATGCTTTAGGCAAAGGAAAAGTTCTTTTGAGTAATAAGAGTCCTTCTGTGCAGGAACCTGTCTCTTATACACTAATAGATGTGTTTAATAACTGTCTCTTATACACATAAAGATGGAGCAGTACGAGCATCTCCAAGAAAGACTTGCTTCCCAATGCTCACTCTTTCATACTCAAGGAAGTGACATTTATCAATAGCAATATGTTTTGTGGCTCTAGTGTCCACAATCCATTCAGTTACATTATGGGCCAAGTTTGCTTCGGAGACAACAGCAACATTGCCTCATCATTGCCTTCAGATAAGTTTACTTGATTGGCCGGTTGCTGCTCTTGTCTCTTGTGAAGACTTTACTTGCATTTGTTTTCCTCGAGACGTAAAACACTACAAACATAGTAAGGTCCTTTAAACTTTTTGTTAATCTTACCAAACTTTTTAAACTTACCAGACTGCTTCTTGTCTTGATTCTGACTATTGTTGTTCCTGCCCTTCTTGGGTCCACAACTTTACCTTTGAACCTTTGAGAAACTCTTCCGGGCTTGTTATCACCATATTTACCTTGTTGCAAACTCATAAGCCAAATCAGAGTTATCCTTCAGACGGTTGCTCTCCTCAATCTGGATATGAGATATCACCTCATCAAGCGTCATAGACGCTTTTGTCATATTTCAGTGTCTCACAAACTAAATATACTAAACCTATTCTCTTATGATGTATCTAGATGTGTCACCTAGACAGCAACTGAACTGTTGCCTGACTCTTATACATGACTATGATCTGTATAAGAGACAGCTTTATAGATCTGTCAAGAAACCGAATCTTGAAATTTAGGAACTTGATGACCACATACTCTTTTCTTAAATTCTAACATCTTCTGAGTTGTATTTCTTGTCTAGGGCCAATCATATTTTCTTGACAGATTTATATAGGTGATACAAATCAAATAGGGCATCGGTCATGAAATTTAGTATGTGACCCCTAACAGTTCAGTTGTCATCAACATAAATCCTTGTAGATTCGGAAGGGACAGCATCTCTAAAGAGGGCATAATCCACTTTGAGGGTTTGCAGGTAAAACAGAACCTTCTCGGACCAGCGTTTATAATTATTTCCGTCGAACAATTGCAATTTGGATATGTCAGGAA
This sequence comes from Cinchona pubescens, assembly GCA_025175665.1. Classification (NCBI taxonomy): domain Eukaryota; kingdom Viridiplantae; phylum Streptophyta; class Magnoliopsida; order Gentianales; family Rubiaceae; genus Cinchona; species Cinchona pubescens. Next base: position 2,246,091 of record JANKKI010000126.1, read on the forward strand.
CACTAGTGGCCATAACAGTGACAGACAAATTACTTTCAAGATTGTTAGAAAATCTGGACAAAAAATAATTCAAAGCAAGAGAGTTAAATACGAACGTGTAATCACTCCCGGGAAAGTAGATTTCACTTCCCACTGTCTCTTATACACATCTAGATGTGTATAAGAGACAGGTGGGAAATAATTACAATTCATACGTAAGTCTCGTTCTATTTTACACTCGCAAACAAGGTTTGGTAGATTTACCTAGAGATTTTTTTAAACTATGCATGTCTAGACTCTCAACTAGATGTTGCACATTGGCAAAACACCAAACTCATATAAGGTAACCAGCATAAAGTTTAAATTTGGGATTAAAGATTTCACCAAAAAGAGGGAACACAATTGGATGAAAAATTAAATTTATAGAAATCTTATTTTGGAGGCATCCTCTATCCTGTGTTCACACTACTTAATAAACTACAAAATTAGGTAGTGTGATTTTAGTGGAATAATTTTGATAGTTCATTAGAAGTGGTGCGATAAAGAACGGTACAAAATATGAAACAGAAGATCCTTAACTTGACGGGTTACTATATGTTAGAATTTGAGATAGTTATTACTATGTTGTGTATACAATATAAAAGAGCGTCAAAAGAGTAGAAACTGCCAGCCGCCAAGGAAAGAGAGAAGAAGAAAGCAGGGGCAGAGAAAATGTGATGAAATAAATTTTTTTTTGTTTATTAATTTATTATGTCTTGCTTTTGCTATTGCAATTTTTCCTTAATTTCTTCCAGTTGGTTATTTACATTCTATCTTTGGTTTACTATTTTTTTATTTTGTGAATAAATGATTTTTGAATATTAATTAGATTTGATTATAATCTAATTTTGCTTCCTACATGATCAAAGAAAAAGATATGTACACTTTCTAAGTAAGTGCAACTCCTATAATTAGTTAAAATTCCCTATGTGAGCAGTTATCTCTATTTGAATATAATCCTATGGGCTTTTCTTTCTTTATTTCTTCCGAGTAATTGTAGTGGCAGAAAAAGGCAGAACTTTCTTCGGGCATTGAAAGCTTCTTCTTATTTGAATTTTGTATTTTTTGTTTTTTGGTGCAGATTTGTTAAGGTGCATGAATGTCTTCTATTCAATTGTTTTTAGTAATTAATTATTAATATATGGTTTTGATTAACTGTAACTAATTGACATCTACTATTTATAAAACAATCAGCAAGAACAATTATAGAGAGAAGAGCTTGTAGTATTAGCTTACATCTAGATGTGTATAACAACACAATTAATATGGCCAAATCCCTTCCCTTTAATTCTCACACAGCATGTGGATAATAACACTCCCATTAAAGGAATGCAACATTTTATGCAATCTGTTAAACGATATTTATGTGGTAAGACTTAAGAGTTGTGATGTATGTTATGCTCTATTTGGTAGTTTTGAAATAACACTACTATTATCATTATGTGGTTTTATCAAGTTTCAGAAACTTGTGATTTATTTGAAACTCGTCGAAATATGTTTTGAAATAGTTTTGAAATAACACTACTATTATCATTAAAGGAAAGGGGTGATGTTCTTTAGTCTCCATCAAACTCGATTACATTGTCGCTGGTTTTTATTTCACATCTCAAAAAGTAGCCACAATATTATTTCAAATAATATTTAAAATAATAATATTAAATAATAACCAGAAGAAAGATTGTCCAAACAAAGCCAAATAAATGACACAACTAGCTCAGACTCGCATAAAATGCCTCCAGACTTGTTTAACACAAGTATTCCCAATGCCTTCAATGCTTATGATATCCAGTTCCAGCATTGATGGATCATATTTGCTTATACTCTCAACAGAGTCAACATTTACATACGGGTTAATATTTCATATATTGTTAATATAGAAAATTTTTTACAATATCAATTGTAAATGCATGCCACAATCAATGTACATACTGCTCAAGATTCATCGAACGATGGAACATTGCCGGAGAGTTGATTCCCCGAAAGGTGAAGTTCTTGCAACGTAGAGATGTGAAAGACGCTGGTCTAGACTTTAAGGTTGATGACAACTGAATTATTCTTGAGATATAGGTATTGAAGGCCTGTGATGTTTGCAATCTCAGCTGGTATGCCTCCTGTGGAACAAAACAAATGTTGATAGCCAGAAAGAGTCTAGAATAGAGCTATAGTGTAAATATTATTAATTTGGTGGAGTAATTAGTGTAAGCAAATGTTTACAAGTACCTGTGAAGTTATTAGTACCCAATTCAATGTCATGGAGTGCACTACAAAGTGAAAGACTAGAAGGGATTTGGCCATGAAATTGTGTTGTGGGTCCAAGAGCTCCCAAGTCACCTAGATGTTCTCTCCAGAGAATGTATAGTTCTGGTTCCAACGCTACCTTCAACACACGTGCTTTCTACACTCTTTGTTTTAAGATCTATTTCAATACAATTAAAAGTATTTTACCTACGAAATACATGCACTTTTCTAGTGTTTGGATTATATTTGAGTTTATTTGTACTGAAATATTTGTGTACTATTGTTCGATTTGTTTGGTCTATCACTTGAGAAAATTAACAATTTAAACAGTTATCAATCACTTATTCACTACATCCAATTGAATCTTGATGGAATTGTAGCTGTAGTGTAAATATTATTAATTTGGTGGAGTAATTAGTGTAAGCAAATGTTTACAAGTACCTGTGTAGTTATTAGTACCCAATTCAATGTCATGGATTGCGCTACAAAGTAAAAGACTAGAAGGGATTCATGCACCTTATGAAATCTGCACCAAAAAACAAAAAATACAAAATTTCCATCCTCTCATCTCAAGTGCTTTTTGCTGATCCAATCTTTTCCTAATTTACATACGCAATTGGATAAAGATTTTGCAGGGACATGGCTTCATCAATACGGTTTCTTGTGGGTTGAAATTATATCCTTTTGGTTTTTTTTTGGAAGCATGTGGTAGGCTTTTCTCATAAATAGAAAGCAAATCTAGTTCCTTGAGCACTACCACCAAAATGTAGCACCAAAGTTCTGTTAACAGAGAGTGCTTTCTGCGCTCTTTGTTTTATGATACCTCGATTTGAAATACTTGTATAACCCTGTCTCTTATACACATCTAGATGTGTATAAGAGACAGCATCTGGTAGCGTACAGTTTATAAAGTGTCCAAGAACAAGCCCCATTAAGGAAGAGTAATTAAAAATTTTGAAAGGTGCTTCCCACCCAGAAAAATACATAGTATTTTAAATAAGTGTCTAAAATACACATGCTTTGTGTTAATTTCCACACATAAATGTCTCTTATACACATCTAGATGTGTATAAGAGACAGTTGTTTAATTTAATTACTTAATCATGAGTTTAAGTCAAACTAATAAGTAAGAGAATAATTGTGTTTAAAAAATCTTACCTGTCAAATTATTGAAACCAAGATATAGGTCTTGAAGACCACATCTGATGTTCCCGATTTCAGGTGGTATGCCTCCTATGAAATTTGGAATATAAGCTATCAAACATGATTTTCAAACTTGATGTGTATAAGTAGTATTACTAATTGGTAAGAGTTGTAAAGTTGAATCTTGACAAGTAATTTTAAAGTGTAATTATCAAATTGACTGCATGTTAGGTGAATTACCTTTCAATTTATTAATCGTGTATTAATAATGGACTTCATGGATTCAACCAACCTGTTAAGTTGTTTGAAATAAGATATAGTGACTGAAGCGCTGACATGTTCCCAATTTCAGCTGGAATGACACCACTGATATTGTTATCAGCCAAAGAAAGATGTTTTAGAGACTGACAACCTGAGATACTGGAAGGGATCTGGCCACCAATTTGGTTCTTATATAAATACAATGTTTTAAGCCTCGTGGTTTTCTTGCAAATATCATGGGGAAGACTGCCTGATATCATGTTAAATTTAACTGATAGCAACGTTAATGAGGATATATTGAAGATTGTTGAAGGTAATTCACCTGAAAATGAGGCGCATCATCAAGGAAAAAACACGAAACAAAAGATTAGCTTGAAATGTTCAAAATATTGCCTCAAAATTTGAATTCTTACCAGTCAAGCTGTTGTTTCCTAAATACAACTGCTCAAGCTTTGATAAGTTGCCTATCCAGGAATGGAACCCGTAAATTCATTGTATGATAAATCAAGAAACTTGATTTCAGAACACCGAGAAAAACTCTCTGGTATTTGTCCTCCTAGTTGATTGTGAGAGACATTGAAGCTTTCCAGATTCTAGTTGGAGATTATTGCAAATGTCCCATCTGGGAGAGACCCGCCAAGAACAGTTGTACTTTATCCCTCACATGGAAAGAAGAAATGTTGAAGATTGCAAAAATCTGACATGAGACTGTTATTATACAATCACAATTATTGAAACACTGTCCCGGGGGTCAAAACTCCCAGAATCGTCCACTGAGCTCATTTAACTGCATATATAAACCGCGCAATAGACGTAAATGGCCTAACTCATCAGGAATATGGCCCTGGAAATTGTTATTACTGATGTCAAGGGAAATCAGAAATGAGAGATTTCCAACTTCTTTGGCTATGGTTCCTTTAAACCCTTTCCTTGAAAGATTCAATGCCATCACTCTTTGGTGCCTGTGGCTGCAAATAATCCCAATCCAATTGCAGAAAGGGGTCCCTGCTGTCCAGTTTTTTTGTAAAATATTGTAAGGGTCTCGTGTTATTTTAGCCTTGAAGGCTAGAAGTGCAGACTCATCTGTGGAGCTGCATCTGATTGGTATAGCAGCACAAGCCCCCAAGCAGTATACTGATAAAAAGAGAAGAAAATTTTGATAGATACCATGTTTGATGTGGTTTAGGATACGGAAAGGGTGCTTCACTGGAGAACTCAGGAGTGTTTATATATGGACTAGAATAGTATATTTTGGTGCTCATTTATCTAAAAATGACTAGTTATTTACATAGTTTTGTGGAATGTTCCACTCCATATATGAAGATTAAAAAAGCTTTTGTATTGCTACATTATCTTAACTTAATACATTTATTACTCGTATTTGTACTTCTAGTTAGAAGCTTAGAGCATGTTTTGTTCAGGAATTATTAAGGAAAGGATGTGGAGGAAAGGAAAAATAAATTTCGTGGAAACACTAAATTTCTCAAATTGTAGTACAAACTACGAGTAATAAATTTCTATTTATCTGAAAAGCCTACACATTAGATGTATGAATAGAATGAATAAATATTTTTAAAATTAGCAAATTTGTTAACATAATCAATTGAAATGAGTACCTAGAATATTTTAATTCGTAAAATAGTCTAATTAAGAAGAAACAAAATTATTTATTCAATAACTAATATTAGACCTACATAACATAAAATTTTGTAGACATAGAATTTACTAATTTTACGAATTAACTTATATTCATAAAATGTTTTAGATTTCAGGGTAGCAACTTTAGCTTTAGTATATTTTATAATACTAAAAACTAATCTCAAAGAAAGTCTCTTATACATAATCATCTAGATTCTTATACACAGGAGGCTACAATTCAAGATTTATAAATGTTGGATTTTAAAAATATTGTAAAATAAATTAAAATTGTTGTAAAATATACTAAAGCTAAAGTCTGTCTCTTATCAAATTTAGATTTGTAATAGTAACAAATGTTCCAAATCAAAGCTATGAAATGGCTAATTCACTAATTTAATTAAATTTTAATTAAGCCTAATTACAAGTCAATTATAATAATTTGATCAGCTCTATATTCACTTTTTAAATTTTTTTCATACCTGTCTCTTATACACATCATATAAAATAAAACTCTTAGGATGTTAATTTCATGGATCAAAATCTGGAGGCAAAAATAAAAGTTTTCAAACTCTTATCATCTTCTTCTTCGTTCATTATTTCAACGGCAGGACCCCAATCCCTAACCAGTGTCTACTTCCTTAATAGTTTTCTATAACCAGACAGGTATTTAATGTTTTGAAAATTTAATTGATATAACATTACAATGATGAAATATAAAACTATAATTAACAAATTTCATGTAGTACTAGAAAATTTAAACTCAATCTGAGATGTGTTTAAAAGTTAATTTAATCTTGAATACATATTTCCTTGTGCACTTATATTCACAGTTTTTTCGAACACTTTTTTTTTTTTTAAATGAACGTTTAAAAAAGAAAGCATAAAAAATTATATGCTTAGGTATCAAATTTTTACCTTGACATATCTACCGACCAAATTAGTACACACACTTCTTTCACAATCTAAAATTGATTAATTAATTTCCATTGATGATAAGTAATAGTAACATACTATTTTTACAATTTGAAATTGACATGACTTTGTCCCATATTGATTAGTGATTATCGATAATTCTTTCACAAAATAAAATTGACCCGAAAAATACTCATCCAACTTTTTCCAAATCATCCCCATCCAACTTTTTCCAAAGCCTCCGTGTCTCTTATACACAAGAGATGTGATAATCAGAGACATATTAGATCTGATCTCTGATACACATCTTATAATCTTTTTGACGTGAATTAAATTTTATGAAATATAAGATATCAGTTGATATAAATTTAATTCACATCAAAAAAATTTAAAAAAAAAAGCTGTCTCTTATAGGGGATGATTTGGATAATTTGGATTTTTATAATCACTTGTCCCTTTCATTTCATCCCTTCAAAATCTGAACCGTCGACAAAGTCCTCATAACGGTTGATTTATATACTCACTGATCTTGACGATACCCAAAATATCAACCAAGTACTATATGCAGACAATTCAAGAGTGTAGAATTCAAAGATGCTTTGGACAAGCATACAGTGAAGAATAATTTTGTGTTTCTACTAGCGAAGACACAGCACCTAAACCGTGGGTTAACCTATGGCAAAAAAGTGACCGTTAGATGAATGTAATAATTGCTAAAGAGATGCCATGGATATTTTGCATAACAAAAACTTCAAAAGTCTGCACTTGAGGCCAATTATTAAAATTAACACTTCAGACGTTAATAATACATATATAATAACAATAATAATTGGTGCCAGCAGGGACCTCTTTATACACATCTAGATGTGTATAAGAGACAGAAATAAAATAATATACAATGTTGGGATAGCGATAAAGATATAGTTGATTTTGCAATCCTTACTTTCATAAGGCGTTTTTAATCAGATAATTATTAGTATCGTATATTTTTATCTTAAGCGTGTTTGTTGCAATATTTTGTTAGTAGTCTATAAATATTAATATTATGAATATAAAAATAATTCGCCTTTATACATTTGTTTTGCAAATTGAACATGTATTTATTATTACTTTAATTTGACTTATTTTGTATGTTTACTTAGTTACATACAAAATATTTATGTGTGTGGCAGTTCTCTTAATAATGGCATAAAATAATAAGGTATAGATGTTAATTATCTTTTATATTATTGATTTTGGTACTTTTTTTATTTTTATGTAGGGTTAATTTTACTTGAGACCAAAAACCAAAGGGTCATAATCACTTTATTGCTAACGTTATTTTATAGGCATTTTAATTCTTGGACTACAGATTAAAGCTAACAATATTAAATTTTCGTTTTAAATGATATTTTACCCTCAAATTATTGATGCGTAAACAAATTTTTCTTAACACTCAAAATATCTTATTTTATTTTCATAAATAGAATTTGATGAAATTTAGAATATGTTGATGAATAATAAAAAAATTATTAAAACATGTCAATAAAATAAGTGTGTGTGAGAGAGAGAAAAATAAATCAAGTAAAATTGAAAAAAATAAGAAAAAGAGAACTTATTCCTGTCTCAATACAAAAGCATCTAGAAGTCTATCTGTGACAGGAAACCTATTGTAGGTCAAATGGTAAAACTACACTTTTCATCTTCTATTTTCTCAGGACTTCAAATTCATGGCTAGGTGAACCCATTCACTGTAAATTCTCTTTTAAATATCCAATATTGAGTTAAATTTAATTGAAAAATTTAAATATCTAAAAAAATAACGTTACAAATTAAAATGATAATGAGTATAAATATTAAAGGTGTAAAGTAAAATTAATCCTTTTTATGTATGTGGAGTTTGATAGAAACAAAGGGAAAGATGCAATTTTAAATTTATATTATATCAGTGTTGAATAAATAAGTAAAGAATTTTATAATTATCATTTTCTATTTGTATTTTTTATATAAATAGGTTCACCAAATAATAGGTATTATTCATTATTTCCAATGCAAATAGTTATTTCATAAATATTATTTTATATCTAAACAATTATTCTATTATTCCAAAAGTCAACATTATTTCTAAAAATTATTAAAGTCAACAGACAAATATTATTCACAAATAATCTTTCCATTATTGTTGTCAAAAACGACAGCCAATGATATTTATAAATAGTGTAATGGTTAATCATTATAACAATTATTTTATAAGAATGAAAGGATTAAAAATGCTCACTTTCATTTTCTACTTGTGAGTTAAATTTCAAATTAATTAACTTTTAAACACATCTCATTCTTGGTTCAAATCAGTTCATATAAATAAAAATAATATAAACCTATTCATAATAAATTTATAATTTTCATTCGAAATCTGATTTCTGAATATTAAGCAAACATCTCCCAGTACACGACCACACCACTAGCGTTGGGGATGAATGGTAGTTTGAAAGTAAATTAAACGCGCTAGTTAGTGGTGTTTTATGAAAAGGTGAAGAACTAATATAAGAGACAGGCATAGAACAATCCCGGTTCAGATTTTGAAGGGATGAAATAAAGTACATTTGGAAATTATCATACAGCTATACTTACAGAATCAAAGTGGAATTAATATCACATGAAATTTGAGAATTACAATAATTTTGCTGACGAATATATTGATGTAAATTATATTAAAATACTAAATACTATAATTTTCCTTCAACAGAAATTAAAATACATTGAAATACTAAATACTAGCAAAAATTAAATACATTGAAAATCACTATATAGTACTAATTAAGGGTATGTCAATCTTCTAACTAGACTGTCGTTATAATTTTAAAATTGCTCATGGATGTCAATGGAAGGTGATATCTCTATAATTATAGCTATTTTGTGATTAGTTGTGTTTAATTTGTATGATTCTAATTTCGATTTTCGTGATTTATTATTACTTAGTTATTGTGTTAGTTCTTCATTGGTTTTATTTTGTTAATAGTTATCTGACGTGTTAAATGTGGAAATATAGTTGCTTTTGTTCCTCTTTATTACTTCTTTTTAAATTATATTATTGATTGGATTTTCTTTACAATTTAATACTATTAATAACCCTTTTTTCCAAAAAAAAAAAAAAACCACCCTTCCCAATATCTCTTAGTAACTTGAATCTATGATCAATAAATCATAGGAGAAGCATCTTACCATTTAAATTGCAACTATTAATAACCCTATTATATTTAATGATGAGTTTTTGAAAATTAATCAATTCTTGTGTGCTTGTTCCAATAATCATGGTATACTAAATTAATTAGTATTGGGCACGGAGGATACATTTTCTATAAATTGCGTACGTGCAATGCAATTTTAATAAAAATCCAAAACCACTTTTTCAGTTTTTGTCTATAAAGTCTCCATGGAATCATCTCTGTTCATGCTACCACATTGATATCTTATGAATAGGTGAATTTAACTTTTTTACATCAGGAGGCAAATTGTATATTATTTTATTTTATTGGATGTAAAATATTGTTTAATTATCATTTTTGGTGTATTGATCATTTACTTACTAATTCCTGACCTAAAAACTTTATTAACCTACCACCGAATGACCTTTCCTTAACACACTAACAAGTGACTATTCCACTTATTTGTTTTGTTTCAACAAGTATTAAGCTTCATTATCTCAATTAATTAATTTGAAACTAAGGTCACAAGGAATGACTTTTCTTAAGGATATATTTGGCTAAATCCAGGAATTAGAACCACAAACGAAACTATCAATATGAGTTTATATCATTTTCCCTTATTTGTTTTGTTTGAACAAGTATTAAGTTTCATTATGTTAATTAATTGATTTGAAACTAAGATCACAAATAGGAAATGACTTTTCTTAAGGAGATGTTTGGTTTGCATCAACGAATCGAATAAAATTGAAATCATAAACGCAACTCCATGTTATCGTCCCTTATTTATTTTGTTTTAACAAGTAATATTAAGTTTCATTATGTTAATTAATGATTTGAAACTTAAGTCACAAGGAATGTACGTAGGTATTTTTATAATGATTAATGATACAACATTTATGAGTCACACTATTTATAAATATCATTGGTGCTGTTTCTTTACTTATAAGTGAATCACACTACATTTGTGAAAAATTTCCCTAATTGACTCCTCTTTCCCTTTTTTCTATCTAATTCAACCCATTTATCTTATAATAGTTTAATTCTTAGATTAATCTTTAATATTTAACTGAATTGTCGATTTTCTTTTATAGGCGATCATTTATAACTCGAATTTTATTTCCAATAGGTTTCCCCATCAGAAGACTTCTAGATGCCTTACTCATCACGGAAGCAGACTCATAAGAGATTCCCAGTTTAGAGCCATAATTATTGGATCTATCACGTTTATATGTGAACCTAAAGAAGAGTCCTTACATTAATTGTAAGTCCTGACATTTTATCAAGGTACAAATATCATTATAATATCAAAGAGTTAGAAATAAAAGGGATTCTTGATTCTTCTTCCTATAAGTGAATAATCAAAAATTTTATTGTGATCGGTTTGATCTAATTCCTAGAATAGTTAGGTCAAAAGTTTAAATTTTTAAACTCGAATTTAACCGACTCTTTTCGAATTCGATCAATTTCAAATCACTTGAAATGAGTGGATATTCGAAAATATGTATATTATGTTCGAATACATCAAAAATTTCATATATAATTTTTAAAATTTTTTATTATATATAAAATTATTAAAATGTCTATACTTTTAAAAATTATATATTTATCTTGAGTTCGAACTCGAACTCAAATTCAAATTCGATTTATTTATTTTTGAGCGAGCAATTCGTATCAATCGAATTCCATCAAATTTTGAGTTGAACTCGATATTTATTTTTACAACTCGTTCTCTTCAACTCATAAAATTTTTGAGTTATCTCTAGTAGAACACTATGCTCACTCGTTTTACATATGTTGTAAAAACCAAAACTAAAGAGAGAGAAAAACACAAATAAGTAGTTAATAAAGAAGGGCAATGATATTGCCACAGCAAATATTTTTATTGCCACAGCATATTTACATTCAAATGACAAAACCACCCTCTTATAATTCTAAATTGTCTTGTGAATCCACCGCTCCACACCTTGTCTTTTCTCTGCACCAGCCTTTCATCCCTTTTTCACTCTCTCTCTCTCCCCAGCACTGCAATTTGATTCCTTCTTGGATAGCATCACACCACCACTTCCACCGTCTGTTACTACTGCAATTGCTACTACAACTACATCCCATCTGCTATCCAAAACTTCCAAATGCCTCACCCTATTCACTAGAGAGAGAGTGAAAACTGTCTCTTATACACATCTAGATGTGTATAAGAGACAAATTCCAAAGGGCCAATCCATCCTAATCCCTCATGCACTAATCAAAATTATCCACCATCACTATCATCATCAATCATAATACTTCAATTACCTCCGCCAACTTAAAAAAAAAAATAATAATTTAAGCAGCTAAACCACCACCACCGTGGAGAAGTATAAGCCACACCCACCCCATTCTTTCCTCTCTTCCCAGCGCATCAGCTCTCACTACCTATGCGATGCCGCTGCCCTTACCTTGAAAACTCAATTAAGTCCATTCTTTCCTCTCTTCCCCGCGCATCAACTCTCACTCCCTATGAGATGCTGCTGCCCTCACCTTTAAAACTCAATTAAGTCCATTCTTTCCTCTCATTGCACGTACGCAATTTATAGAAAACTCATCGCATAGGGAGCTGTCTCTTATACACATCTAGATGTGTATAAGAGACAGAGACAATGATAATAAGAAACACACTTATTAGGAATTCAACTACTACATGGAGAAAAGTAGTTCAAAATAACAGCATCGGACTTCTTATATTAAACATGTATAAACCACTATTACGTAATATTTTTAGAAGCGTTTTTACGAATTTGCAACTCTTCATCAGTTAGTTGATTTCTTGAAGAGTTGTATTGTATTCCTGAAGAATTGTAACTCTCCATGTAGTAGTTGAATTCCTAATAAGTGTGTTTCTCTATAATCAAATATGAGTATTCTATATATATCCAATTAAACAAATAATCGATGTACTTTTCATTCCCTTTGTCTAATTTTTTTCCTAAAATTCTCCTTCTCTACTCAAAACTCTCTAATTCTATATATATACAATTAGACAAACAATCTGATGTACTTTTCAATCCCTTGTCTAATTTTTCTCCTAAAAATTCTTCTTCTACTAATTGTCTCTTATACACTGTCTCTTATACTACATCTAATACTGTTAGTGCAAAACACAAGTTAGACATTGATGTAATTGTATCTTATAGGTTAATTCGTAAAACCCTTTTGTACACTAATAGTAATGCGAATTAAAGTTTAAAAAAAATGATAGGTAAATGCCTTAAAGTCATTATCTCACATTGATAGTTTTTTAATAAAAGGAGAGAGAGAAAAAAAAGAAAATCTTATTGCAACT